>JBCNYH010000008.1:15897333-15908427 GCA_039654325.1 Tandanus tandanus | reverse complement strand
GATTTATTTCTTTGTTATCTACATACTTTCTTGTTCTAATGATTTCAACATGCCTAGCAGGTAAGATTTAACATATTAAACATACTTATATGCTATGTAAGACTGGACCTTTAAACAAATTGTCTTATTTGTTCACCATATCCTTTATAAATTAATTAACTAACACAAAGACATAATGATTCTCAAATCTGTCCAGAAAATGATCAAGTGAAACATTAAAAATCTCTGTAGCAGCACCTGAGGCTTTATTTTAACTGGAAATAGAGCCCCAAAGTTGGCTAAACTGCCTGTATTCTGTGAATCACAGTTTTTTGTATCATGATTCATCATGTCTGTTATCTACTGAGTGTTTTACATTCAGGCATACATTTAATAAGTATCATACAATTCATTTACTGATATTGACTAAAATATTTAAAGTAATTTAGGTGTATGAAACATTCCGTGGATCGACAATCACCAGAATAAAATGCTTATTGAATATAAAAGAATGAATGGTAGTGTTTTCATTGCTTGTGGTCCCTAATGAAGACCTTATTCCTCTCTAATTTTGGTTGTCATTGCCCATGTATTTTAATTGTTTCAGACAAAACCAACAGTCTATAATATATACAATGGAATACATGAGGTTTCTGTCACTAGATGAGCTGCAGAAGCGCAATGAGGTGATCCGAGCCATTAGCAAGCGTTTAAAGATGGCAGAGGCGCGAGAGCAGGACAGCTGCAGGGAGCTCGGCAGCATCCAGCAACGGATGCAGGAGTTCAGTCAGAGGCAACAGCACAGCAGCCGACTACACCAAGACCTGGAGGTAAATATTTCATGACTACGTAATTAGTAGCATTTGTAAAGATTAGTTGCATCAAACATGAAAACATTGCAAAAATTGACGCTATGCTCTAATATTATAGTAATACTTTCCTAAGTTGCATTTGTTTAAATGTTTCGCTATTAAATGCTGATGGCTTTTTGCAGGAGAAGAATCGCAGTCTCAACTCGAGCATCGTGACTCTGTCGTCACAGCTTGGACAGCTTCAGGTTCATGAGGAAGAGCTTAGCTCCATGCTCAAACTGAAGGTAGGACAGTTCCTTCCTCTTGTGCTCTCCACTATGGGCTGCTGAGTGTTTTATCTATATCTTCCCATTTATTTCTGTATGCATTCACTCAGGACAAAGATCTCACCGAAGCCACTAATCACATATTAGGCCTGACTGATCGGCTACGAGAATCGGAGTCATCGATTAAGGACTGCCAATCACGCGAGAGCAAAATGTTACAGGAAATGGAGGAGTACAAGCGCCGCTTCAGGGAGACCAGATGTCAAAACGCTCAACTCAAAGGTAGATACATTATCATTTGAGGTTTGGCTACACAAGGGGCCTGACACACTGAACTAATAGATGACTATCATGATGAAAAGGCGTGAGTTTCTTTTTTCTTTTTATTTTGAAAGTTTTAAAATAGTCCAAGTCCCGGGCTTTGCGAGGGCATTTCTATATGGAGTTTGCATGTTCTCAACGCGCTTGCCTGGGTTTCCTCCGGGTACTTCGGTTTCCTCCCATAGTCCAAAAACATTAGGCTAATTGGCTGGTCCACATTACTCTTAGGTGTGTGTAGTGCTCTGTGATGGTCTGACAATTGGAATTTCTACCAGAGACGGAGCTTTGAAAAAGGAAGACTCTGTAAGGTTTTTTTTAGATGATCCGGATTAACTTCTGGATCTGGGAATTTGTTAAAAGGATTCTTGTGAGGAACATTGTGAGAGGAGAAATTTTGATATTTTAGTTAATTAGGGGGAGTGTATTTTAGTTGCTTGGTGGAGGTTTGCACCCTCAGAGTTCTCTTATGTCTTGAAACCTTGCCATATAGTTTTGTGTTGAGCCTTGTATAATATATAATTTTTTCATCAATAACAACAAAAAAAAAAAACATATTCCTCCAGGTGAGCTTCAAGAGAAGACTCTAGAGAACAACAGTCAAAGAGAGGAGCTCATCCGGCTTCGGCAAGAGAACCAGCTGCTCAGAAAAGAACTGACCCTGGCAGGTAGGATAATCTAGAAAGAAACTTAAGGTCCTTATGGTTTCCCTATTAAATTGATGAACGTAGTATATACACAGATCACATGGTGTAGTTAGTGATGATGTCATGTATGTCTTTTGTTGTGTTAAATTTCCTATTATTTCTATAAATTTCTTTTTCTCATCACATCCTGTTGCAGTAGAGCTTCCTTTCAGGCTTTTAGGGTTGAAACAAATTTTTATTCCTTCTAACACTGTGTGCTGTTTAGATGAAGGAGAAAGCTGGAAAGAAGAGTTACTTGCACTTGCACGATCAAAACAAGAGCGCACCGAGTCCGAGCTGCTGTGCCTGCGACAGGTACATCTCCATAAACATTGCTAAAGGTGAATGGTGGCTAGTAGAGTGTAGTTAGCATGGGCTCACAATGTCTGGTTTCTACTTCCTCACCACTCACATCTCGATCGGGATCACTCTTCATGTGTCCCCTTTCCTTCGACCTGTCCAGGACTCCAGCCAGCATAGCCATAGGGGTCACCACGAGTAAGGCCGTGTCCCAATTACCCCTAGAGAAATGCTGGCTGGAGTCCTGGACAGGTCGAAGGGTGGGTGCCAGATGAAGAGTGATCCCACTGGCCCTCCAGGTTGGGGGTTGGGCTGAGGGCTGATTACCTTATCCCAGAAAAACAATGTAATTACAGACACCACAAGCAAAAGCCCTAGGAGCCACAAGGCCCCCCCAACACACACACACACACACACACACACACACACACACACACACACACACACTCCTTGTGAAGCTCCATTAATGTTTTAATAACTTTAAATGTCACTTATCCCTCTCAGTCTCTTAAAATATCATGGCTCATTTTTCACTCCTTAGCAGTCATCCGGTTTTACAACATTCCTCCAGTAATTCTTCCATTCCTCGTTTGGAGCCGTGGTTAGTCATCAGCTTCATCAAGTCATGTCTGACTCAGTTTAAAGGCACTTGTTGCTAAACCGGATTAACATATTTTGGGAAATAAAATATGGCTGATTTTGTGGCCAAACAAAAACTCAATCCTCATTGTTTCTAGTGTTTTCATTATCGTTCTGCACCAGTGCAGCCTCCGTAGAAATATATATTTTTAAAGGTTAAAGGCTTACGTTACCGCTCTTTCACAGGGACTTTTCTGGCAGATTCTTCAAAGGGGGCATTGTCATGGTTATTTGAAGAAAATAAATGAGCCTAAATATCATGAATATTGTTATCAGTCAAGACATAATCATTCATATAGAATGAAATTTGATTTATGAAGGATACCAGACATGAATTAGTCATTCATTCAATTTATTAGGGGTTTGTAAGGCAGTCTCGATCTTTGAAAACTGTTCAGTCCAAGATGATTTCAAAAAGTCCATGTTGCAATCCATCCACTCCATACGGGGCTTAAAAACTCCTTTTGACTTACAAGCTAAAAACTAGTAACGTTTTGGATATTTATGGCATATTTAGTTGGGGGTTTATTGTTTGGTTGTTTTTTGGTTGCCTTATTGGGTTTCCTGTGGTGGCACGGACAGTCATGTTCCATGTTCCATGCCGATGGGGCACCGCTTAGGGCTATAACAGTATGCCCTGTTTAGTTTTATTCTTTTAATAATATAATACCTTTTGTTTCTTTATTTTTTCATCTCCAAAGACAACTAGAGACAAGAATAGATGTGATGTAGTCATAATATCAGTTTGTGTGTGTGTGTTATCTCTGTTATAGGTGTGTGAGCACCAGCAGAATGACCTACAACTATTAAAGCTGAACCTAGAGTCCACTCGAGAGGCAATAAGGCAATATGAAAATCAAAGTTCACTTGCGAGGTAAATGGAAACCACAACCACAGTACAATCTTTACATTAAAAAAAATTCAAGCAGTTTTTATTGAAGCGTTTGTGATTTTAGTGAAGAGAGTGTAGCAGGAGTGAGTTGTTTTAGTTGTGCAGAACTACAGGCAGTGGCAGTGATGAGCCTTCAACTGCACAAGCTTTCACCTTACTGAACAAGTGAAATAAACATTATTGATGAGAAACATGATGCAAAGTGTTGTGTTTCCTGAACTAGTCCATACTCTTCATACCAATTCAGTACTTTGATAATATGGTCACAAGTTTTACCCTCTTACCCAGTTCAGGGGATGTGACTTGTGTATACGTGGACTGTTCTACACCCTCGACACGGAGGACGATGGTGAGCCCTGGACTTGTAGAGGACACAACAATAAGTGAACAGGTAGTGTATCAGTATCACAGTGAACACCACTTCACAGAAAACGTGTCAGTAGGTGGAATGGCTAAGACAAATTGCCCCTAGGTGTGAATGGAAATGTTAAAATGTTAAGTGTGTATGTGCGTATATATACATACTTATATATGTTACAATCAGATTGTGAAACCAGTCATTTCGTGAAATTCCTAAAACTTTGTCATTTCACGAAATGACTGACTTAAAGTTTTAGGAATTTCGTGAAATGACTGTCGTAACACTCACACACACACACACACACACACACACATATACATATATAAGAGTAGGTAAAATTACTATATATTACACAGAAACAGTAAAATTGGTCCTTTATCTTGGGTTTCAAAAACATTATTTCGTGTGGATAATTCTTCAATCAAAATGACGAACACTCAGTTTTTTATAGGCACCCGAGCAGGTGGCATCATCATTATTAAGCTTTAAAATGGAAAAAAAAAAATTATGAAACAGGTTTTGGTATGTCTCTGTATAGTATGTAGATTAAGCTCTGAATGAGTATGCTCAAAACACTCCGTTAGCTCCACAGTGTTCAGCTGGAAGCACAGTGCTCACGTGACCAGTCTCTGTCCTCAATAATATATGTAAAAACAATTGTTTTAGTCTGCCTGCTCTGGGAGCTTTGTCATAATAAACAAAATAAATAAATTAAAATCTCATTTTAGAGTTTTTTTGGCTTAGGTTCCCATATAGTATATACTAAAATAATTAGCTTGCACTATTTCTCTGTAGTATATACTATAGTACATCGTTCATGGGCTATTCACCGCTTTAGGTACAATTTCTGAACTTGTGAAACCTCTAAGGATGGCACTGTGTCACAGTGGGTAGGACGTCCGCCTCACAGCAAGAAGGTCCTGGGTTTGAGTCCCAAACTGGGTTTGAGAAATTTCATATAGAAGTGACTTGAAGTGGATGGCACAGTGGCTTAGTGGTTAGCATATCTGTCTCACAGCAAGAAGGTCCTGGGTTCGATTCCTGGGCTCTGGTGTTTCTATGTGGAGTCTACATGTTCTCTGATGCTTGTGTGGGTTTCCGCCAGGGACTCCGGTTACCTCCTGCAGTCCAAAGACATGAACATTAGGCTAATTGGCTGTTCCAAATTGCCCCTAGGTATGAGAGTGAATGGTTGTGTGTGTGTGTGTGTGTGTGTGTGTTGGCCTTCTACCGTGTTGGGCTCCAGCCATCAATGAGTGAGTGAGTGAAATGTCTTGAAAATGAGATTTAAAGCTCAGTTATCTTGACTTCCTACAACCGACCAATTAGGTGAGTTGAATAAAATCAACCTCCAGTACATTTCTTCCAGCAGCAGGAGGTGTTCACCTCATCCACGTGTCGCTTGCAGCGCTTGCTGGCCGAGTCGCAGCAAATGGTGGCCAGTCTGGAGCTCTCTTCTGGAAAACCGCTCAGCCGTTCTCAGAGCTCTTCGCATCACAGCTCAAGTCCTGTCCTGAGTTCCACTTTACACCGTGACCCTGTCTTCAGTATCAGTAATGAGCATAACAATAACAAAAGTCATGACCACTGCCAGCCCTCCAGTAATAATGAAGAAGAAAGACAGCCAAGAAGGGTACAGCTTTCTGCTCTTTTTTTTTACATTTCAATGGCAATTTTATTCATTTTGAATGAATCTGTATTCATGAATGTGTAGCTTGACAGTAAAGTATGTGTTATGTTTTTTAATTTCCCATCAGGATGGCTTGCAGCTCACAGAAAACAAAGGAACCTAGTCGGTAGTTTTTGAATAGATGCCTTTGGACCAACATGGACATCTGCACTGGTGCTTCCTGTGGACATCTTCAGTCCTCCATACTTCCAGCCCATTTAAATACAAATAAAGGTTTAAAAGCAACCAGAGTGATGATTACAGATTATTCTCTTCAGAATTCTTAACTTTCAGCGTGATTTAAAATCTTACAATCTGTTGGTGTAGTGGTTAGCACGTCCACCTCACAACATGAGGGTCCTGGGTTTGAGTCCTGGGCTCAGACGTTTCTGTTTGGATTTTGAATGTTCTCTCCCTGCTTGTGTGGGTTTCCTCCGGGTACTCCGGTTTCCTCCCACAGTCCAATGACATGCACTTTAGGCTCATTGGCTGTTCGAGATCGCCCCTAGGTGTGAGTGTGAATGGTTGTGTGTGTGTGTGTGTTGGCTCTGCGATGGTCTGGTGATCTGTTCAGTGTGTACCCTGCCCTTGCCCAGAGTTGGCTGAGATAGGCTCCTGCCTTCCTGCGACCATAGTAGGATTGAGTGGTTCAGAAAATTAATGAGGGGTGGCACAGAGGTTATTGGTTAGCACTCCGCCTCACAGCAAGAAGGTCCTGGGTTCGAGTCCCTGAATGAGCCGTTTCATGTGGAGTTTTCATGTTCTCGTGCTTGGGTGGGTTTCCTCTGAGTACTTCGGTTTCCTCCCATTGTCCAAAAACAAGCACATTAGGCTGATTGGCTATTCCAAATTGCCCCCACCTTCACCCAGTGTCAGCTGAGATAGGCTCCAGTCTCTGTTGGGAGTGTTTGTTAAAAATAAATAAATAAATAAATAAAACATTGAAACTATTTAAAAAGTAACCGTAGCATGTTGCTTGGTCCTGTGGACCAAATACCCAATTACAAAGTGTCAAACCAGTCTAGTACCCATTTACCCATTTATAAACTGTTAAACCTGTCCTACAGGATGGCTTGAATGGTGCTCCTTGTTTCGTCATTCCTGTTTTCTTGTCATCAGACCTGTTTTTAAAGTGTATTCCCCCCCCCCCCCTCCCTCTCTCTCTCTCTCTCTCTCTCTCTCTGTCCCTCTCTGTCACTCTCTCTCTCTTTCCCGTGTGGGTTTTAAGTTTTTCTAAGACCTGAGGAATGGTTTGGTGCTTTTCTTCTCAAGACTTTTGTGCCTGTATTATGTGGATATCAGCTTTCATTATTTAAATCAAGCGATTTGGATATTTTAAAACATCTGCATTTGCAGAACTCTTTCAGGAATTTGGGAACTACGACAAAGGTATTTCATGCATTATTCTTTTTATTTATTTCTAGTAAAGATACTGAGTATATTCTGGTGGAGATACTGAGTATATTCTGAGTAATATATAATTCTCAGTGTCTCTTCCCACATGTACTTCAAGTCTTTTCTAATTGAATATATATGGAACTGTTATAAGTTTATCCATGATTTCAATTTAAAAAACACCTTATAGCTGAATAATGTATGGCATGCAAATATATAACGTTTCATTTATTTCGCTTAACTGATATTTCATTGTTGGGGAAAAATAAAAAGGGAAAAGTAGTTGCTACTGTGTAATGAAGGAGAGATTTGAATATTTTACTGTACTATATATAAATGTATAATATAATTGTATGTAATAAATTATATATAAATGTATATATTAAATTGTATTATATAATCATTGCAAAGCAATTAAATAACTTGGGAATAATAATATTTAGAAATAGACATGTTAGCTGAGTCACCCTTACAAAATTTAAGATTTCATCTTACTGAAGTTGCTTGAAACCAGAGGCCTGAATGGAAAAAACGATTCTTACTTCCTTTGTAGATGCACTACACGATATAAGACTGGTCTCTTCACCCTACAGTATGCAGTACAGTACATACCCAACAGTGGAACGTGTAGGGTGGTGTTGGTGAAGTATCTGATCGATTAGTTTTGTTGTAATTCTAACAGCACTGAAACGATGTCAAAAGATAAAACTGAAAAGAAGGACAAATCTGAAAAGGCTTTGGCAGCGGAAAAAGAACAATTCGCCAAACTTCAGGTAAATCATGCTGCAGCATCATATCTACTGTATTTTGTTTTCCCTGAAAATTAATCTAATGCTGTTTTCTCCTTTACAGCTGCAGAGCATTTCAAAGTGTATAAACTCGACCGAGGCGCCCCTGAAGGCAAAATATGGCCGCAGTATCTTTCAAAACCCTAAGTGTTTTCCATTATCTTTATTTTTCTCTTGTGATGTACATCAGGGAAGTAATTAAATACAGTAACTAAATCTGGAAAAGCCGTAGGCACATTTAAAGAAATGCTGTAAAGCCAGAATGTTTTTACATGTAAAATATACAAAGAGTAATAATAAACAAGGTTTCTCAACCCACTCACTCGTGTGCCGAACCGCTTTATCCTACTAGGGCCGCGGGCAGGCTGGAGTATATCTCAGCCAACACCAGGTGAAGGGCGGAGTACACCCTGAACAGATCACCAGACCATTGCAGGGAACACACACACACACACAAAACCATTCACACTCTCACACCTAGGGGCAATTTGGAACAGCCGTTTAGCCTATTGTGCATGCCTTTGGACTGTGCTCAAGCCACGCAAGCACAAGGAGGACCTGCAAACTCCACACAGATGCACCAAGGCCGATTCTCGAATCCAGGGCCTTCTTGCTGTGTGGCGGATGTGCTAACCACCACATCACTGTGCAACCCTGTCTCAACCTATTTCTTTAAAGATACCAGTATTAATCTCAGGTGCACTCTTATAAGGAAATTCTCTCAAAAGTGGTCTTTCTTTCTTTACTTCATTCATTCATTTGCAGAACCATTTAATCTTTTATTAGGGTCGCAGGGTGGATGATCTCAGCTGACACTGGGCGAATCTGGGGTACACCCTGAACACACACATACACACACAACCTTGCACACTAACACCTAGGGGCAATTTGAAACAGCCAATTAGCCTAATGTTCATGTCTTCGGACTGCAGGAGGTAACATGCAAGCACGGCGAGAACATGCACACTCCACACAGAAAGGCCCTTGCTGAGCCCAGGACTTGAACCCAGAACTTTCTTGCTGTAAGGCGGACGTGCTAACCACTACGCCACCGTGCTGCCATAACGTAATATCTAGCTAAAATTTCTCCCAGAAATAAAATCCAAAGACATGCACATTAAGCTAACTCTCTGCCTAAAATTTCCCCTAGTTTTTGGAGTATTTGACTATGAGAGTGAATGGTTGTGTGAATGTTGTATGAATGGTAGAACCTGGAAATTCAATTAGGTTGGGGGTGATGGTGTAAGACAACCTTAGAGCTAACATCTGGGGATAGTAAATGGTTTGTGTTTAAGACATCAGGGATATCACTGCTGGTCAGTATTAGATAACCTAACATTGGCTCAGTTAGGGTTTATGGTACATGAGATGTGAGAAGCTTGGTGTTGCAGTACCTGGGTGTGATTGGATTGAGTTTAGGTTACGAGATAAAACAATATTGGATTGGTTCTGCTGTGTTGTTGTTGGTGCTGCTATTCCTTAACCTTCCTACAGACATTCTATTAGGAACACATACAGAAGGTGGAGCCGTTGTTTTCTGGTCCCATGCTGTGAATTTGCCTCTGGCCAGCAACGCCATCCTCAGCTGGAAGTTTTGCAATATGGTGCATAAACTTCTACGTGATGGCCATTCTAATGTGAGTCCTACCATTTCTGACACAAGATATGCATAACACAGATGGGTGTGTAATGATACAAAGGTGTGACTCTGAACTGAGATGATTATGTAGCACATGTGGAAATAACCTTAAAGGTTTTTCAAACAAAGCAGCATGTTTTCTTTTTGTTTTTCCTCAATTAGCATATATTTCGGAATGAGCATGATTTCTCAAATGACCGCTGCAGGGTGGCTTGGGGATATCGGCCACCCAGCTCTGGTTAGAGGATGTTTCATGACTTAGAGAAGTACCAAAATGTTGCAGTGCAGTGGTCTTTGAAAGCTTAATTTTAAAGGTGCCCATTCACTAGTAAATAGCGTGTCTGTTTTATTTCCTGTCATTGGCTCATTTTGCATGAATACAAAAGTTTTCTGCTGAAACCACCCACCCCAGCTCACAAGCTTAGTATCTCTCATTCACCTGGTCTACATCTTGTTTTGGTTTTGTGCCTGTTTACAATAACAAAAATAAGACTGCATGACCAGAGCAACGATCTTGCACAGAGATTTTTCACTTCTTGTGTCATTCGTGTCTGTGTTGACGGCCGCCATCTTTATTACAGTGATAGTTCTGCATTGCGTTGTTTACTAATATCATCAGTGCAGAGGTCATTGATACTCGCGTACAGGAGTAAGTAAATTGGAATTGAATGGACACCTTTAAGCAGTGATGGTGTTATTTTCAACTCATAGAATTCTACATTTTTAAATAAACTATATGTAATGTCTTTTATCACCGAACAGTCATATAATTTAGTTGGTAATTAAAAAAACACATTTATATGTGCTATACCTTCTTAAATCGGTTTTATGTGATACAGTATGAATTGTGCAGTTTATTGTGGTTGAATGTGGCATCATGGCCTTTCTTTTAACCCATCTTCCAGGTCCTGCGAGATACCAAAGGCCACGTCCCAAATATTAAGCAAATGGGAGCTTTATGGGTAGGTGAATATAAACTAGTACCAACTAACTGAACAACCTTTAGAATTATTTAAATTTTGCTAAATGTAATTATTTTTAGTGTTTAATATTGTTTAGGAATATTCACCTTGAGTTTATTTATTGATATTTGATGATAAGTATATCATCGACAGATTAAATTCTGAGATTTTGTCATGCACTGTGTAGGGAACTCTGCATGATCGATATGGGCATATTGTTGCGCTGTATGTAAAGTTCCTGTGCCTAAAAATTGAATTTCATTTTAAGGTGAGTTCATCTATATTACAGAAGGAGTTTCTCTAGTGAAAAATCACACACAGACACACACACACACACACACACACACACACACACACACACACACACACACACACACACACACACACA
>JBCNYH010000008.1:15882741-15897233 GCA_039654325.1 Tandanus tandanus | reverse complement strand
ACACACACAGACACACACACACACACACACACACACACACACACACACACACACACACACACACACACACACACATAATGTATTTATTATAAGAGGAAGAATTATGATTTTCGAACTTATTGTAGAAATTGGACTTTAGAATTACAGATTAATTTCTCTACAGAATTCTAAACATTCAGCATTATTTAAAATGTTATAATCTGTTGGTGGTGTAGCGGTTAGCATTTCCACCTCACAGCAAGAAGGCCCTGGCTTTGAGGCCCAGGCTCAGGCTTTTCTGTGTGGATTTTGTGTGTTCTCCCTTTGCTTGCGTGGGTTTCCTCCGGGTACACCGGTTTCCTCCCACAATTTAAAGACAGGCACATTAGGCTAGATGGCTGTTCCCATGTGAATAGTTATGCGTGTGCCGGCTCTGTGATGCTCTGGCGATCTGTTCAGGGTATACTCCGCCTTCACCCAGAGTCAGCAGAGATAGCCTCAGCCTCCCCGCAACCTTAATATTAGGATTAAGCGGTTCAGCTAAAAATGAGAGAAAGACTGGTCCTATTGCATTACTGGGTGTTCCCTTCTCAAGGGGCAAAATATGGGGAGGAGAATATTTAAATCAAGCACGCAAACTGATTTGCCACTCACTCACCCATTTGCCAAATCGCTGACTCTTACCAGGGTCGTGGGGAGCCGATACTCAAACCAAGAACCTTCTTGCTGTGAGGTGCATGTGCTAACCGCTACACCACCGTGAGACTGTGTGTTGTTTTGAGAAACAGGCCGCACCTATCAGCGCTATTTTAGGACGTTGTTAGTACATCTGGCCCTAAAGTAGCCACATATGTAGTAGCACTTTCACAACCATGCTTTAGAAATGGTTCTTAACGACTCTATCCCTAACAGCACAAAACAATTCCACCAAATCTTGAAGCTCCTGATGATGTCATTGAGAGGGCTATTGCAGTTGATATAAATGAAGTGTGAGTATTTATTCATTCATTTATTTAATTTTCCAAAGAACAGAGCTTTGAAGGAAAGTGAATGTCTTTTGTGTTTAGATTTGAAACCACAGGTGAGGTGCTAGACTATATGGATTCCGCGCTTATATTACAGGAAACAGGTAAATCAATCTAATATAACCTATCTACTATTACCAATGCTGTCATTAGCAAGGTTTATTAAATGGATAACAGCAAACTAGCTGCCAGTAGAACATTTACTAAAATAAAGCTAATAGCAAGTATTTATAATTATACTGTGTAATGTATTTATTAAACTGTATACTATGGGCACTGGTGGCTCAATGGTTATGGCTCTGGCTTACTAATCCGAAGGTTGGAGGTTCAATCCCCAGTACCTCTAAGCTGCCATTGTTGGGTGCTTGAGCAAGGCCCTTAACCCTCAATTGCTCAGTTGAATTAAAAAAATAAATGATAAATGTAATTCACTCTGGAAAATGGCGTCTGCCAAATGCTGTAAATGTAAATGTTTTCAATCTTTTGGTGCAGTTTTCAACCAACTTGAATCTACCAAAACGACATCGATGACCGCCGTGGGTCAGTGCCGCCTCGCTCCACTGGTCCTGCTCATCCAGGACTGCAGCCCTCTCTATCACTTCCTCGTCAAGCTCCTGTTCAAGCTGCACAGCCGTGAGTTAACTTTCTTTTGCATAAGTGGACAACCTGTTTACTCTTACTACAAATAGTAGACTACAAAATGTGAGGGAAAAGGGAAGGGTGCAAATACCTTTGCTGTACTTGGTGTGTATCTGTACTGAATATGTGCTTTGGGTATTAAAGGAATACCCATGGATGCTCTCTTGGGTCATCGTGAACGATTCCGTGATCAGTTCAACAGGTAAACACTATTCATACTCTCTTCTAGCCGCCTTACACCGTGATTTGAAGTTTATTGAAATTGATTTGTTTTCTTTCTTTTTTCTCTCCTTCAGTCTTTCCAAGTTCTTTGAGAAAGCCAGGAGCATGGAGTTCTTTAAAAAAATCATACAGATCCCTGATTTTCCTGATGTAAGCTCCGATATAAGGTTTAGGTCATAGATTTAGATCCTAGATTTAGGGTACAATAAAGTCAGTGGAGTCCACTGGAACTTAAAGTATAACAGATTAAGTACAGTTCAAAGGTAAAATTCACTTTATGAAAACAAATAATTTACAGGACAGCATGGTGGAATAGTGGTTAGCACATCCACCTCAATGCAAGAAGGTCATGGGTTTGCATCCCGTGCTCGGCGAGGGTGTTTCTGTGTGAAGTTTGCATGTTCTCCCCGTGCTTGCACGGGTTTCCTCCGGGTACCCCAGTTTCCTCCAACAGTCCAAAGACAAGCATATTCGGCTCCAAATTGCCCCGTGTGTGTGTGTGAATGGTTGTGTGTGTGTTTTCCTGTGATGGCCTGGCGAGCTGTTCAGGGTATACCCCACCGTCACCCAGTGCCGGCTGAAATAGGCACTATTTACGTTTACGGCGTCTGGCAGACAAACTTATCTAGAATGACTTACTTTGAGCAATTGATGGCTAAGGGCCTTGTTCCATGGCCCAACAGTGGCAGCTTTTCGGTCTTGAACTCCTGACCTTTGGATCAGTAAGCCAGTGCCGCCACTACCACCAGCACCACCTCCCGGCGATCCTAGTAGGAGTAAGCGCCTCAGCAAATGAGTGGGTGACTGAAATAATTTCCGAGATCTTTGCTTCCTTCTATCTATCTATTAATATTTTTCCTTCATTCATTTACTTTTAAATAGAATTTTATTTTATTTTATTTGCCGTACCGCTTACTCCTACTACAGTTGCTGGGAGGCTGGAGCTTATCTCATTCAAGTCTGGGTGAAGGCGGTCTACACCCTGAACAGCTCGCCAGACCATCACAGTACCAACACACAGACACCCAGGGGCAACTTGGAATAACCTATTAGCTTAATGTGCATGTCTTTGGACTGTGGGAGGAAACCGGAGCACCCAGAGGAAATGCAAGCACAGGAAGAACATGCAAACTCCACACAGTAACACCCAGGACTTGGACCCAGGACCTTCTTGCTGTGAGGCAGATGTGCTAATAACTGCGCCACTATACCACCTGATAGATTATAAACCTGTGATTTGGGGCCAGCACTAATATCAGAGCAGCTTTTGTATAAATAAGGGATTCAGACACTACATAATCTACAACCATATTATAAATGCAGCACTTTCTGGATGTCTAAACATAAATAATCGCTAACGTACACCGTGTTATATGTACAGTCCCCTCCGAACTTCCTGCGCGCAGCTACATTGGCTGATTACGTCAAGCCCGTGGTGGTTCATAATCAGTTTCCTGAAGATGATGATACAGAGTCTCAGATGGAAGGATACCCAATGGTATGCTACGTTATCATGGGGAAGTTTTTGGATGTCATGTTTCCGTGACAACAAGTCAATAACTCAACCTTTCACATTTCTCTGAACAGTTCTCCTCTTTCACCCTGTATGACCCAGCGAATGATGTGCCTGTCCAAAGGTAATGGACCATCATTATGTTAGTAAGATGAATTACTTCAAGTTCAGTCTAAGAGGTCAGGTTTGAAGTCTGTTCTGATTTTTCTGGACGACCTCAGGGAGAAAGAGGTGGAGTCTATGAGAAGCGAGATGGAAGCAATAACCCCTGAGGTGCAGATGTTCAAAGCAGAGGTAAGATAAACAGAAGTACTCGTAGAAGTGAGTGCATTCCTAAAGAATGGTATTGATATCGAATCCACTGCTGCGTGCAGGCCCAGCGTGCCGTCGTCCACCTGAAGGAGCAGGTGAATAAGTTGGAGGCGGAGCTAGAAGACCAGCGCACTCACAAGCAGATGGCCTTAGTGGAGAACGAGCAGCTGCGCATGGAGGTAGATGCGTTTAGAATGCAGACAGCAGTTGCTGCGAGTATGCAGGCGTCTGTTGATGACAGTAAGTCTTTTTTCTTTTTTCTTTGCTTGTATGGGTTTCCTCTGGGTACTTTGGTTTCCCCCTGCAGTCCAAAGGCATCCACTTTAGGCTAATTGGCCATTCCAAATTGCCCCAGATGTAAGTGTGAATGGTTGTGTGTGTGTGTGTGTGTGTGTGTGTGTGTGTGTGTGTTGCCCTGTGAACCATTCAGGGTGTACCCTGCCTTCGCCCAGTGACGGCTGAGATAGGCTCCAGACCCTAGTAGGAGTAAGTGGTTCGGCAAAATCAACCTGCAGAACTTTTTCTTCTTCTTCTTATAACTGCTCCCATTAGGGGTCACCACAGCAGATCATCCTTCTCCATCTTGCTCTCTCCTCTGCATCACTCTCCGTCACGCCACCTGCATGTCCTTAAATCTCCTCTGTATCCTTCGCCGCCTTCTCCTACAGGCAGGAGTCCTCAAGGCAGTTCCATCCTTAAGATTCTTCTAACAATATATCTTTCATCACTCCTCTGCACAAGTCCAAACCATCTCAATCTGGCTCAATCACTCCTCCCTGTGCTGTCCGTCTAACATATTAATTTCTAATTTTATCCATTGTTTTCCCAGAAAACATTGCAGCGTCTTCCTCTCTGTCACTTCTAGCCCCGCCTCCTGTCTACCGCATACAGCATAGTTGGTCTCACTACTTTCTTATAAACCTTTTCTTTCACTCTTGCAGATACCCTTCTATCACAAATAACTCCAGACATCCATTCCACTCTTCCTGCACTCTCTCCTCCACTTCTCTACCACACTCTCTGTTACCTTGGTTTGTTGACCCCAAGTATTTAAATTTATTTCAAATTATCATCACTACCCTTTGCAGCTGCACCCTTACGTCACCCTTCCTCCCATACACACAGGTATTCTGTCGTACTCCTGCTGAACGTCATTTTTCTTCTTTCCAGACTCTATCTCCAGACCTATATTTGCTTGTTCCCTGTTTCTGTTATTCAGTATCAAATCAATAAAGCACTAATATCTACATTACAATACCTACATTATAGGCCGAGCTCAAACCGCCCAGATGCATTTCACTCGACTTAAAGAAAAGCACGCCGAGCTGGTCACCAGGCACGCTGATCTCATGAGAAAGGTCCTCAATCTTCCATTAATATCCATATAATAGTACCTGAATTGCAGTGGGATTTTATGCGCTGTGCTCTCTCCCTGTGACTAACAGTCTGGGTTGTGTTTCAGAATGCAGAAATGGTGAAGCAGCTGGCCACCACTCAGCAAGCCCAGGAGGAGCTGGTCAAGGCCAAGCAGCAGATGGCAGAAGACCTTGGGAAGCACAAACAAGAAAACAGTATCCAGGTTGAAGTTGCTGCAAGCTAGCTTTTTTATACAACACACGTATTTGGAATTAAAAGAGCACTGAAAGGTTTACATTTGAAATTTAATCTACTGTATGCAGTCAGTGGGACACATTACATCTGTTTTCTGGTTATATTGTGTTTTTTTCTCATGTTTCGCCACTAATAATTTATCTTATGTCATTGGGTGACTTGTACGACTATTGTATACCCAGTGTCCGTATGCATTGTGATGCTGATTGGCTGTTATTCATCGCAATTCTGGTTGGCTGTTTGCTCTTTGGCAGGAACTTGACATGTACCAACATTTGGGAATGTATACTAAGAGAGTATTTTTTGCCAAGTAAAATAAGTTTTTTTTTTTTTCAGAGAACTTAGCATAAGCTTTAAAAATATCAACAGGATAATTATTATTTGCTAATATCAGTATTCAAATCCATTATTTCCAATATTCAGTAATTACGAAGTATCCTACAATGCTGTTCAACTGAATATTAGCATGACCGTGATTAAGCCGCACCTAATCCCACAGTAAGAAGGCCTGGGTTTGATTCCCGGGCTCGGGCGTTTCTGTGTGGAGTTTGCATTCTCTCCCCGTGCTTGCGTGGGTTTCCTCTGGTTCACAGTCCAAAAACATGCACAGTAGGCTAATTGGCTGTTCCAAATCGCACCTAGGTGTGAGAGTGAATGGCCCTGCAATGGCCTAGCGAGCTGTCCAGGGTGTGCCATGCCCTTGCCCAGAGACGGCTGAGATGGGCGCAAGCCTCCCTGCGACCCTAAATAGGATTATGCGCCTAAAATAATGAATAATTGAATAATCCCATCGCTAATGACATCATTCATTTATTTAGTATAATAGCATGAGCTTGAGTGTGATATTACTATTTTTTACATGGTTCATTTGAATACTTGATTCTGATTGGTCAGTTATAGTATTTCGCAATTTGGTATTTCATTTGCTGAACTGCGTAATCCTACCAGGGATGCGGGGAGGCTGGAGTCTATCTTAGCTGACATTGAGTGAAGGCGGGGTGTACACTGGACATCTCGCCGGACCATCGTAGGGCCAACACACACTATGCACACTCACACATAGGGGCAACCTGAAACAGCCAGTTTGCCTAACGTGCGTGTCTTTGGACTGTCGGAGGAAACCGGAGTACCTGGAGGAAACCCACACAAGCACGGAGAGAACATGCAAACTCCACACAGAAACGTCCTTGCTGAGCCCAGGACTCGAACCTTGCTGTGAGGTGGATGTGCTGACCACTACGCCACCCTGTTGCACTACACATTACTTATTTTAATTATTATGAATTGTAGCTTGATCCTTACCACTACGTTATATTCATGCAGATTTATTGTTTTGTTTAGCTTGAAGCCCAGAAGGCAGAAATCATGCAACTTAAGCAAGAGCTACAGACTGGAAAAGCTGAGATAATAAATGTTCAGAGTGCACTCCAGAGCAAGGAAAAGGTTGGTCTCAATGTGTGTGGAGATATATATTCTTACACTAGATTTACTGTTTGCTCCAAACATCATAATCTTGTGTGTGTGTGTGAGATAGACAGGAGATCAGCTGAGCAGTGTGTTGGTGGGACTTCAGGCTGAGAAGGAAACACTGATGCGCTCTCTGAAAGAGCAGGAGGCAGAGCTTGCTAACCTGCGCCAGAGCAGTCAACTTCACCAGACCACGCTGCAGCAGGAGCGAGACAAAACCCAGAGGGAGATGAGCTCCCTACAGTGCCAACTACAGGAGAAAGTGAGTGGAAGCACAGACGTATGCCATAGGTGTTAAATGTCTCACTCTACCAAAGTACAGATCATATCCATTATAATCTATAGAGTACTACATGTAGTGGTTAGCACGTCCACCTCCCAGCAAGAAGGTTCTGGGTTTGAGTCCCGGGATCAGTTTCTCCCTGTGCTTGCCTGGGTTTCCTCTGGGTACTCCGGTTTCCTCCCACAGTCCAAAGACAAGCACGTTATGTTAACTGGCTGTTCCAGATTGCTCCTATGCGTGAGAGTGAAAGTTGCGTGTGAGACTGTGATGGCCTGGCGAGCCGTTCAGGGGGTACCTCAACTGCTCCCAGTGTCAGCTGAGATATACTCTAGCCTCCCTCTGACCCTAGCAGGATTAAGCGCTTTGTCAAATGAGTAAGTGAGTGGAATTGCTTTTAGATGTGAGTGTGAATGGTTGTGTGTTGCCCTTTGATGGTAGCTGTTCAGGGTGTACCCCGCCTCTGCACAGTGTTGGCTGAGATAGACTCCATCCTCCCTGTGACCCTAATAGGATTAAGCAGTTCTATCTCTCTAGTAAGAGAGAGAAAGTGTGTGTGTGTGTGTGTGTGCGTGTGTGTGTGCGCCTGTTTATACATGCCTGTATAATCATCAAAGGGAAACTATGATTTAAAAAAAACCTGTGGGCTAATTTGCTGGACTCTACTTGGATCAGCTGATTCCTGACATATACGTTGCTAATAGTATAGTTGTAGTATGCCCTCTGGTGGACCAACAACAACAACAACAACACAACATGCTTTCAGTAGCAAACCTTACTTCACTGTTTTTTTAAACTGTCATTTATTGACAATTATAAAGACTTACAGTATGTTAATATGTCTAGTTAGCTCGTATCGGCTAAGAAGGAAATGTGAATGTGTGTGTGTGTGTGTGTGTGTCTACAGGTGAGTCGAGAACAGGAACAGAAGATGGAGTTGGATAAACTGAGAAAGGAGCTGGAATTGAAAAGAGTAGAGGCACTAAGTGCACAGAGTGCACTACAGAGTAAAGACGCGGTGAGTACTCCGTTAGTTCTTTATTCTTCACTTTACTACAGAGCCTCGGATTTTGTCTGATTTGGTCTGTATGTGTTTTAGGCAGGAGATCAGATGAGCAGCGTGTTAGTGGGACTTCAGGTTGAGAAGGAAACACTGATGCGCACTCTGAAAGAGCAGGAGACGGAGCTTGCTAGTCTGCGCCAGGCCGCTCAGCTGCACCAGATCACGCTGCAGCAAGAGCGAGATAAATACCAGAGAGAGATCGACTCCCTAAAGAGCCAACTGCAGGAAATTGTAGATACATTTATCATTTGATTATCTTTAACCATATGGGAGGTATTTTTGGTTTTTCCTGCCCAGTCATCAGGAAGTAGGGTATTGTAGTTCCTCAGTTATTAACCAGATTTTAGATCCTTTTTAGATCCTGCCTTTTTAGATCAGGCCTGGAGGCTGAGAGGATCGTTTTGCCTTATGTTTTCTATATCATATTTTATTTTTTATCTTGGAATTCTTTAATACTTAAATATGCACAGTCACCTTTCCCCCTAGCCAGAAACCATGGGGGTGTGAACTTGTGCACTTTACTATGTACTGTATTTTTTTCTCTGTCATACTTTTAAAATCAAACCTACAACCAAAAAAACCCAGTATTATTATAAAAATATATAATAGCCATTAAGATACCAAATAAGACACCTATATCATAAGTAATAAAATTATCCCCGAGGGTAAGAGCCCAGTCAATCAGCTCCCATGTACTCCCGGCTGCAGATGCATCAACCTGGATTTAAACTTGCGTTCTTGGGGTTGATAGTCAGCGCACTTTGTCGATGCGTCACTTAGGAACCCAATCATGAGTAATTTAACCAGTAATTAATGTATTATAGGGGGCTACTCAAAATGATTTTGAATGCAGCTTTACTAACATGATTTTACATCATCACCATCATCAACCAGGGATGGGCGTAAGCAAGCACGTGCTGCTGACTACCAGCATCTTTCATGACACGTGATGCTGCTACCAGCATCTTTTTGAACTGCCTGCTCATGCATACTTAGGCATACGTAACATACATATCTGCTACCCCTTATATGTTTGGAGACACTGCTGATTATAAGTGACAGGGAGGTGAGCGTATATCATCCCTGCCTCTGGTAAGAGCCTGGCCAATCAGCTTCCATGGACTCCCGCCTGTGGATGGTTGCATGGATCAACTTTTTGGATCTCCGGGGTGATAGTCAGCACACCTTGTCGATGCACCACTCAGGAGCCTTCACTCACTTATTTGCTGAACCGCTTAATCCTAGTAGGGTCGAAGAGAAGCTGGTGCCTATCTTGGCCGACACTGGGCGAAGACGGGGTACACTTTGAAGAGCTCACTCAGGAGCCCAATCATTAGTAATTTAACCAGAAATTAATATATTATAGAGAAAAAGCCCAGGTTACAGTTACTATTGTTTTTGTCATATGACTCCGCTCATTCTAAATGTACGAACACTCTCGTTCTGGTATGTTATAAATGATGTGAACTCTCAGGTGATGAAGTGTTTATGTATTTTCTCATGTTTTACCAGCTAAAGCGGGAGCAGGAGCAGCAGCTGGAAATCGCTCGGCTGAAACGAGAGTTAGAGGAGAAGAGATCAGAAGTCACGAGCGCTCAAAGTGCCCTTCACAGCAAGGAGACGGTAGCTTAGTTTTTCTTAATTCACTTTTGCCTAGTAATAAAAGGAGAGTGTTAATGTGTGACACACTACACACATGATGACATCATCTTATTGGATGTGTATATGAATGGGATTGTAATTGAGCCAATAATCCTGCCTATTATAAAGGATTATATCCTGTTTTTTTGGGTTATAGGCGGGACATGAGATGAGCAGTGTGCTGGTAGGGCTGCAGACTCAAAAAGAATCACTGATGCACTCTCTGAAAGAGCAGGAGGCTGAGCTTGTTACCCTTCGCCAGGCCGCTCAGCTGCACCAGGCCACTCTGCAGCAGGAGAAAGACAAGAGCCAGAGAGAGATGAGCTCCCTGCAGAGCCAACTACAGGCCAGGGTCAGTGCATCTCTGGATTACAGATAATATAATGTTAAAAAATAAATTTTTGCTATTATTGTGTGGGTGGTACTAGTTTAAGTAATTAAGTAGGTTTTAAATCTGCATATAGTAATAACAAACATCATTCAAAGGTACAGTGTGTAGCTCCCGAGTGGCGCATCGACAAGGTGTGTGACTGTCGATCCGGAGATCGCAAGTTTGAATCCAGGTTGATTTCACAGCCATACACGACTGGAAGTCCATGGGAGCTAACTGGCCGAGCTCTTATGGGAGGGAGGGATGACATACCCTCCCATGCCTCCAAATGCATGCGCAGCAGAGGTGGGTGGCAGCATTGCATGTCACGGAGGGGGAGTGCGCATGCTTCTGCCCCTCCCTTGATGGGTGGGAACTGGATATGGCTAAAATTGGGGAGGAAAAATATCATCCCTCCCTCTGGTAAGAGCCTGGCCAATCAGCTTCCATGGACTCCCGCCTGTGGATGGTTGCATGGATCAACTTTTTGGATCTCCGGGGTGATAGTCAGCACACCTTGTCGATGCACCACTCAGGAGCCTTCACTCACTTATTTGCTGAACCGCTTAATCCTAGTAGGGTCGAAGAGAAGCTGGTGCCTATCTTGGCCGACACTGGGCGAAGGCGGGGTACACTTGCCTCCAAATGCATGCGCAGCAGAGGCGGGTGGCAGCATTGCATGTCACGGAGGGGGAATGCGCATGCTTCTGCCCCTCCCTTGATGGGTGGGAACTGGATATGGCTAAAATTGGGGAGAAAAATAGAAAAAATAAAGATAAATTGCAACCAAATGAAGCATGTATGGTCTGGGCTACTGTAGGAACATAGCGGCACAAGATGGCGGCCTCCATGAGAGTGGACCCGCTCCCCATGTAGATATAAATAGCTTATTTTAAGGTTTTGACTAGCTAGCGACAGTGATAGCATGGCTGGTTTTGTTTTCACTTCTGTCAGTTTGTGCTTGTTTATTTTGTATTTTTTAATTTTATTTTTATTTTTTGTGGATACACACGGCTATATCTTGAGAACTACCTGACCTATCATTGTAGGTCAAGTTCAAGCTCAGTAAAATGGCCGCCAGCTAATGGCTAAGTAGCAGCTGGTGCGATTCCCCCGTCGGGGGCCTCTAATTTTCAAAAGATTTTAAATTAATGAAAACTTGTTTATAGAGGATACACCTAATTTTTGCTAATGGATCCTCTTAAATCTTACACACTGTAGATTTAAATGATAAATTAGCATTCATAGTATTTTGTTCATCTGGAGACTATAAGATGTGCACAGGGGGGGTTAGATAGTGGAAATGAATAGCTTATGCTAACTTCAGTGTTACCGCACTTGACATGTCAGGAAGGCTAATAAAAGATGACCTTTTTGTCTTTCTTACATTACATATTGAGCAGACTTTTTTTTTTCCAGATTTACAGCAAATGCTTCATCAGGAGATTTAACTGGAATGTGTGTGTGTGTGTGTTTTTAGTTGAGCCGGGAGTTGGAGCTCCAGCAAAAGCTGCAAGACGAGCAGTTTTGCTTATTGCAGTGTGCTGTGGTTGAGGCAGAAGGCATCATACTAGACGCTTTAGCCAAAGTGGATGACCCCATGCACGTACGCTGTGTTTGCACTCCTGGTATGTTTCATGAGCAGGCATCTCTAATATTATAAAAAAAGAAAATTACAGACACTCTTTCCTAACTTATTGTGGTATTGTGATACTAGAGTATTTGATCAATCGGGCTGAAACCACCCTGGCGTCCATGGACAAGATGCAGCAAAGTCATTCTGGGTACTTAAGCAATCTAGAAGGTGAGGTCTCAGCTGTTAGAACATGTTTGAGGCTCTTTAAAAAAAATCAGTAAATGATTATCATCTCTTTATTTCAGATGCCAGTGGGCTGCTGAGGTCCGTGACTCAGTTTTCCCACCTTGCAGCAGACACTATTGTTAACGGAGCTGCTGCGTCCCACTCTGCACCCACTGACCAAGCTGACAGTAAGAACACACAATCATAAATAAAATCCAGAAAGCATAAAACACATGTGAAGCTTGTGACAGCTATTAAAAACAGATCAAAGCAACTTTAAAAAAATCTGAATGTACTCAAGGGCAGCACAGTGACATAGTGGTTAGCACTGCCGCCTTACTGCAGAAAGGTCCTGGGTTCGAGACCCAGGCTCGCATGATTCTGTGTGGAGTTTGCATTTACTCCCCGTGCATGTGTGGGTTTCCTCCGGGTACTCCGGTTTCCTCCCACAGTCCATCTGGCTGTTCCAAATTTCCCCTAGGTGTGAGCGTGAGGGTGAATGGTTGTGTGTGCTGCTCAGGGTGTTCCCCGCCATCGCCCGGTGTCTGATGTCTGATGAGATAGGCTCCAGCCTCCCTGCAACCCTAGTAAAAGGATTAAGTGGTTCAAGTGAATGAGTGAATGATTATATTATATCTTAATTATATTAGGAAATAATTAATATAAAAAAAAAAGGGAATATTATTGGTTTGTGGCCAATAATTATATATATATTTATTTATATGTATATTTATTTATTATAAGCTCACACATTTGAGCCATGCTAGACCTGATCATGCTTATGTGTCAGGTCTAGACCGAGAATCCTTTAGATATTATATACAGGACATTAATATTAGATTTCGGATGCAGTACCATTGTTTATGGCAGTCCAGGAACAGACGGTTCCTTAATTTTTATCTCTTTCCCTTCACCCATTTTTAGGGCTGGTGGATAACTGCAGAGATTGCGCCACTCATTGCCTGCAGTTCCTTAAAGAGCTCAAGTTCAAGGCCACACTGCAGAGAGCTGACCCGACCGCCATCCGCTACACGGTCCAGCGCATCCTCAACCAAGCCAATGTGAGTGTCTGTGTGAGAGAGAGAGAGAGAGAGAGAGAGAGAGAGAGAGAGTGTGTGTTAATGGAGATCTGATGCTAAAAGTTGGCATCGCAAACCAGTGTATGATCTTTCCTGAACAAGGCTGCCGTCTATATGCCATCTATATAAAATATATCTAGATAAGGAGTATGATGTGTGCAATTGCGTACTCTTAATGCTTCGCTGAGAAAAAAATCTTTACTGTCAGTTTTGAATATTAATTTGGAGTAATCAAGGACCGCTGTGTCTGTAGGACTTGCGACGCAGTGACGCAGACGTTCAGAAAGCAGAGCTGGCAGACTTGGTGGACAAAGAGATGGCTGCCACCTCCAGCGCTATTGAAGATGCTGTTCTGAGGATGGATGTAAGAGCAGTGCTGGAGCTCATCGGAGGATTACTCCTAACTAAATGCTATAACAATAGCTCGTTCATTTTTTCATGTTTCTCCTTATTCCAAATATGGTTTTAGATTTCCATTAGACAATTATTGTAATTACCATGTTATTAAGACTATTTTAATTATAATTATAGTACGGTAAAACATATCAGGATGGGATTTATAGGAAAATAATGATTCTACGGGATATTATTTGATATTAATTACTAATAATAAGCTGGGAGTGTACGCCAATGTCCACGTATAAGAAAGTAATATAAGAATGGCCACTATGAACCACAAATGATTATTTTACATGGTTACATGTCATTTTGTTCTTTTGTTTCACAGGAAATATTGAGCCAAGCCAAAAAAGATACATCAGGATTAAAATTAGAAGTGAACCAAAGGTTGGTTTGGGATTTGGGATCAGTTGAAATGATTATTTGAATGCTTTCTCCGTTATTCATTTACTTTCCCCACATTTTTCCTCCTCAGCATCCTTGGTTCCTGCTCTGATCTGATGAAAGTAAGTCTTATGCACTAAGATACAGTGTATCAGCATTAGAGGGGGAATTTATTAAGTCTACATTGGTAACTGAAAAATTCAACACATCATGCATGAATGTTTCCTACAGGCCATCCACATGTTGGTTACGGCAGCCACGGCTTTACAGAAGGACATCGTGGAAAGTGGTCGGGTAGGTTTAGAGAGAAAAATAGAGCATATATACATATACATATACCTTCGCAGGGTGGTGGGGCTCTTCCTCAGAGATAGGGTGAGAAGCTCGGTCATCCAGGAGGAGCTCGGAGTAGAACCGCGTTGAGAGGAGCCAGTTGAGGTGGCTCAGGCATCTGATGCCTCCTGAACGCCTCCCTGGTGTGGTGTTTCAGGTATGTCCAACCGGAAGGGGCCCCCGGGGTCGACCCAGAACACGCTGGAGGGACTATATCTCTCGGCTGGTCTGGGTACGCCTCAGTGTCCCCCTGGAAGATCTGGAGGAAGTGGCTGGGGAGAGGAACGTCTGGACCTCACTGCTTAGGCTGCTGCACCCACGACCCGACCCCGGATCAAGCGGATGATGATGATGATGATGATGATATATATATA
>JBCNYH010000008.1:15841273-15852459 GCA_039654325.1 Tandanus tandanus | reverse complement strand
GGGCTCTGAGTCCAAGAATTTCATTGCCGGTAGTGATGTTTCATTGTTACCTGTATATGACAGATAAACTTGAAACTTGAAACTTATAATATATCAGTCACTCAGTGCTACTCGTTGTTTTCCTATTATAGAAAAGTTCATTTTTCTTTTGTATAACCCTTCATCTTCTTCTTTTTTAACCAACAAGTCACACCTTGTTCATGCCCTTGTCTTGGGTTAGAATTTACTCCCCGAACCCGAGCTGTTATACGATCCCTCACTGTCCCTGGCTCTACGTAACCGCCAGTTACTTCCTGACAAGGATGAGGCAGATGTGGAGGATGAGGATGATGTGGAGAATGAGGAGGAAGAGGCTGAGTTGTTATGGGTAACCCATTAGCTTACCAGGACTGCATGATTTCAGACTACAGTAATTTGCATCGTTCCTGCAATGAATATCACTGTAATTATTAAAACATTGGATTGGGTGTGTGCTAACATAAAGCAAGAGTTGTGTTGGTTCATTCGGGTGGTAAGTGTAAATGTGTACAAGTGTCTCATACAGTGTTGTTGGAGATGTTTTTAATGATTGGCGTGTGTGTGCATGCATGTTGCTCTCCTTTTGAGAGAAAGGATTTTGCTTTAAGGGACTTACTCTCAATTGAGTGATAATTTAAAGACAGGTGATTAAAGACCATGATTACATAGAAAAAAAAACCAAGCACAGATCCATAATGACTACCTGAATACAGGTGTGGCATGCTTATTATTCATATCCATGCACTCATGAATAAACAATGATGGGTGTCATACAGCATTAAAGGGACTCATTCACTTTCCAGGGATATTAAACAAAGATGAAATACACTGTTATCTATATAAATCTATATAAATTGGCCACGGTGTCTTTCTGAAACCATTTGCTTTCTCCTGTACGTGAATCTCTGTGACCCCTGCACCAGCCGCCATGACATTAATAAACATCACTGTCTTTTTTATTTGTCTTGAAATCATATCCCTTCTTCAGTCTCTTAACTCTTTTCACTCTTTATGAATCAGTGTTGCACTGCCAATTTATCACGCATGCGCAAGATCATTCGTTCAGTCACGCTGTGGTCTTGTTATTGTTATTGTAAAATGACACAGAACCAAAACAAGATAAGAGATACTAAGTCCGTGAGCTGGGGTGATTTCACTAGGAATTCTTTATATTCAAATAAAATGAACTGATAATAGAAGATAAAACCCATGAGATGTTCACTAGTGAATGGACCCCTTTAAGTGGATTTTAAGTCGACTAATCCGACTAATCTGTGCATTGTTTGTGGAAGGACGGTTCACTGCGTGGTGGTGCTGCTGTTGTCTGTGTGACCTTTACATCATTCCTCTTGCTCAACAGGAGGCGTTGGTTGAGGAAGAACTGGGCTTCGATCCGAACGATCCGAACCGACCACGCTTCACTCTGCAAGAGCTACGAGATGTCCTGCATGAGAGGAATGAGCTAAAGGCCAAAGTGTTCATGCTGCAAGAGGAACTTGCATATTATAAAAGGTCAGTCGTTTGGTCCTGTGGTTGTTATAAACATTCGCACCTTCATCATAAAGGTTAAAGGTTAGGGTTTGATGATGTTCTCATCTCTTAAGATTTGGTCATAGTGGATTACATATATAACTATATAATGTTATAATAGAACAGCAACTGTATTAGAGCCTATTGTGTTGTACTGTTTAACATGCTATTAAATGTACAAGATAAAATATATTCCATTTATCTACTATCTACATATCAATATCATTTAAACTGCCTGGACTAAAAAAGGCATGCACACTAATATGCTATTGGATCATCTTTAGCCTTGATTAGAGTAAGTAATCACCATGGCATTGTCCCGGCAACATCACAGAATATATTTCCACCCAGGGTATGGTTCATTTTTCACCGCCATCTTGAAGAAAAAGTCCATTGAGGTGAGAACCCGGCCATTCAGTACATTCAGGTCGTCGCTAACTTCATTTTATTGCTATATAATGAGCCTCGACCTGACCAACTGAAGCAACAATGCCATGACAGTTAAGTGCTGTAATCAAGGTTGAAGACCAGCCAGGTCCAGCAAAATGTTAAACTGCGCAACTGTAACGTTTTATTTTTGGCCGGGCCAGTGTATACAGTATATTAGGCAAACTGAATGATTCACACTGAGGTGTGAATGATTGTGTGTGTGTTGGCACTGTGATGGTCAGGCGAGCTGTTCAGGGTGTACCCCTCCTTCGCCCAGTGTCGGTTGAGATTGGCTCCAGCCTCCCTGGAACCCTAGTAAGATTAAGCGATATGGCAAATGAGTGAGTGAGTTTATGTTGCTGTAGAAATTATAACCTATTAGAACAAGCGTTTAATATAATCCTGTGATTTTGCATTACAGCCCAGGCTCTAACCAATCAGAATCAAGAATTCAGCAGTGCTGTGGGATAAAAATACAGATTCATTCAGATGTTAATAGGGAGCTATTCTGAGTTCATGGATAAACTTGTGTGTCCTGTTTTCTCCAGTGACGAGCAGGAAGATGATGCACACCCGCCCACTCCGGACCCTTCGCCTACACTTAGGCCCCGCTCCCGGACCGGCGCCCAGCCAGAGTCTGGCATAAAGCGCTTGTGCGTACTGCAAACTTCCTTCAACCTCTCTCTCTCTCTCTCTCTCACACACACACACACACACACACACAGATATTTACAGGGAAGCATGTCCAGAGCAGCTCATATTTCCCCTTTTGTAAATCCCATGTTTTTTTGTAAATCCCATGTCGTGCTACTTACATCCACATGCACTCAATCCTGGAAAAAAACAAAAGGTAATAAGCATCTATTACTCACGTCTATATTAACCTCCACTCGGACGTGCTCTTTCAGCACATCATGTTTTGGCACCCTTGTGACATGACCATGATTAATCCTAGTGTCAGTGGAGCGTTCTGGCTAATATTGCACGACTTCCCCAAACAGATGAGGAATTTCGGCAGATGTCCAGTGTTAGCAGGAGCTGATTTATGGTTTCTGTTCCGTCTTTTGCTCAACTCTACATCTCTGTGCCTTTCTGCAACAGGATCTTCACAGCCATTATGCCGATGGTGGCGGCTGGCTTGATTGCAGATGACCCCACTTTACAGCCAATCAGACGACTTGTTTCTCTTGTATGGCCCTTTTTAAATGGTTGACCTTTGTGTTCTTTATTTATTTATTTTTTTAAACAACCCCACTTTAGCGCTGCATGTTTTTTCTTTTAATTACCTCCTTTTATTAATTACTGGCACTGCATGCCCTTCCCCCCTGACCTCTCATTAAAGGTCCAATAACACCAAAAATATTCTGATTGGCTGATTGTGGGGTTGTGCTGTCGGGTGTTTGTTGGCTGGAAGGTCGTTAGAATCAGCCAGTCAGAATAAAAAAACGTATTTCCTCTTCTCCAGCTCACATGCTAACACTTGTGACTTAACCATGACCCACTGCTATGACCCACTAAGGATTTTAAAACCCTAACAATAATTAGCCTAGTGCTCATCTGTATGTTTCCTGGTGTGACTCATGGTCAGATGGATGGCTGAAATGTTTGTATGTAGTGCTTTCTTGATCTAGAGGAGGATCACAGGGTGATTCCATGATCGTTGTGCCATTTATCCAACCCTGAGTTTGGGAATTTTTTCATTTATATTTAAAAAGCATCAGCATGAAAGGCAACAGCTGTTTAAAAAAAGTTTCTTTTCTGATAATGGCTCCATTTTGCTCTTAAATTAGTAACAGGGTCGAGATTTTTACCTCCATCAGCAAGTATTGGTTTCCCATGTTTGTTTATTTGTGTATACGATGAACACAAAGATTTATGCACAGATTTGGATGAATTGTTTTTCTAAAGTGGGGTGTGGTACAAGTAAAAAGCCATTAAATTTTGGAAGTGATCTTTGCACAGGATCGTGTTGAAAGAAATTCACGAAATCCTGAAAAAAGGCCCATTTTATAATACGTGCCAAAATGTTCATCAGGTGCCCACTAGGGGGAGACATTTCATTATAACTATGTCAAGTTATAATAATCCAGTTGTACCTGGTCAGAGGTACCTTGCAATCTGATTGTCCCTCTAGTTTTAATATAGAATTAGCAAATGTACAGTTATAGGTGGCATCCAAATTAATGGCGTGAGGACACTGATGAACTTTCCTTCTAACATGATCATCAGGAAATTAAGATGTATCTTTCTGGTGAATGTGTCGCATGTCACCTGGGAACAAATTCCAAATGTTTCCTGGGGTGAACGTGTTCTGGTGCCAGGGTTGAAATGCTCAAATGTACAAATTTTTGTTTTGAGAATGTTATACAAAAAGGATTCTGACAGTAATGAAGAAATAAGATTTTAAAAAATGTTTTTAGCTGTAGTGTCCTCCACCAAAGGGGTTCTGTTTTACCCACGGTTTGTTTGTTAGCAGCAAAATGTTATATCTGGATTTTCTTGAAATTTTTACCTGCGGTAAAATTGGGCAAGAAAGACTCCATTGGATTTTGGATATGATCTGGAGCAATAAAATTAAAGAATTCTTTAATATTGTAAGATTGGATGATGTTTTATTTTTTTTTGCTGGGCTCGGCAGAGGTTTGTGCTCACCTTGTTGGTTACGTTTTGTGCCAAAGGTTTGGAAAAGACAATTCACCAGTCATACGTTTACTTTACACATATACATACATATATATATATAAAATGTTTAAAAGGAACATCAGTGGGACACTAATGGCACCCCAATCATGGACCCCATTCCAGTCCTTTAATGAATTGAATTTGGTGTCAGTAAATAATAAAAACAGAATCATCGCTTTTAGAGTTTTCATTTTGTCACTAGTTCAAGCTGATACCCAATTTCGAAAGTGATCATCACAAGAATACATACATACATACTCTCACACACACACACTGGAAGAAGCCCTTAAAAACTCTGTCTAGACAACAACAGTAAACAGGGTTAAACTAGTATCAGCATACTTTACTAAACACAAATGGGTTTTTCCCCCCATGAACAGATTCTACATGTGAATGTAAAACACGGTCTCAGACATTTTAGTTCAAATCCCTCAAACCGGAGATCGCAAGTTCAAATCTGGGTTTATGCCGCAGCCTTCCATGACCGGGAGTCCATGGGAGCTAATTGGCCGAGCTCTCACGGGGGGGGAGGGATGGAATACGCTCATTTCCGTTACTCACAGCAGTCACGGGCGTCTGTGAGTTCATTCGTACGAGGGGGCAGATAGAGCTTTCCCTCTGAGTGCGTTAGATCACACCCCAAATACGCATGCCCAGCATGTCACAGAGGGGGCATGTGCATGTTTATGCCCCTCCCTGGTTGGTGGTGTGATTAGGGCAGGCAATACTTGACAGGTGAAAATTGTATACGGCTAAATTAGGGGAGAAAATTGGGGGTGGGGTGTGTAAAAAAAGAAAGTTCAAATCCCGGCTCCACCAAGATGCCACTGTTTAACTGTCAGTGTAATTATAAATATTCCTCACAGAAGCTTGTAGCAAATCAGCATGTTTATATCTGTATCAGACATCTACCAATACGTGGAACTTGAATCTCATGACTATATACAGAATTGCATCTAAGATTTATTAACAGATTTGAAGGGGCTGTCTCACATTTCCCAGAATCCTCTGTGCCAAGTAGTGGGTCACACTTTTCAGAAAGCACCAATTCTGCAAGTTCGTAAGCCATAGATCTTCAATTATAGCATGAAATCGAAGGCATTTTTGTACAGTTATTCTGTTGTTATGGACCCAAACCAGCCTCAGACATCTCGCCCACGTCCAAAAGAAAAAAACGCTCATGTTTTACTTAAAAAGCTTCAATGCTTAGATATAGAAAAAGCTCCCGAGGGCTAACAGGGCCTGTTACACAACAAAAAGAATTGTTGTTGTTATGGGAAGGATGAACAGACCCCTTTAAATAAAACTATGTTGAAAATGAGGTGTGATTAAAGCTAACTGTAAGGTCTCGCTTCTCTCTTTCAGGTTTAGCTTCTTCTCCCGGGACAAACGGCGCAGCTCGCAGAGGGGCACAGCACAGTTTGACGACAGCTACAGCCCGTGGTCCCGTAAAGATGACGTGTATACAGAGCAAGCCCAGGAAGCTTTACAGCACATGTAACCCACTGAACACTGACAAAGCACAATGAACCTCTAGTCTCTAACTCCTCCGCAGCGTCTCAAGCAATACATTCACTCCAATGTTACAGTCACGTTTCCCTGCTAGCGGTGCGTTAGTGGATAAAGACAAAAGGGAACGGGAACCTCTTAAGTATAGATACGACGACGCGATGCTTCCAATGTTGACGTCTTTAAAGGGTGGGATGTCAGGCTTCATTTAAAGTTGTTTTACGTGCGTGTTTGCTTACCAGACATTATAGGAATTTATGATCATGGTTGCAGTCATGAGGAGAGCCAAGGAGGCCGTGTCGATATGCCTCCAGGAGTGTTTTTGGATTAGTGCACTTTATCATGTTCGTAAATTCAAATTGAATAATGAAATGAGGTGATGCCTAACAAAAGAGTTCGGTTTTATCGCTGAAAGAACGCCCATAATGGGATGGTGCATTGCCAATTAAAGGTGGCATGTGGTTTGTTTTTTTTGCACAATGATTATGGGGACAATTTTAAAACCATGGAACATTGAGATTGGTGTGCTATTATCAGGGTTGGGGTCAATTACAATTACAGACTTAAATTCTGTCAGATACCACTAAATACAGTGTATATCATAACATAAAGTCCCAGGAACTTACTCATCAAAGTGTGCATTGCAGCTTAGGAACATCGGTTCCTCGAATGTGGCATCCGAGAGCAGACACTTGTCTGGCCTGAATACTTTTCCAGCGATGGAAAATAGTCGCTCTTTTCATGACCGTGAGAACCCTGTCTTAATTACAAACAATATACCTAAAATATATACTTATGTAGCGGTGATGTAATTGGTGATTAAAATTCATCAAAGCAAATTACTTAACACAAAACGATGTAATAGATTTTTTCCCTCCCATTAAAATTACATGAGCACTTACCAGAATTCAATTACAATTACGCTCTGACTCAAGTTTTCAATGACACTGTAATTGTAATTATCAATCATGTAATCAATTACGTAATTGACACCAACCCTGGTTATTATTATTATTACTACTAAGTTCTGCTATAGAAAAGATCTAAAGAAGGGTGTTTGGGCATTCCAGACTCTCACGTAGAGTGGAGTCGCATCAGCAAATGTTAGCAAGTGTCCGTCACCAGTTGTTCTGCATTCTTATGGTGTGTGGCGCTTCTACTCGGCAGTGAGTCCTAGAGTTGTTTAGTCAAAGCATGAAAATGCCAACGCAGTTACAGCAACATACTAAAAAAAAGGCTTCTTTGTGAGCATGGAGACCTTACCAGTGGTTTTATTCATTATTTAAAAGCAAACCAGATATACTGTATACACATCCTGTGTGGTTTAAAGGATTTCAGGAATTTTTTTTTTGTAATGATGAATGTACCACACTGCAGAACTTTAACGAACAATAATGATGAATGCTGCATAAATTCATCTCATTGGCTATTAAATATTTTATACATCATCCTACCCCTGTAGTTTTTCCTTCTTATAATTCAGAAAATTAATGTTTTCGCCTGTCGGTTTGTTTGTGTGCAACATAACGCAGAAATTCACGCACGGATTTGGATTAAATTTTTTTTATAGAGCAGGGTGTGGTACAAGTACCAAACTCTTAAATTTTTTAGGTGATCCATGCAGGGAAAAAAATCCCCCAAAAAACACAGGAATGTCCAATCTTATCCATAAAGGGCCGGTGTGGGTGCAGGTTTTCACTTCAACCAAGCAGTAGCCACACTTCCACCTGTTCACTGATCTGAGAAAAAAAAAGAAAAAAGACTAGATTACACATTAGAGTTTCAATTTTGAAGCCGGGTGGCAGCCATCTTGGTGAGACCACCTTGCTTTAAGATCTCATATTGGAGCTGTTGAAAGCCAACACAGCTTAAAAACCCTGAAAATTTTACTGCTGAAGGTACTCAAATAGCAGGGGAAAATAGAAATAATGACATCCAAGATCCACAAATTTCAGCTCTGCAGGTTTTAAATTATTTCAATTAGTTACAAATACCAGTGAAATTATTAGTAAAGTTATATGAATTTAAGGTATTCTGACCATCAGCAACAAAAATTTTCAGGGTTTTTGAGCTGTGTTTGCTTTCAATCGCTCCATTTTGAAATCTTAAATCAAGGTGGTCTTACCAAGAGGGCTGCCACCCGGCTTCAAAATTGAAACTCTAATGTGTAATCTAGTCTTTTCTTTTCTTTTTTTTTTTTTTGATCAGTGTTTAAAACAGGTGGAAGGTGTGGCTACTGCTTGGTTGAAATGAAAACCTGCACCCACACTGGCCTTTTACGGAGAAGAGCAGACATCTCTGCCCTGACGTGCCAAAATGTTTATCATTAGGTGCCCAGATTAATCAGTGCACTGGTCACCATAATGTATTCGTGCCTGCAAAGACACGTTGCACTTCATGAATGCCCCTCAAGTTTACTGCTAAAATATAAAAAAAAAAAAAGTCTGTAATTTTTTTTAAAGGCACAGTGTGTAACATTTGTGAGGGTCTATTAGCAAAAAGTAAGTACATCAGTAAATAAGTTTTTCATTAATATAGCGTTATTAAGAAAATTATTGAGTTTTCCGAATTTTAGAATAAACTGTTTATTTTTACATGTGGAGCGGGTCTCCCTTTATGGCAGCTGCCCTTTTGCACAGCTATGTTTCTACTGTAGCCCAGAACCATACAGGATTTAAAGGGGAGGGGTCGGGAATGAAACTTTAGTTGGTAGCATTCTTTAACCTCACCACTAGTTACCGCTAAATCTTACACACTGTACCTTTAAGCTTTTAGGCACCAGTGTTAAAAATGAGTCATCTTTTATCCGAATCTCTGTATGAGTCCCGATATCTCCTCTCATCCTTTCCTCGGTTGGATTCTCTCTCGCTACTCCGGTCCCTGTATCGTCTGGAGTCCCTTCTGTCTTTATGGTAATCCCGACCACCTCTCTCGTTCCCACGTTCCCATCCGTCCCTCCGATTCCGCTGTCGCCCGTGCTCTCTATTCCAGCCTGGAAATGCGTCTAGTCTCTCCTCTCTTCCTCCATCTCTCCACCGATCAGCGAGTCTGGGCATTGCACCCGGCAGGTTTATGGGTCTCCTGAACGGTCTGTCCCTGCCTCCGAACCTCAGCTGTCCTGACTCTTTCTTTCCTCCTAGGCCACCACCGAGTCGCCGTGGTATCCAGCCCTGCAGGGTGCGCTCCTGCTCAAAGTCCACAAAAATCTCATACTGGTCTACGACCATCTTGTTGCCATCCCTCCACGCTCGCATAAGAGAGCGCTCTTCCTTGTACTCCACAAAGGCATAGCCCTTGGAGAAGCCAGTCACAGCATCCCGGACGAGACGCAGCCGCCTGATGTCACCAAATTTGGAGAAAACGCCACGGAGATCTTCTTCAGATGTCTTTTTGTTGAGCCGTGCAACAAAAAGCGTGAGCTGTGGGTCACCCATAACGCCTTTATTGGTCTGGTAATTGGCATTCATCGCCCGAAATATGGCGCGGTCATGGGGCTCGACATCGGTGCTGTCGATGCTGCCAGCCTTGAGGGGGTCGTAGACTTTCGCCAGAGGACTCCAGTCGTTCATTTTCTGATAGGGCGTTAATGAGAAATGAAGAAAAAAAAAAAAGAGCAGCTCATTAGATCTGTACAGATTAAAAAAAAACAATTATAGCTTGAGACCTGAGGTGTAACAATGTACTGCTTGTTGGAGTAATCTGAGAACCAAAACCAAAACCTCTTTAAGGTTCCCCCTATTTCTTAACCCCTTAACTCCTAAATTAATCATTAATGCTTGCAATTTATTTAATAATTATTGCTTCCGCTACCGAGTCGTATTTCTCTTGTTGTTTTATATAAATAGTTTAATAAAAATGAGAAATAATTTATAATTGTAATGACTTGTGAAGGATTTTCGATGGCATCAAGTTTCAGATCTGGCAACCCAAGCAAACACCCTCATACACACTACAATACTACTAGCAAAATAAAGGTCTTCGATTTAAAATAGAACTGTTCTATGAGTATAGAGCCTTTACCCTCCTTCTGATGTATCACCGATTCCAGTGCAATGTCAACATCTGGTTTTGCACGGTAATGGTTGCACATGATTGGGTATTGGGTCAGTAATCAAAGGTTAAAGACATTGGCTACAACGCTGTTAACCCACGGATATAAGTGCAGTAGTGGGTTATTTCGAGTAAGTTTTATTCATAATCTCACCATGACAATTTTGCCACAATTCCAGAACCTGTGGTGCCATAAAAAAAAACCAATCAAACCCTTTAAAAATATTGAATGTCCATCCCAAATCAATCACTTACTGATTTCTCATCTGGAGACCATGAAATGTCCCTGACAACTGTCTCATTGATATAAAATGTCCTCCAGACTCCAAAAAATAATCTATGTACAACAACTGTTTGCAATAATGAACATCCTTACAAATATTCTATTCAAAATTGCTTTTTTTCTTGAATTCTTGGTGGAATTCACTCACCGCTGAATCCTAATCTCAGCCAACACTGGGCGAACACCCTGAACAGCTAGAAAAATCAAGGCACATGTATAACATTTTACGCATCATTCAAGAGTTCAATATTCATATTGTATTTATCTAAATCGTATTTGATCTGTGTAATTCCATCTGCTTTTGAATATGAAGAATAAGATATGCACCACCGGATTTTTGGTTAGCGCCACTATAGCTATTAATACTTAGAAATTTGGGTTGGGAGAATATTTACAAACACAACAGGCCTTTCTATTTTAAAGAGTATCAGTATTGGTCATCCTTACAGCTTATTTCCTGTGTATGTAATACGTTTAAATGGTACTCACTTATTTTAACATAAATGATAAAGGCACAAAATGGTGGTTTTATACTGTGGATTTCTAGCGGGGGCTGAACCCGGTGGTTTTATACCGTGGATTTCTAGCGGGGGCTGAACCCGGTGATTTTATACCGTGGATTTCTAGCGGGGGCTGAACCCGGTGATTTTATACCGTGGATTTCTAGCGGGGGCTGAACCCGGTG
>JBCNYH010000008.1:15815630-15827601 GCA_039654325.1 Tandanus tandanus | reverse complement strand
TATATATATGTCTGCCTCACTCACTCAATTGCTGACCTGCTTAATCCCATATGGGTCGTTCGTGCACAAGGAGGCCGGAGCCCATCTCAGCCAACTCTGGGCATGGGCAGGTACACCCTGGACTGCTCACCAGGCCATTGTAGGGCTAACACACATACAACTATTCACACTCACTCGCACACCTGGGGCAATTTGTCAAGTAGCCTACTGTGCATGTTTTTGGACTGTGGGAAGAAACCGGAATACCCGGAGGAAACCCACACAGGCATGGGGGAAACATGCAAACTCCACACAGAAACGCCTGAGATCAGGAATCAAACCAACTCCTTATTGCTGTGAGGCGGACGTGCTAATCACTGCGCCACCGTGCCTCCCCCACTTGAGCTCTTTTGTTTTAAAACAATGAAATTTACCTGATGGTAAGCATAAACCTCAATCATTTATCCTTTTTTGTTATAGGATGGTTAAGGAGCACTGAACAAAATATCAGATTGTTCAGAATAAACCTTTTCCAGGTAAATTTCAGTATAAAATTCAGTATACATATATATATATATATATATATATATATATATATATATATATATACCATGCCATATTCATTTACTCATTCATCATCATCATCCTCATTTGCCAAGCCGCTTAATCCTATTAGGGTTACAGGGAGGCTGGTGCCTATCTCAACCAACAGTGGGCAAATGCAGGGTACCCTGAACTGCTCACTAGACCATTGCAGGGCAACATACACACACACACACACACACACACACACACACAAAACCATACATACTCACACCTGGGGCAATTTGGAGCAGCCAATTAGCCTAATGTTCATGTCTGTGGACAATTATTATACAAAGGGCCTTGTTCAAGGGACCGATAGTGGCAGTTGAAAATTCCTGGGTCTCATATACTGTACAGTGTATATACATTAGGGAAATATTTCTTTGATAAATAAATAAACAGTCACTCATTTTATGTTAGGTTTATTTTAACAGAGGGAGACAGAATATCAACAAAATAAATCCAAAAAAACCCCAAAAACAAAACCCATACTATATAAATGTTCTACATTGATTTTAACGCAATAAAGTGAAATAAGTATTTGATCCCCAAACAAAACAACATTTAGTACTTGGTGGAGAAACCCATGCTGGCAAACAGATGTCAGATGTTTCTTGTAGTTGGTTACCAAGTTTGCACACAACTCACGAGGGATTTTGGTCAACTCCTCTTTACAAATCCCTGACAAAGAAATGCTTTATTTCACTCATTTGCCGAACTGCTTAAGGTGGCATAGAGGCTGGAGCCAATCTCAGCAGACACTGGGAGAAGATGTGATACACCCTGAAGAGCTCACCAGACCATCGCAGGGCCATAAAACTTTAATCCACAGCCTTTTTTCTGTGCCTAGTTGAACTGACATTTGACAAAAAAACTATAATATATGTCAATAGTCTATAAGCCTATAGAACTCCAGACCAAAGAGTGGCGATAATGCGTTAAGTACAGTCCGCAATTTCTGTTAAAAACAAAACAAAAACAAACAAAACAACAGCAACAACAACAAACAAATCCATAGTGCACTTTGCCGTTTGTAGCACTATTTTGAATACAGGGTTCACTCAGAGACTCACTCATTTGCCAAACCTCTGGAGCCTATCTCAGTCGACTTTGGGCGAAAGCAGGGTGCACCCATACCAGCCAACAAACACAACCACTCACATTCACAACTATGGGCAATTTGGAACAGCCAATTATTCTAATGTGCATGTCTTTCTACTGTAGGGGTAAACTGGAGTACCCAGAGGAAACCCACACAGAAACGTCCTCGCCGAACCCGGGACGTGAACTCAGGGCCTTCTTGCTGTGAGGCAGACGTGCCAACCACTGTGCCTCCCCGGATACTGGGTTTCATTCTTTCACTTAATCTAAATGTAGTGACGATAATTAATACTGTATGTAAAGTGTCGGTGCAGTGTGCACACAAAGATGCCCAGTGAGTGTGGCTGTTGTGTGTGTAGAGTAGCGCAAGGTGTACAGGGAGTGCAATTTGTGTGTGCAACAATCAGCTGAGTTAACATGTTTTTGGAGTGTGGGAGGAAACCGGAGTACCCGGAGGAAACCTACACTAGCACGGAGACACTCACCAAGCCAGGGACTTGAACTCAGGACCTTCTTACTGTGAGTGTTAATCACTACACCATGGGTTGCATTACAGGATTCTTGTCTGTTAACACTCAGCAAAATCAAAATATAAATTTTAAAGTGTATGTGCTCGAGTCATTTAAAATAATGTTATAATGTAATTATTATTATAAAATAAAATCTTATAGGCTTTGTATTATTTTATTTTCAGCAGGTAAAAAAAAAAGAAGTCATTTTGACCTTACCAATATGGTATTTTCAAAGTCAACCGCTGTGTCACCGGAGGAAACCACCACTAAGACGTCACTTCCTCGTGTTGCGACGGACCGGTCACGTGATGCGGGTTTAGCGCTCTCCTTCTCTGACAACTTTTTTGCCTTAAACTACTATTAATATGGCAGATCCTGAACAGTTAATGGTTGATTGCGGTGCGTTCTTACTTAGTGCGCGTTTGCGTGCCGTTAGCGCAGATGCAGCGACAGAAATTCGGCGTCGAAATGTTCTTTCTTGCTGGTCGAAAATCACGTGACCTCCACGCGATTCTTGCCGTTTGGTAAAGATGGCGGCGGATACTTAGAAAACAAGCGAAGCGAAGGGGCAACATCCTTCAGTCCGCCGCGACGCTCGAGGTTCTTGGAAATCGTCGAGTACGTACATTTTAGCAGCGTTTGGCTTCACGAGCGTTGCTTATTTTTCCCCGTAAATCTCTGTTTATTCTATTTTCCTTCTGAAAAGCTGTCATTATGAAGTACAAAATGCTTATTTTCCTCTTAACCTAACGACTGGTTGGACAGACAGCTCGACAACTTGCTGGGTGACAGAGCACGGAGAGTGTTTTGCTAAGCACTTAGCAGTATTAGCTGACGCTACCCGGGCTGGTACTGACACAGAAGTATGTGTATTACGTTATTTCGTGAGTTACGGTTGTCTGTTTATTAATTTATTTAGCGTAGGTACTACAAAATAGCGTTCGTCTTTACAGTTGTTCGTCTTTCAAAGTTTACGAGCCGGAGGTCGCCTGTGATAGGAGCGTTAGCAAGCTAGTGCATGAACTTCACAACTCGACGCGTTCGCTTGTTTCTGTGGCGTTTAAGTCAGGGTGAGATTGTTGGAGTCTTCAGATTATTAACATAAAGACAGTACTGGCTGTACTACCATAGTTGTGTCAAATGAAAACTTAAATAGCGCCACCCTCAAAATGAAAGTGACTGTTTCGGCTAGCTAACATTTCTCCAGTGACAACAGTAACTAGCACTCAGATACACTACCGCTAGCTAGCTGTTATTTTTGTTCAACGTGTATCTAACAGGGCCTGTTCAAGTGTAACTTGGCGAGGGGTTGTGAAGGGGTTTTCTGACTGTATTGTGTTTGTACAGTTGTGTTGCTGATGTAGCTACACAAGCTTTTAACCGGTTGCCGTGTGCCAAAAAGCACAGTCAGACCAGGAAGTAGTTGCTAGCTGGAGGAGTTTGGGCAAACACGTGCGGAGGTGCATGTTATGTGAAGCTGTATTGTTCTTGAAAGCATTTACTATGAGCTTTTGCATCATAGTGCCCTGTTACTTCAGAACACGGGTTTTTTTTGCATCACTAACGAATTTCAGCAGTCGTATGTCATTCGTCATAGCAACATGATTGCTGGTAGCGCTTGTGTTTTGGAACATGATTTGAGATGTCCATAGTAACTGGCGTTGTATGTCTGTCTTTTCATCAGCTGACCACCTTTCCTATCTTTAAGCTTTCCTGTGAGCTCAGAGTTTAGATCTTTAACAGTTTCAACATCAGTTTAAGTGATATCAGTGTTTTTGTTTTTGTTTTTGTTTTTCTCCAGATGATGGATCCAGGACAAGATTTGCTTCTTGCAGCCCTTAGTGAAAGTGGAATCTGCCCAAACGACCTTTTTGACATTGATTCTCAGGATACTGTCCAGTCACCTGCATCTCAACAGGTAAACAAACCCATTGGATACCCTGTTCACATAACCATTTGTGTATCTTTGTTGCACTGTAATGTGTAGCATTGTGTGGGAATGGGAGTGAAACTAAAGTATGAATTAGAATTGGTACTCTATTCCCTGGCATTTGAGTAGCGATGATGCTAATCTTTTACCACGGTCTAAATTGGAACCATTGGGTTAACATTTTTAGTAGTGGGCCCGTGACGCTTCTGGTCATGACATCATTTCATAATGATGTAGACGTATTGTGATGGAGCACCTGACAAATATGATATGTAAATTCTCATACTGTAGAAAAATGTAGTTGATGGGACAATTTCTAAAAAGTCTTTCCGTGAATCAAACAATTGTTCGAATGCAGGAAGAGATCTTTGAACAGAGAAGTGAGGCATCGTAGCTAATTTTGCTCAGCTTGGGCGTTTTCCAACAATATGGACTGACTGCCTTGTGAATGATCTCATGTCCATCCTCACATATGTCTTGTGGAGGTTCGGGCTCTGTAGCACCTTGTTAAATACAGTCAGGTGGGAATACACAACACCTGTTACTTTACCATTATGGAAGACTGAATGGGAATGAAACGTAATCTATGCTGTTGGGCTTTTACCTGATGTAAATGGGTTTTGTATGTGAAATAGGGTTTAGTGAAGGCCTTATGATTTAGTGTAAGAATATTTGGTGGTGTTTTTTTGTGTGGAGTTAACTTTGTTACATTAATAAATAAAATGGCTAAATGTTAAAGATTAAAATTTTTTATTGCTTCACATCTTTTTGCTTTCAGTCACTGTCAAAGAATGTCCTTGACATTGGTCTCGGTAGTGAAGCTGCTGGAATTGTTGGAATTGAACCCGCCGTGCCACCCACACCTACAGTTACAATCCGAGTATGTCCTCGATTTTGCTTTTAAATAATCATGTCACACTTTTTATGAAAACTTGAATTCCATTCCCACAGCATTACTTTATATCTCACACTTGTATTTTTCCCGCCTCTCTTAAAGCAGAAGCCTCAGCCCTCAACCACCACGTTTGTCTTAAACCAACTGAATCAACTGCCATCACTGGGTACCATTGTAGTCACAAAGCCCTCAATGGGGACCTCCTCCAGACAAACCATCACAGTAGGCAAGGTATTACAGACGCCGTCGTCGGCTCAGCGAAGCTCGTCTTCGTCCTCCACTACTGCCTCCGTGTGCAGTGTGGTCCCACCAAATCGGGAGCAGATTAAGCTGAAGGATCTGCTCCGCACCAGCAGTGTGAAGACAAACAGCCTTGGTGAACTTATGAAGCTGAAGCCTCCACCTGATATTGTTCAGCCTGTTGCTACAGCTACAGGCACGAGTGAGTCCATCTGTGCATGTGCCATACTGTGGATGCTATTATATCTTGGACAGATATTGCTTTATTATTATTATTTTTATATTACTGCTTAAATATGTCAAACAGAGAAGGGGGGACCCGTTCCAAGACTGAATTACATTTAAGCCTACAGGGAGAAAAAGGATGCTGGTGGACTTGAACATTTATGCGCCAGGGGTGAAGTGGATGTTGCTGAGTAAACCCAGAGATGGAATGTTGAACAACATCCACTGAGCCTGAGGCACATAATTGTTTTAGTATGTATGGTTTGGGAACAGAAGCCCAAAAAATGCACAAACAATATTTTTTAGAATTTTTGAATCATGATGAACACGGGTGATCTGAGAGCGCATGCGTGAGCAGGTCTCTTTCTTTATGGTATCTCTGAGTTTCAGTATATGTTATAAACACAATAAACGAAAAAGGAATTTTTATATATATATATATATATATATAAATAAATAAAAAAATCACGAGACAAGCATGTCAGCTGAGATCTGCCCTTTAAGCCTAGCTAAGTGCTGTATACTTAGTTTAGTCTGGTTAGTCTACTCATTCAAAAACTGAAGTATCGAAAGGCAGTGAACTGTACTCTGTAAAGGTGTTTTAGTATAACACATGAAAAACAAAGTAAATAATATCTTTTTGGCTTATTTCCTCATCTTAAAGCATGATAATGATGACATTGAGTCTGCTCCAAGTGTCTGATACAAAGCATGTCTGTCTTTTTGATTCAAGCATTATACACTGAATATATTTTTTTGAATCCTGAGATAGTGGACCAGTCAGATCATGTCGTCCCTGTGTAGTGTATATACTACATTGCTTTAGAAGCAATGCAAGAACAGAACACCAGTTTCTCTCAGCTGAAGAATTGCTGGAGAAATGAACGACATTACTTGGTTAAAAGAGGATGTGAATCATGAACCCGCTTGTTTCTTTTGCTTTATATTAGTATACTTCAAGCTGACTACACCTTAATGCAATATCTTAGCTAATACTTTTTAGCCTTGTCAGTTTCCAAGCAACCGAGTCTGGGAACTGGGTAGTAAGATTATTTATTTATTTATTTATATATATTTTTTAAACTTATCCACACACTAAGCTAATTTAGTATCTGTCCACATGAAGTCAGAGTGTAAATAAAATTAAAAAAAGCTGTGTTGTGCAGTGTTTTGATGCAGAGAGCAGCATAATCTCAGCAGTTAGTGTTGTGTATGCTGTTCCCTTGGGGTGGGTGATGGTGGTGGGGTGTCATTGTAATAAACTCTACATAGAGAACTTTATGCGTAATATTCTCATCAAAATGAAAATAGACTTTTACTGAAGGTTTGCTTTGATTTTAGAGCAGGTGTCCATGACATGTTTCACATTATTACAAACACATGCTTAAAATATGTGAAGATTTGACTTTTTGGTGCAGAGATTTGTCTATTTTACTTCTGTTTGTCTGATTATTACTACATAATGACAGTGCTCTCCCATTTCAGAAATTATTTTGCTCTCCACAAAGTTGATGAATAAACAAGGTATGCTTAGGGCTTTAAAGGAGGGTTCACATTAATTGCAGTGTGTTTTCACAGGTGTGGTGGGGATCACTATTGGTGTATTTGAGTCCTTGAAAATGTCTAGGCTTTTTGTTGTTGCTTGGTTGTCCTGTTTTCAGCATTGCTGTTCTTTTGATTTTTACAGTGGAGGTAAACAATGGTGTGAAGAAGGAGGTGTCGAGCAAAGATGTCGCCAGAATCTGGGCTAATGAAGAAATCAAAATGCGAAGTTTTTCACCTGTAAATGTGTGTATTGTTTTTATTATGCTGTTTATGCACTCTGTATGACTTACCCCACTCCTGGATTAATTTGTATGCCTTGTTTTAAGAAGTTACCCGGAATGAAGGAGGAGGAGGAGCCAGAGGAGGAAGAGGAGGAGGAGTTAGGACACGCGGAAACGTATGCCGAATACATGCCGATGAAATGTACGTAAGATCGGTTCATCAAGGACAAGATGACACATGCAGAGTGCTGAACACTACTGTGCACACAGCATTAAATTTAAGAATATGTAGGCGTGTCAGCTTTAGATTTCACTCTGAGTGGGCTGTGTGTGGTACTGAGAGGCTGCAGTGTCTTGTTTATCTTTTCAAAAGCCTTTTTTGTTTAAAGATTGTTTTTGTTTAATCCTAGTGAAAATAGGAGAGCGACATCCTGATCCTGTGGTAGAGACCAGCTCCCTCTCAAGTGTCAGCCCTCCTAATGTGTGGTACAGACTTTCTCTTCCAGAGGAGACAATCGACAGGGCCTGGCTATCTGCTCTTCAGCTTGAGGCCGTTACATATGCATCTCAGGTTTGTATTCATGAACTCACGGGTGAAATATTTAAGGCCGGGGGTGGCAAACTCAGATTCTGCTTAGGCTTCTTTGAAACTCCTGTTACACTCAAAATATGTATATTTTCAAGTGATTTTTACTTGCAAATACGAAGTTGCAATTTGCTAAAATGCATTCAATAGTTTGCATTAGCCTATATGAAAAAGCTGCCACAAGAGTGCGAAATCGCAAGAGTAGGACATGGACACGTCAGTTCCAAGAACGCAAGATAATGGCAGAAATAACAGTATACTGGTATTAAACTAACAAGTCAGATATAAACTAGTGAACTTCTGAATAAAGTAAGGCTCGGCACTCCTGCACATAACACCACATTATGTTTACATTCATCAAACAGGCGTCAGCTTGTTTACGTAAACATGTTACATAGTGTGTAATGGTATGTGTAGTGCACAACACTTCCGCAGCAACTGTTGCTTTAAAATCACTCCCGTAAGTGGCACCTCCTTGCATGAGGTATAAGAACAGTAGCATGTTTTGATGGGCATGGGCCTATCCTGTGTATGCAAGTTTTTATTAAGGTTGGGTTTAATTCTGCTCTAAATGGCTATAAACCATTAATTTATAATTAATTCTATTTTTGAACACCAACATAGAATAAAGTAAGCCAGTGAGGCCTAACAGATTTCACCTATATGTGGCCAACTTTAAGAAAACCATCCCATGCTGATGTATAATCGACTGTTTGTTACTTCTCTAACATGAAGTATAAGAATGTTAAACACCCTTACACAGAAGTGGGCTGCCCCTATTAACCCCAGCCTGCTTGAATAGGAGTCTGTGAAGCTGTGCTCATTTTCAAATAAATGGAAAATATATACATTTGTCACCTCTTTCCACCCACTTCTTTTTTTTTTTTGCCTTTTTTTCAAAGTGGGTTTTTTGTGCAGTGTGTGGAGGCTCATAGATGATGGTGAAATCACACCGTAAGCCTATTGTTAAGTTAATTTGCATATTAATTGTCCCTAGTTTAAATATAGTACTGCGGTTATGGTATTTGCTTAGAATTGGGCATTTTACATCAATAGTGATTACTATAGAAGCCTCATTGTTTTTTGTCTTGACTCTACAGCAACATGAGACGTTCCTTCCGAACGGGGACCGAGCGGCGTACCTGATTGGTGATGGTGCTGGTGTTGGAAAGGGAAGAACTATTGCTGGAATCATATATGAAAATTACCTTCTGGGCAGGAAAAGATCTCTCTGGTAATACAATTTTTTTTAATGAATAAAGGCAGTGCTTGATGTATATTGCAATTTTTCTTTATTTAAACTTGTTTGTGTCCAAGTGGATATTTCTGTGGGAGTGTTTGTGAGTGCGTCTTATTTTTTATTATTTCTTTCCAGGTTTAGTGTCTCAAACGACTTGAAGTATGACGCTGAGAGGGACTTGAGAGATATTGGCGCAAAGAACATCCAGGTCCATTCTTTAAACAAGGTACCGAAAGTTTTTTGACATGTAATATCGGCACCTTTATAGGATTAAATGAAACTTTTAATACATTTGTTTGTTTTATTTGCTCTCCAGTTCAAATATGGAAAAATCTCATCAAAGCACAATGGAAGTGTAAAAAAAGGTGTGATCTTTGCTACCTACTCATCCCTGATTGGAGAAAGTCAAACAGGTGGAAAGTATAAGACAAGATTCAAACAGCTGCTCCACTGGTGCGGGGATGATTTTGATGGTGTGGTATCCTTTTATCACCAATCTGCTTTTCTGATTCTGTTTGAGAAGATAAACTGTAGTGCTCAATCAGTATGGTTTCAGAGAGTCATCAGCTACATCACTCACTCACCTAACCGCTTCACCCTATTAGGATCGCGGGGACTCGGCTGACACTAGGTGAAGGTGGGGTACACCCTGAACCATCGCAGGGCCAAAACCTACACACACAACCATTCATACTCACACCTAGGGGCAATTTTGAACAGCCAATCAGCTTAATGTGCATGGTTTTGGACTGTGGGAGGAAACCGGAGTACCCAGGTGAAACCCACACAAGCACAGAGAGAACATGCAAAATCCATACGGAAACACACAAGCCTGGGCTTGAACCCATGACCTTGTTACTGTGAAACAGACGTGCTAACCACTACGTCACCTTGCTGCCCTCAGCTACATCAATGAGCCTTTAAATGTGTTTCAGCATCTTCCCTTAACTGATCATTTTCTCAGATAATCTTTGATGAATGTCACAAAGCTAAAAATGTTTGCCCAATTGGGTCATCAAAACCCACAAAGACTGGACTGGCTGTACTCGAGCTCCAGAACAAACTGCCAAAAGCGCGCGTTGTCTACGCCAGCGCTACAGGTTTGTGCCCAATAGAAGCCCTCTTTGTCTTTCAGCTTAAATGTGGATTTTTATTTCTCTTCATTTATTGTTTTCTGTAGGAGCCTCCGAGCCTCGGAACATGGCTTACATGAATCGCCTTGGGATCTGGGGGGAAGGAACTCCTTTCAAAGAATTTTCTAATTTTATTCAAGCTGTTGAAAGAAGGTCAGTACTTCCACACCGGATTATGTGGCTTTCTGAACATTCAGTATCTATCTGCTTTAACATGTTCCCTGTGTGTTGGTTTATTTTAGAGGTGTTGGTGCCATGGAAATTGTTGCCATGGATATGAAATTGAGAGGAATGTACATCGCTCGACAGCTGAGCTTCCAGGGTGTGACTTTTAAGATCGAAGAAGTCCCTCTGACACAAAACTACATCAAGATGTATAACAAGTCCGTCCGTCTGGTACGTGCACCAATGTCTCTGACCTTGATCCTTGAATAATGGTGCTACATATAAAATGAGACTGCTTTGTAATTTCTATTCAGTCTCTGTTGTATTGTTTGCTTGCAGTGGGTAAGTGCACGGGAGAAATTCCAGCAAGCGGCAAACTTGATGGATGCCGAACAGCGCATGAAGAAGTCGATGTGGGGACAATTCTGGTCCGCACATCAGAGGTTCTTTAAGTACCTGTGTATTGCTTCAAAGGTGCGCCGAGTGGTGCAGCTTGCCCGAGAGGAAGTTAAGAACGGAAAGGTTAGGTTTGAAGTGTTGTGTTCATTCATATCACCGAATCATCCATATTGTTTTATGTTTACCCAATCGTTTCCTCTCTCTCTTCAGTGTGTGGTCATTGGTCTGCAGTCTACAGGTGAAGCCCGAACCCTGGAGGCTTTAGAGGAAGGTGGAGGCGAGCTCAATGACTTTGTCTCTACTGCGAAGTAAGTCTTGGGTATTTTTTAAGCCAGACTCAGAAAAAGGGAGGATCCTTGCTACTTCCTCTTGCTATTTCTCCTGTGAACAATACTTATTACAACAGTTAGAGAACTCCTGTGTCTGAGGAATACTTGTGTTCTGCTTTGTGCTACAAGCTCATGCACCTTGTGTGCAAGTAACAGAAGTTCTAAGAGTGAAAAATGATAAATCATATCGTGTGGACTGTAGCGCAGCAGGTAGCCTTACAAAACTAGGGACTTGGAATTGTTTGTGGCGTTAACCAGGATAAATGCTTACTAGTCGAATGAATCGAAATTCATCCCTACAGCAGCGTCCAGACAGGAAGCAACGATCGACAATTGAATTGCTTTGCCACTGAGCTCTAAGCAAGTCACTTTGCTGCTGAAGTGTTGTCAGCTCTTGTTGCCTAGGTAACCCGCTCAAATGTTTCCTGCTTTAAAAAATCTTTCCGAGTGAAATTGTGAGCAGCACTGACAGGAGATCCCTGATAGCTGTTATCATTAGTTTAAATTATTTTAGCTCCTATCATAAATAGCTTATTTTTGTTATTATTGTTATTTCACAGGAAGTGCATCATGAACCTGGAAGAGTTAAACTTATATGAATATATACTCACAGGAAATGCCAACTTTTTCAGAAACGTGCATGACATTTCTGGTTATTATCCTTGTAAAATTTCTGTGTGGATTCAGAAAGCACAGGATATTTAAACATAGCATTAATTCAATTCAATTCAGTTTTATTTGTATAGCGTATTTACAATTGACATTGTCACAAAGCAGCTTTACATAGTAAAATTAATTTAAGGAGGAGTCAGTGGCAAGGAAAAACTCCCTCAGTTGACACAAGGAAGAAACCTTGAGAGGAACCAGGCTCAAGAGGGAAACCCAT
>JBCNYH010000008.1:15782800-15793973 GCA_039654325.1 Tandanus tandanus | reverse complement strand
GTATATGTATGTATATATAACAATTATTAGGATAGGGTGAGAAGCTTGGCCATCTGGGAGGAGCTCCAGGTAGAACCGCAGCTCCTCTGCATTGAGAGGAACATCTGGTTAGAATGCCTCCTAAACACCTCCCTGGTGTGGTGTTTCAGGCATTTCCAACTGCAAGGAGACCTCGCGGTCGACCCAGAACATGCTGAAGGGACTATGTCTCTCGGCTGGTCTGGGAACACCTCAGTGTTCCCCCGGATGAGCTTGAGGAAGTGGCTGAGGAGTGCGACGTCTGGACCTCACTGCTTAGGCTGCTGCCCCGGCGACCCGACCCCGAATGAAGCAGAAGAAGAAGATGATGTTAGGATTAGTTATGTGGAGTACGGCTCAGCAAGAAAGGTCCCAGGTTCGAGTACAGGGCTCGGCGTGGGCATTTCAGTGTTGCTTGTGTGGGTTTCTTCCAACAATCCAAAGAGATGCACATTAGGCGAACTCGGTGTTCCAAATTGGCCCTAGGTGTAGGTGTGAATGGTTGTGTATGTGTGTGTTTGCCCTGTGATGTTGGCTGAGATAGGCACCACCCTCCCGACGACCCTAGTAGGATTAAGGAGTTGGGCAAATGAGTGATGAGTGAGTGAGGATTAATGATGCTATTCATTTATTCTTTCATTTGCCAAACAGGTTTAATCCTATTAGGGTTGTGGGGAGGCCGGAGCCTGTCTTAGCCGACTGCCTGAATGGCTTGCCAGTCTATTGCAGGGCCAACACACACAAACATTCAAACATTCATACATTCACACCTGGGGTCAATTTAGAACAGCAAGTTAGCCTAAGTTGCTTGTCTTTGGATTGTACGAGGAAACCGGAGTACCCAGAAGAGACCCACACAAGCAAAGGGTGAACATGCGGGTACTCCGGTTTCATCCCACAGTCCAAAGACATGCACATTAGGCTAATTGGCTGTTCCAAATTTCTGGCAGGAGTAAAAATGGTTGTGTGTGTTTTGCCCTGCGATGACCTTCGGCCAGAGTCGGCTGAGATAGGCTTTAGCCTCCCCGTGACCCCAACAGGATTAAATGATTCGGCGAATGGATGATGCTGATGATAATGATGATGATGACGATGATGATGTGTTTTGTCATTTTAGCAGGAAACATCCCATCTCCCTCTTCCAGCATCTCCACAGTTCAGTCATACAAGCCAATCATAAATGATTTTGGGCTGCCGTCATTTGGATTTTCGCAGGTACGTTAAAACCCTGATGAGAATACCGCTGTCGCGCTGTACTGTTCTTACGGTAAACAGTGTTCTCATGATTTCGCTCATGTACAGGGACCGAATGGAACTCAGGCTCCACAAAGCAAATACGCAGAACTCCTCGCAATCATCGAAGAGCTCGGGAAAGAAATAAGACCAACGTATGCTGGGAGTAAAAGTGCCATGGAGCGACTCAAAAGAGGTATATTTTTCTTTAGAAATTTTTAAGCAAAACTTGAAAACCTTCCTTTTTAAAAAAGCCTTCTGCTAACTAGTGTTTTTTGACTTTTTATTTTCTTGTTTTTCTGTAAGCACTTTGAGATTCCTTGCAATATAAAGTGCTTTATAAGTAACATTTATTATTATTATTATTATTATTATAATATTCATCACTGGTTCGCAAAAATTCTTGCACATTGCAAATACCGTACTTTACTAATTTGTACCCTTCAGCCACATGGGTGTGAGGGGTAATGTCTGTCTGTCGGGCCTTCCACAGTTGCATATTCAAAAACACATCACTGACCATCACCATTTTTGGTGTGGATGTTGCGACTGTGTAACTACACATGCGTATCGATTTTCGTCCCAGTCTGATATCCAATATGGCCGCTGCAGCTGCCATCTTCAATTTGTATTCTGTGCACCAGCTCAAAAACGCCCCACCGTTCATCACCATTTTTGGTGTGGATGCTGGGACTGTGTAACTACACATGCCTATAGATTTTCGTCGCGGTCTGATATCCAGTATGGCCACTGCAGCTGCCATCTTGAATTTTCATTCTGTGCTCCAGCTCAAAAACATCTCACCGATCGTCTCACATCTCACCATTTTTGGTGTGGATGTCAGGACTGTGTAACTACATAAGCCTATAATGTGGATGTCTTTGGACTGGTGGGGAAACCGGAGTACCCGGAGGAAACCCACGCAAGCACGGGGAGAACATGCAAACTTCACACAGAAACGCCCGAGCCGGGAATCGAACCCAGGACCTTTTTAGTTATGAGGAGGACATGGTAACCACTACGCCACCGTGCCACCCCGCTAACACAGCTGGCGTCTTCAATATGCATTCTGTGCATTAACTCGAAAAACGCCATCCCTGATCATCCCCATTGTTGGTGTTCATCTTGGGACTGGGTATACCTTTAATAATGTGGCGCATAGGCTGAAGGGTATTGCCTGCTTTGCAGGGCTATTTTTGTTGATGTAATCATGACTTTTCTTTGTTTTTTTATTTTTTCTATTAAAGGTATAATTCATGCAAGAGGTCTCGTTCGTGAGTGTCTGGCAGAGACGGAAAGAAATGCACGATCTTAGCCTCTGATGCCTGCCTCTGGTCTAAAGGCAGACGATTTCTTCTACTACTTTTCCAGAAGGGTGCTGCATGGCTTTTTCCCATAACAGAGGGATGAAACAATCAAAATTTTATTCATTAAGTAGTGTAGTTTAAGCATGGGATGGAGGTGGCGCAATGTTCATTGTGATGGATGCGACCAGAGAGATTGAATTTGAGTGTTGCCATTTGGGATTTTTTTTTCTCTTATAACTCCTATTATATATATTTTTTTCCAACATAAGAACAAGTGAGCTTATCTGCATGCAATGAGGAGATGGACCAGAGTTTGAACGTGCATGGCTTTTACAGGTTTACAGTTGGGCGGTCCTCTGAAATTTTGATCTTTGATCAAGTGTAAGGTTAAGTGTTTTCTTCAAATCAGGAAACAGAGAGGACAGTTACAGTAATGGCATTGTTTAAGTTTTTTTTTCTTATTTATTACCTTGTGTAATAAAATGTATTTTCATGTACAAAAAGGTCACTTTTTGAAATTTTGTATAAAGGTCAATAAACATGACATTTGTTGTCTATAACATGTTCTTGTGTTTATTAGTGCACTGGAGGAAGATTGATGTGGATCCATTCATTCATTCATTTTCTAAGCTGCTTAATCCTAATTAGGGTCGCACACACACAACCATTCACACACTCACACCTAGGGGCAATTTGGAACAGCCAATTAGCATACTGTGCATTGGGCCTGGGTATTCAACCCAGGACCTTCTTGCTGTGAGGCGAACGACGTGGGTAAAAATATAATAATTCGTCTTTTTATTGAAGGAAATTATCTATAAACATACAGGGGGCTATATTATGTGTGGAATTGCCCAGAGAATATGATAAAATCACAAAAATGTAAATAAATCTGAGGGCTTATGATGCAAAAATAAAATATGTTAGAAAATCAACCAATAAAAATAATTGTGCAATAATACAAAGATTGAAACATAATTAAATAAACGTGTAATAAAGACTGCTGTGTTGTTCAGGGTATAAGTGGTTAGCACGTCCGCCTCACGTCATGCTCTCCTCATGCTTGCATGGGTTTCCTCCAATTACCACATTAAGCTAATTGGCGGTTCCAAATTGCCCGTAGGTATGAGTGTGAATGGTTGTGTGTGTTTGTTGGCCCTACGATGGTCTGGCAAGCGGTTCAGAGTTGCCGAGAGTCGGCTGAGATAGACTCCAGCCTCCCCAGTAGGATAAAGTTGTTTGGCAATTGAATGAATGAATGAAATCTACAGTATACAAAGAATATATAGTATACAACTGTAATAATAATTATTTTTATAATTAATATTTTTATTTTATTAGCTAAAATATTATTTTAAAAATTCATTTAAAAAATATTTTTTATTATTATTTTCCCCCTCGATGCCAGAGTTTACATAAAGCCCTCCCAATCAGAGTTACTGTTGTGTTCTTGAACGTGCTGAATGTGGGCTTTTCCACCAATCGTATACCCTGACAGAAAATCAAATTTTCCTGTTGGCCAATCAAAGCACTTTTCCGCAACCCTTTCAACCAATGGCGTCAATCGGTGCATTGTACCGTTAATGGGCGGAGACTGAACGCTGTGCTGCGGGGAAAGAGGCGCAAACGCGATACGTCAACATGGGAGAATTGATGATACAAGTTGAGAAGTAAGTGTGACTCCTTTTATATTTGCAACATGGCGGCGTGAATCTCGGTCGTTTTCACACTGAGCTGCGGCTGGAGATGTTGCAGTGGCTGTAGTACTGATGTGTGTCATGTTATGGTGTCTGAGGCAGCGGCTAGTTCGCGATAGCTAGCAGGTAGGAAGTGTGTTTGGCTAGCTAGCTCGTTAGCTTTGGGCCGAATAACAAATTTATACGAATTCCCTTTTTAGGTGCACTACATAGGGATGATATAAGAGTTCACAACCGTGTGTAGTGTCCCTTATATATCCAATAGGGAGTTATTTAGGACTCAGCCCTCGGGGTTTTGCTTATATTATCCTGTTTAGTACATAAATGAAGCGATATTCTGTATTTTATTTTAAAATATAACAGCTTTAATAAGTTATACAGCTTTGTTAATGTGCTTAAGATTTCAAGGGACATAAAATACGAGCTGGTTTTCCATCACTTTGCTTTTAGGTACCTCAGTAATAATATTTATAGATAAATCCTACCAGATAAACAATACTTTGTGCTTATATTGATAACTGTAACTTTCCAAAGGTTTTAAAGGAAAAAAACCCCACAACAAAACTCATGAAATATGTTTGTTGAACTTTATGGGACGTGTTTAATGGTTTTGGTGCTAATTCCTAGACTGCTGTTGTGCGGTGTGTTTGTTTATCCTGTTTAGAGGTTATGTACAATGCTGATGCTGACGTCACTGGGTGCATGCTGTCATTCATTAATTCATTTGCTGGGAGCCTATTACAGCCAACTCTGGGTGAAGGCGGGGTATAACCTGAACAGACCACCAGACCATCCTACTGCCAACACACACACAACCATTCACACTTGCTGTAACACACAGGGGCAGTCTGGAACAACCAATTAGCTTAATGTGCTAATTGGAGGAAACCCATGTAAGTGCGGGGAGAACATGCAAACGCCACACAGAAACGCCCTCACTGAGCCCGGGACTTGAACCCAGGACCTTCTTGCTGTGAGGAGGACGTGCTAATCACTACTGAAATGTCATCGTGGTACATGATATCAAAAGCTTTCAGGAGGAAGGTGACTGCTGTGTTCCTGACATCTGCTGCACTAGTCAGAAATTTATCCTCATTGGCTGGAATCTCTGATGGCAATCATGAAATGTGTTTCCTGACTCTGGAATGCATGAATGGTTTTGCATTTTAAGATGTACCTCGAACTAATGTGTGTTTTCTGTAACAGTGGCAGGGAAAAATACAACCTGTTAATACTCTGGTATTTTAATACTGTGCTGAAGGTTGATTAAGGGCATCACTTTGTAGTGGTAAACACGTCCATCTCAAAGCAAGGAGACCCTGGGTTCGAGGCTCGGGTGTTTTTGTGTTCTCTGTGGTTGTGTGGGTTTCCTCTGGGTACTCTGGTTTTCTCCTACAATCCAAAGACCTGCACATTAGGTTAATTGTCTGTTTCCAGTTGCCCCTAAGTGTAAATGGATATGTGTGTTTGCCCTGCGGTGGTCTGGTGAGCTGTTCAGGTTTTTAAGATGATGAGCCCAATGATGCTAACTATGATCTTAGCATGGAAGTTAAAGCTTTGGAGTCTGATCCATGTAAGCAGAGCGTACAATCAAGAGTGGAGAGAGAAAGAGCTGGACAGACTAAAAGACTAAGGAGCCGCTGCATAATTTTTCTTTTTAAGTAGAGATTAATTCTGCCCCACACTCACATGTGATTTAAAGTCCTTTTATTTTTTCTAAGTCACTTTCATTTGTCCTCCCACAGATCTTGTGTGTACTCCCCTAGCCAGGCTGCTTAAGCATGTCCACAGATGACAGCATCTCGGAGGACGTGTCTAGCTCCGTGGCACTGAGCCACGACCACACGAGCCCAAATGGAGGGAAGGAGAGCGAGACCTCCGTGGTCTCCTCCGCGGATACAGTGTCGGGTCTGGCTCTTCCCGAGGAGGCAGCTGTGATAACTCGACCCTCTAGCACACCAGCATGCACCATTTCCAGCAAAATAAGGTTTGTGGTGTTCAAATGGGGTATTCTCAGTCCCGGATTCTGATGAGAAGGGAGGCATGTGCACACAGAGATGTGCGGATTTAGAGTTTTGTGCCCATATCCGCTAATTCGCAAACACAACACAAAGTCAGACACTCATTAAATTCTCTGTAAAATGTATATGTCGCACCCCAGGGGGATGGCGTTACAGAAGCAACTCATTAGCAACACACGTGGTCCACGGTGAAGACCATGACTTAAACAAGTGCAGTATAATACATACAGAGGTTTTAGGATTCTGCTCAGCGTTTAAAGATCTCAGGAATTTTTTGTGGATTAGGATTTTATTTTATGTTGCAGTCATTTTAGTTTTGTGTTTGAGATTTGTTTTGGTTTGTATGATGGAATTTGTTCTGGTTCTATTTAAGGATTTTTAAGGTTAATGATTTTAGATTTTGGGAATTTGTTTGATTTTTTGGGGACTTTTATTTTGTGTTTTGGGATTTTCTCTTTTATTGGGAGGTTTGTTTTTGTAATAATGTTTTGAACTTTTTTGTGGGTTTAGATTTTTAGAATAGTTTTTTATTTGTATGATAATAGTTTTTATTTGTATAATTTTTATTGTTAAGGCTTTTTACCTTTTGTGTGATCTACACGGTAGGTACAGTGACGCACCATTTTTCATTTCGCTGGAAATTGTGTGTGTGTGTTTGTCTGTCCGCAATCCATGAGTCTGCGCTCGGTCCTAGTAAGTTAGTGTGTTCTTGATTAGTGTTAAATTTGTTTTGTCATTTTTTCTGATTTGGATGAATTTTTTTTAGTTTAGTTTTTTTTTATTGGATGTTGTTGTGTTTATTGGTTTGTGTTTAGTCGTTAGCTCTCGTCTGTCCATCACACTTTAGTTTCTGGACATTTACTTGCCGTGTGCTGAAGCTGGGGCTTTCAGACTTGCTATGCTTGTTCTATATTGGCATATTATGAAATGGTCCTTTTGGCGGGAGCGTATGGACCCCTGTAATCAATTTTTTGTTTTGTGGTACTTTTGCTTTGTTTGATTTTTTTTTTTCTCTTGTTTTGTGTTGGTCTATTTCTCAACCTCTGTAATTTAGGCATGACATTTTTTCCCCTCTCTTAACAACAGGAGTCTGTGTCTCAGCGGCGCTGAGGAGGAGTTCAACTCAGGGAGAAGCCTGCCCTTCATCAACCCCAGTTCATTACAGACGCTGCGAGCGTTGATGCACGAGATCCAGAGCAGTGAGACGGACCCTGAGATCTGGAAGAACTGTGAGGTGCTCTACTCCGAGACAGTCTAGCTTAGATTTAGTTGTGTTTTGTTTGTCAGGAGGCCGTGAGTTCCTCAGGTTTCTGGGTCATCATTTAAAGCTTTCCTAAGGGACTCCGGATGAGTGGAGAAAACACAGCTGATCCCAGTCCACATGGCATTTATAAAGGGCAGTTGTACTCAGAGAAGGCTTTATAACAGGGTACAAATGTTCTGTTTTCTTTTTTGTGCTTTTATTTAACAAGGCATATCTGATAAATCAATGATAATGACACAAAAAAGTAAGGACGGCGTTAGAACCAGTTATAATTTGGGGTGTACATGTTAACACATACATGTGAAAATGTCCATGTGTGCGTTAGGGGTGTTGATGATAATCATTAAAAATAATCGTGTGGATGATTCAGCATTGATGCGAAGGCACAACATGACTAATTATAGCCGCCCAGACAATAATGTTCAGAATCATTTCCTGTTAGCCCTTAACGCCAAGCTTTGTGATTGGCTGGAGTGTGATGACTCGTGGTGTTGTGCTGTTTAAATTACCAATCAGGCGCGATAGAGACGCTTCGTAGAGCAGTACGTGAGAGAGCACTGGCTTTTTCTTTAATGGAAGCAGTGCAGAACAGCAGCGGCATCTCACCGATGCCGACTTACACCCCGATTCAACATGGAGGAATAGAGTTATTCATGTTTTGCCTTTCCTTCTTCTTTCCAAAAACGATCTTGCGATCAGCGGAAGCATTTATAAAAACCTGGCATTAAAACAAATGTGTCTGTGAGACCGACAGTGTTGGAGATTCATCATTTGCCGAACCGCTTACTTCTATCACGGGTGTGGGGAGGCTGAAGCCTATCTCAGCCGACACTGGGTGAGGGTGGGGTACACCCTGACCAGCTCGACAGACCAACGCAGGGCCAACACACACACAACCATTCACACTCACTCACACCTAGGGGCAGTTTGAAAAAGCCAATGAGCCTAATGTGCATGTGGGAAGAAAACAGAGTACCCTGAGGAAACCCATACAAGCATGGAGAGAACATGCAAACTCCACACAGAAACGTTCTCACCGAGCCTGAGACTTGAACCCAGCACCTTCTTGCTGTGAGTCGCTACGCTTACGTGCCGCCCCCAAATTGTTGACATAATCATCGTGAGATCAGTAGAGATGTACAGCCCTAGTGTGTTTATATAATAACGTCTGTTTCTCTCCAAACAGGGCAGGTGGCTACACCTTTTTCAGCTGGTGGAGAAGCAATACCAAGAACAAATTCTTGCTCAGCAAGAACAGTATCAGTGCCAAATACAGGTCAGTTATAGAACTGGAAACATCGATAACAGTTTTGTTATTCTGTGTTTGTCTGCAAGTGGATTTTTACTTGAATGTCTGCTTTTGGCTCTGGAGCCTATCGTGGGAATACTGGGCATGAGACAGGGTGTCACACACACTCATTTGCACACTATTTCACATCTAGAGAGAGGTTAGTTTAGCCAGTCCACCTACTGGAATTCTTTTGCACCTGGGGAGGAAACCGGAGGCCCTGCAAAGCTCAGGATCGAACCGTGGACCGTGGACAGAATATATAACCACATATAGAAAATAATTAGGTGCCAGCCTAAAATGAGCACCGTATTGATGGCGCTGTTTTGTCCTCGCAGCTCATTCAGGACGAGATTAAAGCATTAGTGCAGCTACAGAAGCGGCAAAGCGGTGCACAGGTGAACCCTTCGGTCATGGCCAAGACTTTGGAGCCTCCCACAGATGTGCAGAATGAAATCCAGGCTTCTAGCCCATCGAAGGTCATCGCTAACCCTCAGGAGAGCTCAGACGACGGCCTGTTGACTGCCCAGAGCAGCGGCTATGGCACACTGTCCACCTGGGAGCCTGGAACAGGGTGCATTGAAGAGAAGGACAAAGTGTTTTCGTTACGGAAAAAGCAGGATGGCGGCTCTTCGCTCTCTCTTTGGGCTAAAATACAAGGGCAAGATGGTGTAACAAGCAGGACTTCTAAAAATTCACCTCATACAACTTTCTCAACTGTACACAAACTTTCTGCTGACAAGCAGAGACCAAACAGGTGGGAAGCGTTTCAGTGTTTTTTTATATTTGTTCCGTGTTACATAAAGCAGAATACTGTTATCTGCAGAATGAAGGAGGTTAAGGAGGTCCTGGTGGGTTATTTTATGATCTGTTGGTTTTTTTCTCTCCTGATTTTACGTTATTATAGTCAACCACTGACCTCCTGGGCTCAGAAGCAGAAACACAAGCAAAGAAAAAGCAAAGTGGCACAAAACCGCTTGCCGCAGGTAGAGGGGAGAGAAGAGGTCCGGCCTGGAGCTTCTCCTAAGGAACACATAGAACATGTGGATGAAGTAAGTGTCAAATTTTAGACTTAAATTGAGTTAAATAGGTTCCCCCTCCAGTGTTTCCCCCATTTATTTTGTCTCCTCGTAATTCATTCAAATCAGATTCCCACCTGCCAAGTGTTGTTTTCCTATCACATATGACCACCGCCAGGGAGGGCCGTAAGCATGCACATTGCCCCTCCGTGACACATGATGCTGCCACCTGTATCTTTTACGAACCGCTGCGTATGCAGTAACGTATGTGAATTCAGGGGCGGTCTAACACAGTCTATTAACTAGCACAAGCGTTGTTCACAAACACAAGCACTACTCACCCGTTTTGTTTGAATTAGCTTACAGATGCCCATGATTGGCTAGAGATTGCTGTGAATGACAGGGAGAAGAGTGTATGAAACCCCTCCCTCCCATAAGAGCTCAGCTAATTAGCTCCTATGGACTCCCAGTTGCGGATGGCTGTGGCATAAAGGGCCTTGTCTGCTGGTCCAAACACTATCAGAAGCACTGACCTACATTTACATCTTAAATTGTAGTATTTGTTCCATGAAATTGTATTGATTTATTCTCAACAGTAAATTCTCCTCATTTCGTAGCGTGTCTCTTGGCTGCACTGCTTCCAGTATGTGTATGTGGATGTTAGATTTTTTTGTCCAATCAGATTTCACTCTCTGTGTGCTGCCATGTCAATCTAATCTGCCCAGAGCCTTCAGAATCAGTAGTGCTGGCCGATGTCACTTAAACTATATTATGAGGCTGTTCCTTTAACCAATCAGATTTCAAATTCGCCTCACAGAGCCAGCTAGCTGGCCCAAAATAACGTCAGCATTTTTCTGTCCTCTGATTGGTTGGTCAGAGAAAAGAAAGGAGTATGGATTTTCTCTATAAATAATCAGCATCTCTGGTGAGTATGTTGTATTTTATTTAAACGTTTTATGTGTTTCTCATGTTATTAGATAAATATTGGTTCTGAACTGCTCCAGATGTTGTAGTGTAGAGGTTTGTTATCACCGAGCTGTTACATTTACACTTGTTACATTTGGCCGGGCACCAAATTTACCTGCAGCTTCCATCAGTGATTGCCGTTGGAAGTTACGTAATGCTCTGAGTTACTAGCAGAAATGTAACTCCGGCGTATCAGCGACAATGCATTCAGAGATAATGGGTTAACTGGGTGTCTTGCATTAGTAATAATGGTATTCACCCTCAATACGTGAAATGCCTCTCCCTCTGTAATGCCAGGCCTTGTTATATTGCGTTTTTGTATATTACTGATGGTTTCTATAATTGCGACGTGATAGTGGT
>JBCNYH010000008.1:15721843-15741337 GCA_039654325.1 Tandanus tandanus | reverse complement strand
CGTACTAAGCATTTCACTACATATTGTACTGTGTATAATTTGTATGTGACAAATAAAATTTGAATTTGAATTTGAATCTTAAAACGTGAGCATTGTAATGACGTAAGGATCTCCAGGCTTGCAGCCTCACTCCCCATCACGTCATCCTGGTGAGGAGTTAGTCATCATTATCCTCCTAATATCAACCGTTACTTTATTACTTGAGTGCTTCTTCTCGTATGTTACCCACCCTCCTGTCTGACATGCCACACCCCGTTTTATGGACTTGCTCGAAATGGTTTGTGGGATTCTTGTCAATTATTCAGAAAAAAAACTATGAACTTCTTTGGGTCAACTTGGAACAGGGAGGTAAGTAGGTTTGGCCTTGATGAAGCCATTATTAGGAGAACACATCACAGGGTTGATTACCTTCCAATCCCACCCCACACACAAGCCTTGGGAAGCCTGCGAAGAACAGGAAGGAGAGCGCAGAGGGACGCCTCTGTCAGACTATGACCGGCATATTGATACAACCCTGAGTCCATCGGTTACACGCCCTTGCTGCATTATTTATAGCTGTGTAGTAAACAGTGAAGTCCACACTTTCTCTATAAGGCTGCTTGGCTTGCCGGTTGAGCTAGAGGTCGATGAGGTCATAAAAACTGTGCATGAACAAGTAGGGAAGTTTCTCATGGAAAAACAAAAATGTTTTTTTTTTTTTTTTTTAAGGTTTAGTTGCTGAGCATGTGGTATTAGTGTTAAGAAGGAACTAAGATAGGAAACTTTTTGAGATGCCTTTTGACCAAAAATAGGTATATATGGATCCCAGACTGAGTCAGTTTGTCATTTTCTTACTCACCAATGCTTTTATAGATGAAACATCATGGAACGTTTTATTTAGCTTTGTTTATATATCTCCAGTTTAGATAGTGACTTTTCAAGCGGTTTGAGAGAGGAGGATCAACGATCAAGCCAAAGCTCGAGCTTTTTATTGCTAAGAGCCGTTTCTAAACGAATCAAGTGCAAATATTGTGGCCTGAGTCGCTATTTTTTCTAGACAGTTATAAATATTTGCATATTTATTCAGAAAACAACAATAAAAACATACTTTCATGTGTCTTAGTTGCAGCGCTGAATGTTCGCTTGCTGGCATCTCGTGTTTACTTTGCGTTGCGCATATGTGTCATTCAAGAGAGCGTTCGTATTCCTGTCTGCGCAAACAACGCAATCCTCTTTAAAATACAAATAAACTAGTCGAGTCGACCTCTGATAACTCAGCAAGCTGTAATTTGCTGATTCCCAAAACTAGTAGGTCTGTTGTAGGGGTGGGGGTTTTGGGGGTGATGGGTCTTTCAGGAAACCTCAGCGATTTCTGTCCAGATATTCCTCAGGTGTTGGTGGCACCATGTTGTTGCTGCTCTCATTACTATATTTGCAGTAGAGGCATTCGGAACCCCCTTGGCTATTTCCGGCAGTTCCCGTTTTCGCCTTGGGTTTCCTCAGGTGGCGGCCATATTGCTTCTTGGGATCATTGCTGTTGATAAATGAATAAATTGGCTTGGTATTACACTGCCTCAAACAGCATGATTCCATTTTTGTCTTGAAATGTTTTTTTTTTTTTTTTTTTTTTTTAAGTCAAACGTCCACATTTGTAAACAAGAAGCCAAAAGCAAGTGTTATTATAATGCACCACTTACTAGTTCGATTAGATACAAAAACCGGTTCACCCCCTGCCACATTCCTTCAAAAATGTAAGATAATTCTATGCCAAAATGGCATTTAATACACCCAAGGGTATTTTTGAATTGTGGAAACTTACAGAAATATCTTAGAGAGTCCCGAATAAGGGTTCGGTCTGTGAGTCAAATCGAAATAGTACATACGGAATTGTTGCGATTGATGACGTTAATGTGATTCTCGGTTGATGTACGATTGCCGTAGACGATATATCATGTGCGTACGCTCAACCTAACACTGTTGTACTAATAACACATGGGTATAAGGAAGTCCATTGAGTTTACTGTAGCTGAAGCTGTACGACTGAGTGCATCAGGTGACCCAAAATCTGATGGAATTTGTATGTCAATCTTAGCACAGTTGTAGGACGTCATAGGGCATCGCAAAGCAGACCTAGAGAATGGATTTGAGAACTACCTATGAGACGGAGTGGTGGTGTAGTGGTTAGCCCTTCCATCTCATAGCAGGAAGGTCCAGGGTTCAAGTACTCGGGTTTTCTCCAACAGTCTGATTGGCGAGCTGTTGAAGGTGTACCCCAGAGTTGGCTGAGGTCCCTGCAATGATGGATGGATAGCTTTATGTGCAGGCATTCTTACTTGCAGAAGCAGTGTAGTTAGCAGCTGTATTTCGTTTCAGACTGTATGCTAGTAGTATGTGTTGCCATCTAATCCTGAGAAATACAGTACCAGTACCGTTGTTGGGATCAGTGCATTGTTCTGCCATTGTTCTGGGATCATTTCACTTCTCCCTTTCCGAAATGCTTGAGGGTGTGTGTGTATAAAAACCTCAATGCTTCCATAATGGAAATTTCCAAAGCTCTCCCAGTATTTGAATGTGGTAAACACGTTGATTCGCTCGCTGGATCAGCCTGTCCCTTGGTGTACGGTGACAATAACCAGAGGCAAGTAAGACGCTTGTGCTGGGAGCAAGTGGACGGTGTAATCAATCCATGCGTCCGCCAGACACTCTATCTTCCGCAGGGAAGACCATTAATAAGTGAGCTGAGTTTATGTAAGGGTCGCATGTCTCACATTTTAGCTGCCAGTTACCCCTGAACTCCTTGGCACTTACTTCACTGCCTGTTGGAGGAACGCGTAACCTGTGCAAATGCTGAAAGTATTGGATTACATCAGTGCCGTTGACGACGAAAGTGTCCAGTCGGTGACCAGTCACCCTTGACGTTTTTTACTCTGCTTTTTTGTGGCTATTTCTGGATACCATTCTTTCCACTGAGCACCATTTTCCTCTTGGCCTCCAGAAAAAGAAACGCATCAGGGTGACGACATCCCCCCTACCCCCCCTTCACATACACACACACACACACACACACACACCACTCTTTGAGCATAACCTATTTTTACATCATGACTGGCAGGGTGCAGGACTGCAGAACGTTACAGGGAACAAACGACCTACAGTAGAAGCTTAAGTTTTGTTGATGATGCCTAGCTCACACCTTCCAACCGATAGAGCTTTCAGCAATGTGTCAGTCACACAGTTGCCCGTTCAGGATATTAGTCAGCACGGGAGTTGTCCGAGCTGCTCTGATTGACATCGGGTTTGATGTAGGGCAGCTGATTTGCAGGAGAAATGGAGGGAGGAGCTCGTCGAGTCACGTTTGGAAACAATGATCATTTGCTCTGAAGTGGCATCAAAAAACTGTTTTAAATTCACTAACTGTAAATGTGGACAGATTTTTCTTAAAACAAGATATGGAAGCATGAATGAATGAAAGATATGGAAGTGTCTATAGTGAAGCTAATGCGAGGCTTAAACACTGGAACTGGATCCCATGTTCCCTGATCTGATCTACTGTAGATTTTGGACACATCCTGGATTTGATGATGGGACTTGGTTTTGGCGATGCGGCCAACCTGCCTCTGCACCTTCACTTAAAGACTAAAATTTGTAGGTTATCTGCTTTTTTATCCCCCGGCATATAATGTAGGGGCATATAGTCATCATGTCTGTCCGTCCGGCTATCCATCCGTAGTCATTTCAATTCTGAGCCACAACTCGGAAACAGTTCGAGATTTATTTATCAAACTTGGTAGTTACTTCTACTAGGTAGTGTAGTCGTGCCTTATCATATTTTGGGATTTCTGCAGTACACGTTTTCTTCATGTTTTCATGGCAACCCATTTACCCTGTAAGAATATAGGTGGTGTTTGTTTTCAGGCTAGTACTCAAAAACCGTTTCAGATTACTTCATCAAACTTGGCAGATATTTCAGTTAGGCAGTGTAGTTGTGCCTCTTGACATTTTAAGATTTCAGCAGTTAAAATGTTTATATTTCCATTGCGACCAATTTCATTCATTCATTCATTTGCCAAACAGCTTAATCCTAATTTGGTTGCAGGAGGCTGGCCCCTATCTCAGCTGACTCTAGGTGAAAGCAAGGAACACCCTGAACAACCATTCACACTCACTCTCTCACCTAGGGGCAATTTAAAACAACCAATTAGCCTAATGTGCATGTCTTTGGACTGTGGGAGGAAACAGGAGTACCTGGAGGAAACCACGCAGGCATATTCTACTCAGAAACGCCCAAGGCCAGGACTCGAACCCAGGACCTTTTTGCCGTGAGGCGGACATGCCATCCACTATGCCACTGTAAAAATCTAACATGTAAAAATATGGGTGGTGTTCATTTCCAGGCAACATGAAAACACTTGCAACTTTTTTTCATGCCGTGGAGATATAATCATCAGCATGTCCGTTCATCTATCCGTCTACGAGATTTCTTCATCAAAACTTGGCAGTTACCTTTAAAAGGCAGTCTAGTTTTGCCTTTTGATATTTTGGGATTTCTGCAATTCATATTTTCTGACATGAAGAGGCCGGGGGGATATGTCCTGATGACTCTTGTTTTAAACTATGAGGGTGTAGGTATTGGATTGGTTTTGGGTACTGGGTATTTAGTCAAAAATGTATCTAAATATCGGTTGAGTTTAAAATGTGTAATAAATAATCAACCTTCAATTAATCGGCTTATCATACAGTTAATGAGAATAATCGTGGTAATTTTTCTGACCATGATTAATTGCCGTAATTAAGATGTGCTTATATGGGTTTTGGGTAAGATACCACTTTTAACATCGGGTTCGTTCCTACCGAGTTCTTGGTTCTGAATGACACAACTAATCCGAACATAACTGTGGTGAAATCGTTGTGAGGAAATGGCTCAAATGTTAATATGATCAAGCGTGTCCCACTTCTCTTTGAAAGCCCTCTAGTCCTACTTTCTCAACCTTGAAAGCCTTGCTTTTGTAACACCAGCACTTTGGGACTTTGCTTTGCAGCTGTGCGTGGGCTGAAGTCATTGTCCACAACGCAGAGAGCCATTATTAATGAACGCAGTCAGGAAATGGGCATTTGGTCTTAATTGATGCTTAATCTTGGTAACAAACGGCTGCGGACCCACTGAGAGGGTCTTGTGTCATCTCTGGCTCCAGGCACTGTGTCATCAATGCGGTGAGAAACAACTGTATATTTTCCAGCCTTTGCACTTGGAGCCAATCCAGACACTAATGGTATTGGGTTGTGTGTGACATGCTAGAGCCACCGCCCCTCCACCCCCTGTGCCATTGATTAATTCTGACATCGCACTGTTTCTAGTGAAACTCCTGAGCAGTAGCGGAGGTGCAGTGGCACGGTGGAGGTTTACGAGTCTGGAGACAGATTCCTCGGGAGGCCAATCTTACTTCTGAGGCCGAGTGACGTGTCTTCTTCTAAAATTTCCTTCCGGATCAATAAAGATAATTTGATCTTATCTTATCTTTGAGCTGTGCCTACCCTGCATGACAAGGGAATTTAATATCGCTGACACAGTAAAGTCTGTTACACAACAGAGTGATTGAACTTTCGAATCAAAAACTGTTTTCCTTAACACCATGCCTTAGATAGTACCTCCAGCTGTGACGTAAACCAGTTATAATAAAATGGTTTATATTAACCTCCAAGGTTTAAAACTTTACTTGTATAAGAACAATGAGGCAATCTCAGGCTAGTTAACAATTACTCAGAGAAGGCAGGGTGGATGTCACTGAATAGTCCCTGAGATGGAATGTCAGAGAGACTATTCAATTCAACCACATCCTCCGAGCCTGGGGCGCGCAATTGTTTTATTATATACTGGAGTTGGGTAAGGGTCAGTTAAGTTAGGCTGATTTCGATTTCCGATTTTTCTGTAAGGATGACCTGCCGATACAAGTTTTGCTGATTCTGATTTTCTTTTCTTTTTTGATTTTTATTAATTATAGCTCAGTGAAAGAAATGATTGCACTTTTGTCAGATTCTGGATGAATCTGCTGGATGAATCTGTTTTAAGTGTGTAGTAAGGTTTGATGTTTTGAAAGTTTTCACGATGGTTCCTTGTGTGCATTGTCTTTAACTCAAGGTGAAAAACTTACACACTATCCATTGTACCGTTATCACTGAGCTCACAGTGGCCATTATATGCGCGTGCGTGGCTGTTACATACCAACACCATACGATGGGACCGCCTCATAATTGAAAATATGAGAGAATGGTCAGCTGGTCACCAGTCACGCTGATCGCCCTGAAAATCCTCCTATTCTGGTCTATGGCGTTGCTTTACCATATATGACGTTACTTTACCATATATGTTCCCATTAATTCCCTTTATATATTCCTGTTAATTTCCCTTATATATTCTCATTAATTCCCTATATACAGTATATATTCCCATTAATTCCCTTTATATATTCCTGTTAATTCCCCTTATATATTCTCGTTAATTCCCTATATACACTATATGTTCCCATTAATTCCCTTTATATATTCCTGTTAATTCCCCTTATATATTCTAGTTAATTCCGTTTATACAGTATATTCCTGTTAATTTCCCTTATATATTCTCGTTAATTCCCTATATACAGTATATATTCCCATTAATTCCCTTTATACAGTATATTCCTGTTAATTTCCCTTATATATTCTCGTTAATTCCCTATATACAGTATATATTCCCATTAATTCCCTTTATACAGTATATTCCTGTTAATTTCCCTTATATATTCTCGTTAATTCCCTATATACAGTATATAATCCCATTAATTTCCTTTATATATTCCTGTTAATTTCCCTTATATATTCTCGTTAATTCCCTATATACAGTATATGATCCCATTAATTCCCTTTATATATTCCTGTTAATTCCCCACATTTATTCCCGTATTATTTATTTTAGCTTGAGTGTCAGTGCCTCGCGCTGACAATAGAAAAACACAGAAGATTGGAACTGGTGTTCTGTCGAATGCATAATTTAGAAGTAATGGAATTGTTTATTTACAGACTTGGTGTATTAATAAACAATAGTAAGAGCGATGATGACAAAACCAGAACTGGAAATGTAAACAAAGCCACCGTGAGTAACGACAGCATGAATAAAGAAACAGTATCATCACTGTGTCCCTAAAATGCATGTTGTTTCACACCATTAACAGCCATATTGTAAGTCCAGGGGCTGCAGTATTATCATGTGGCTTGTAGTAGCAGCAGCCCAAAACTATTTACACTCCACCTGCTTAGCTGCTTCATCTTCTAGTGAGAAGGAACCGCCATCCGGGCTATGACGGAACTGTGGCCTGCTGCCTCGCGTTTCCTCTGTAAACGTGCTCTTCAACAACATCTCACACTGTTCAGGGTTTCCTCTCACCGCTCGCAGGACCCAGCAGCCTCTTCCGCTCTGATCTTTATCATCAGCCGTTTGGGTATGCGGGGTTTTTTTTTTTTTGCTTATAATTTGCATATGCTTGATTTTGGTTATATATTTTTTTCTATGCACACCTATTGCTTCGTGGGGTTATTGTGAAGAGCAAGAGATTAACTTCAGAAGCATTTACTTAGTCATAGAAACAGGAAATTAACTTTTGTTTTTACTTCAGAGAGCAACGTTTGTTTTTCTGCCTTGTAGCAGGACTCAGAAAGCTAAAATCACCTACCTACAGGTTTATTCACACTTTAAGAGCATGTCTGGTCCATAATACTGTAATATACTAAACCTGCATACTAATACTGTATATATTTACCCTTACTATATTTAAAAAAACACACAAGTGGGTTTAAATGTCGTATTTTTACTGGTATCCTTTATACTAATGGGTGGACAGCAGTGGTTAAGACCACGCCCAGGGGTGACCTCTCAATCATGAGCCCTGCACCGCAACCACTACACCGCCGGACCCATATAGTTTTATAATATCTATCTGTCTATAAGGGGAAAAGAGCTCAAGTGTCCTGTCACGCTGTACTGTGTTACTGAAAGTCCAGGATAGCCACTGCTATTTTTTATTTTTTCCCTGAATCCATCATCTTTTACATCATCAGCTTCAGATTAAACTCTTTTAATAGCTGATCTAGTTAACAGCCTGACTCCGATTCAATCCCAGTTTAACAGTGAGGAAAGTTCCCAAAGGAAGGCTTTCATTGAGAGAGAGAGAGAAAGACAGAATGAGACAGACAGAGAGAGAGAGAAATAAACAGAGAGACAGACACAGACAGAGGGGGGAGAGACCCGCAGAGGGAGAGGGAGACAGACAGAAGGGGAGAAAGACAGGCAGAGAGAGACAGAGAGAGAAGAGGGAGAGAGAGACAGAGACAGACAGAGGGAGAGAGACAGACAGACAGAGAGAAGAGGGAGAGAGAGACAGAGGGAGAGCGACAGACAGAGAGAAGAGGGAGAGCGACAGGCAGACAGAGAGAGGGAAGCAGACAGAGAGAGACAGAGAGAGAGACAGACAGACAGAGAGAGGGAAGCAGGCAGAGAGAGACAGACAGAGAGTACAGCATCACTGGTATAAAGTTAAATGGTGACTTTTTATGTTGTTGTTATTAGGCTGGATGTTACCCATCATAAGTAACACACACACACACACACACACCCCCTGAACAAACTTTATCCTTGTATTTCCTCGTAGACTCGCTAGAGCTTTGGTGATATCTCGTACCTCCACAGCCCCAAAAGAGGCTTTATAATAGCTGTGAGTGGCGAGGTGAGCGGCTGACGATTATCTGAGCTCGCAATGCCCTCGAGGTGAGTGATTTATTACAGTAATTTAAGGAAACGAACGAGTGGCGAGGCGTGCCACTATCAGCTGGGGACTGCTCTATAAATAAACTGCCTTTGCTCATCATCCGCCCCTGGTTGTCAGCCGTTTGTTTGTGCACCTCCTTCTTCCCCGTTTCTTCAAGCGTGTGATATTTTGGACTTCTCGTTTCACTTCAGTGCTGATAGAAGAAAAGGAAACTGCATCCATTCTGATACGAGGCCCAGAGAATGTTTTATCAGCTTGCGGACAGAATCCTGCAGTATCTTTTAATAATATTTTTTTATATAAGATTCAAAAGTGCAGCCTTTGAGGAGTCGGAGAGTAATGTTGTGTTCTTGTTACATAAACTTTTCTAGTAGGTAGGTGATAATCAGCCTTGCCAGCTCTTCTCAGGGGAAAGTAGATAATACACACTTAAAAACTCGCTGTAAGATGCCAGGTGATGTCATGAGATAATTTATAAAAATAAAAGTGACTGAATGGTTGTGATGGTTATTTCAAATACAAAGAAGTCGTCTTTAGTCATGGAACTACTAACTGTTTATATGGTTTTATCAAATAGAGTAAAAACATTACATTTTGTGTTCATAAAATATTTTTTAGCCAGAAAACACAAAAATGAGGTGGTGAGATGGGTTTGGACGGATTAACTTGCCTTTAATACTTCCAAATATAAAAGGAGTTGAAAACAAAGAATACATAAGTGAAGGGGAGGGACAAAAATGGTGATCAGTGATTGGTCTTCAGGTAACAGTGGTGATCAGTAATTGGTCATTGTGAGCATTGGTGATCAGTAATTAGTGTTTGAGAACAGTGGTGATTAGTGATTGGTCTTTGGGGAATAGTTGTGATCAGTTATTGGTGTTTGCTCTTTGGGGAACAATGGTGGTCAGTGATCTTCGCAGAATAATAATGATTAATGATTGTTTTTTGTGGAACAGTGGTGATTAGTGATTCTTTTTCTGTGGAACAGTGGTGATTGGTCCTTGGGGAATAATAGTGATTAGTGATTGTTTTTCTGTGGAACAGTGGTGATTAGTGATTGGTCCTTGGGGAATAATAGTGATTGGTGATTGGTCCTTGGGGAATAATAGTGATTAATGATTGTTTTTTGAGGAACAGTGGTGATTAGTGATTGGTCATTGAGACCAAAAGTGATTAATGATTGTTTTTTGGGGGAACCACAGTGATTGGTCTTTAGAGAATAAAAGTAATCAGTGGTTGGTGTTTGGGAACAGTGGTGAGTAGTGATTGCTATTTGGGGAATCAATCCCTATGATGCATCTAGACACCTAGTTGTCAGTGCAGGTGATGATCCATTACTCTCAGACGTACAAATCTTGGACAAAAGGTAGAATTCTGGAGGGTCTCAGGTGGATTTCCTTGTAACATCAATATTCATCATTGATTAATATCATTGTCCATGAAATGTAGATGAATAGTTTGCATATAACCATGCATGCACGTCTACGTGACTCTCGCAGCAGTCACTGTTGGTTTCCTGCTTTGATGTTAATCAGCGTCTGATCTCTGAACACATCTTGTGTTGTAGCATTTCAGACGAAATGAAGCCTGTTTTTTCCCCATTTTCAGCCTCATTGTACATGCGGCGGCTAAAATGTCTGCTTCCCCAGAGATCCTGGGTGCAGGACTCGCGTGGTTGTAGTTGTATAAAAATAAAAGCTTTATAGATTTTCAGTAGTTGTTCATGTGAATTGATCTGGCTTCTTCATTGCGTCCTCACACCTTCTTATGTATTACTTTAATTCCTGAAGATGTGGAACGGCATGTGTACATCTGAAAAAAAAAAAAGAACGATGACACGTGCTTCCTTGTCAGAGGGGGGGAAAAACAGTCCTTTCTCTGAAGGATGGAGGGGGTACAAAGAGTGTGAACAGAACTCTGTGTTCTCCTCCCTGACATCAACCTGATACAGAGAAAGCAACTATTATCACTATTATTTACTAGAAACACCTATGTGTACACCTGCACGTCATTCCAAGAACCAACTCCTAGGACAAACATCCATTTAGACTCATGTTCACACCTAGGGGCAATTTGAAATAGCCACTTAGCCTAATGCGCTTGTCTTTGGACTGTGGGGGGGGAACCGGAGTACCTGAAGGAAACCCACGTAAGCAAGAGGAGAGCATGCCAACTCCTCACAGAAACACCCGAGCCCGGGAAATTCCCAGGACCTTCTTGCTGTGAGGCGGACATGCTATAGTGTAGCGGACATGCTACCCATTGTAGCCTCAGAAGCCGCCTCTTGACTGAACGGGGTAAGGTTTTTCTGCTGTTGTAAAAAAATCCACTTCAAAATGAGCATGCTGTGTGTTTTGCAGTGCTTTTCTCCACAGCACAGGTGTAAAGAGTGATTATTTGTCAGGGATGGTGTTAGGTAAAAATCACTCTAACGCACTCTAACTGCCCTATCCGATATGTACTGCATGTAGCGCTTTCTTTGAACTGTATGTATAGAACCCATGAAGGTTGTTAAATTAAACTGGAGAGAAGTGCTGAACAACGGTGGTGTAGTTGTTAGCACGGCTGCCTCACAGCAAGAAGGCCTGGGTTCGATTCCTGTGTCGATTTCTGTGTGGAGTTTGTGGGTTTCCTTCGGGTGCTCCGGTTTCCTCCCACAGTCCAAAAACATGCACTGTAGGCTGATTGGCTGTTCCTGCCCTTAGGTGTGAGAGTGAGTGTGAATGGTTGTATGTGTGTTGGCCTTCGGTGGCCTGGCGAGCTGTTCAGGGTGTACCCGCAGTTGGCCGAGATGGGCGCCAGCCTCCCCGCAACCCTAATTAGGATTAAGCGGCTTAGAAAATGAATGAATGAATGAATGAATGAATGAAGTGCTGAACAACAGTCGCCGTGTCGGCTTGGTGTTTCCTTGTCAGGGTTCTGGAAGAAATGGTAGTCTCTCAGTCAGAATCCGGATATAGAGGAGCGTGTGTGACCGCACATGCCACATCCCATCTCTCCATCCTCCCTCCTTATTCTGTAAAGCATACGCGTCGGACATGCGCCATCGTTTCAGAACAGACACAGCAGGTGCTTCTCCTCTACTAGATGTTCCGACTTGTGAGCCCAGAGGCATGGAGAGGGTAGGGAGATCAGCCGGGGGGCCGTCCTTGTGCCATTTTCATCACACTCATTCCAGCCAATGCTGACACAGCCTCTTGCATTTCCATGGTAACAGCGCTTTACAGCTCACCACAAGAGCTGGATGCTGGAGCAACAGCAGCGAGAAGGGGGGGGATATTTCCCCCCCTCACTTCCTTTTTCGATCTATTGCAGGATTTCGGTGACAGGGTTGAACGTGTGGGGTGTGAGGAGACGTATAAGGAGCATCAAGCCGTGGTGGCATGGGTGTAGCACGTTCGTGTTTAGGAATGAGACGCGGACATGCGCTCGCTTTCTGCTGATTGAGTAGACGCTCTGTTGTATTCCATCAACCAGGTGAACCGTGTCTTCTTTCTGGAATGTGCTCGTAGACGTTTTGTATTTAAAGGCTCCTAGATGGATAGGCTTGGCTGATCTAATTTGAATTTAGTATTCATTATTATTATTATTCCTTATTTGCCTCTGTATGCTCTTTATTACAGTGAGTTTAAAAGCCCATGTTGTTATTTCCTGAACGTCTTGGGTTCCTCTTCTGTTATAGAAAGATGCATGCTTCTACTTTCCCATGCGCACCATATCTTGTTTTATAACCTCAAAATATTCGCGTAGCATGGAGAACGGGGTAATCATAATGTTTGGATTTGTTTTTTCCTCCAAGTAGAGGTTACTCCAGTACAATTTTACAACCAAGTCTGTTGTACAGAGGTTTGCCATGACTTGTTTAGCGTAGCCGTCTGGAATTTATTGTTTTTGGCCCTCGGTGTTGCTGCACACATACACTACTCAGTTACCGGTTTTGCCTCTAACTGAAGGCTTTAGGCTAATCATAACAAATTTTCTTTTTGGGGCTCATTATTTTCTAAGGTAACTGTTTGTCAGGCTGTTGCTGGTTGTGAGAGCTCTTCAGGATCTCTGTGGATATTTTGATTAGATGGAACAGATTGCATGTTTTGGAAACTGCTATCCTGATACCGAATCATATCCCAAGACTTGTTGCTCCATCATTCTGTATCTGCATCTTTTTTGTGATGTAATGAAGATGACTCTCATGTGACAGCATGTACAATAGTGACACCCAAGTTCTCGCCCCAGACGTGGAAAGGTCATACCCTTAGTTTGTGGCTGCTTCCGGCACGCAGACACATTTTTTTATGGTTCTGGTCTAGGAATTTTAGCTAATCAATCCCAGAAGCTAACTCGGTAGCTAACACCGAGACTTTATTGGGATTCAAGATGGAGGCTGCAGCTCAGAACACATTTGAAAGATTTCTCATTTGTTTGTTTTGCTAGAAATACCGGTCGCCAGCTATTAAAAGGTCCTAGCCTTTGTTGCTGGTGTGCTGTCCGTCGACACATTTGATTGTGGTTCATGTTATTAGGCTACGCTGGATCTTTGGTTCAGTTGAAATGTCTTCCAGTGAGCTGAACAAGATTTCACCAAACCTGTTGCTAATATCAGGGATTTCAAGAACAAAGCTCGTAGTCTAAAACAGAAGCTTGTTTAGTGCTAAGTATTTACAGTTAAATAAAGTTTGATTTCTTGCTGAAATCCAGCAAAAAAAATAGGTCATTTGTTGTAGAGGTTATGCTAAATCAGGAACTGAGCTTTGCTAGCAGAAGTGTCTTGTCTACAGAAACTAATCTTAAGTACAAACAAGTGCCTGAACCACCAGAATCAGAAGTTCCTCTACAGAGTATCTTTCACACGTTTAAGGGTTGGTATTCCTGTAGAGCCAGATGTTATTGAATTTAGTTGTGGAGCACAGTAGGGTGTGTTCGAGTAGGGTGCGGAGTGTGTAGTTGGTAGGCTGTGGTCTTTGGGTGGAATAGATTCAGCAGGTGTGTGCGGTGTGTTGTGCTGTGTTGTACTGTGTTCAAGAGATCGGGTTTTACACCTTTAAATTCTGGAGTCTGTCAAGTGAAATGTGGTATTTAGGGATTTATGGTCACGTGCAGCAGTGTTTAGAGTTTAGATTCTAGTGTTGAGAAAGACAACAGCAACAAAAAAGTACATACAGTAAGCTAAAACAGCGTTTTGTTTAGGCAGGTCAGAGGAGAGAGGCCAGACAGGTTTAAGCTAAGAAGAAGGATCAAATAATCACTCTTTACATCCATGGTGCACAGAAAAGCACCTCAGAGTGCACTTTAAGGTGAATTCGGCTGGCAAAACGTGCAGTAGAGGGTCACACCATGAACCTGTGCTCAGCAACAACAGTTTCTAATTCCATTCTGCATCCCATGATGCATTGGGACACTTCCGAGGCTTCTGCAGTGTATGTTTTCACCACAGTGGGTTGCAAGCCCTTTGCAGAACCGATTCCTGGGACAAACATCCATTCACAGTCATATTCACACCTAGGGGCAATATTGAACAAAACCCCCCGCGGGCATAGGAACTACATGTAAACTCTACACAGAAACACCCTCACGAGCCCCGGGGAGCTTCTTTCTGTGAGGCGGACACGCTAATCACTACAGTGTCGCCCATTCAAGAAAGAAACGTGTGTGGTGTAATGTAAGAATTAGAACACATCATGGCACGCCACCCTGGGAAAAGAATCCATTCCTCCCTGTGAATCAGCTGTTACTATTGAAGCAGTAATATATATATTTTGCTATACTGTATTAATCCCGCAAGGGAAATTATAGCCACTGCATTTAACCCATCCAAAGTGAACACACACTCGGAGCAGTGGGCTGCCACACACATTGGGGCGCCCAGAGAGCAGTTGGTGGTTAGGTGCCTTGCTCAAGGGCACTTCAGCCATGATGGTGGAGGAAGGGAAGGTGCAGCTCACTCCCTCACCGCCACACATTTTTCCTGCTGGTTTGGGAATCGAACCAGAGACCTTTCGGTTCCAAAGTTGCTTCTCTAACCATTAAATTAGAGCAAGCATTAAAATTACAGACAGGGTTTAGTGTCAGAGCTGCTGTTTCTGCAGCTTACTAAACACCTTTCGACCAATCAGAGTCGAGAACTCCTAAGCACTGTGGTATATTTGGTTTTTAAACAGCGTATGCACTCGGTTTTGAGAACACTGTGTATGTGTTATGATAAATGATGTCATAAACTAATCCTGTGTTAGCTTGGTTGTTTGAGTTCACGGGGACACACTGATTTTACACACACATACACACGACACATCGATGTAATCTACAGCACATTGGACGTTATTGTGAAACACATCATTTAATATCACAATTGACCAATCAGAATTGAGTGTTGAGATGAGCTGTATTTATTATTCCCTATATTGAAGACCATGTTCATGTGTATGCCAGATGTTTATGTTTAAAGCTGCTCAACTTGTTTAAACATACACAAGTATGCAAACACACAAACGCACACATCAAAGCTGTGTATCATGACTGTGGATAATCCGTCTTACACTAAGCATGTCGCATCACGTGACGCCAGCAGAGCCTTGCTGGAGTGTTGTCCTGCTGTGCGAACACTGTTGCCATTGACAGATGAATATCTTCTCTTTATTGAAGTACAAACTCGCCGCACGGTTTGTAACACTTTTTCCTGTACAAGACTGTGAGGTATTGGAAGAAAGCCCTCTCGCGCTGGTTTCGTACACTGGGATGCTATTAGCTTCTACTGCATTGGGGGGAAAGGTTTAGCTTTCCTGCATTCTTGTGTAAAGCAGCCTGAGATCTGTTTGTCTTATCAGCGTTTAGCGTCTATTCATTACCGTCCCTGTCTGGTTTTTGTGCCGTCTCTCTCACCAGGATGCTCTGCGACTCTGTGAACTGTCAACACCACCAGCCCCCCGTCAACATGCATGAGATGTATGGGCAGAGATCTGGAGATAATGAATATTAATTCTCCTCCTCTCATCTCTCTCTCCAGGTGTACGGGATGAACTTGGCTCCGGCCCTCTAACGCCCCCTGAGCTAGGGCCTGCCTGCCTGGTGGATTCCTCTTTCACCCTGCCCCACTACCAAAATGCTGATTAAAGAGTACCGCATCCCCATGCCCATGAGCGTGGAGGAATATCGTATTGCTCAGCTCTACATGATCCAGGTTAGTCTTTTTTTTTTTTTTTTTTTTAGTCTGGGATATGAGTTTAAACAGTGTTAGGGCGCGATATATGACCATTCATGTACTCTAAGCTGTAAAAATATTGATTATTACAAGTACCGGGATCTAGCAGGAAGGGAACAGGTAGCTGTAGTGTTTTTACCTTTGTATACTGTAGCATGAGCAATCCCAATAAATATTAATTCTGTTATAATACAGTCTTAATATCTGTAATAGCAGTAGATGGAGAAGCAGACACCTGGTCACAAAATACAAAAACAGGACCTTATTAACCCTGAACAGGGTACGCAGCTAAAAAACTACAGTTCACTACACAGGTACTCGAAGTGCAAGGTACTTCCATGGATATTGTAGCAAGTAGGCGCTATGTGGATACTGGTTTAGATTACCCAAGTGGTTTTCTTATGATATGTTCTGTAGTATGTAGATGTTACCAATTTGGGGAGGAACCCCTCCTTTGTTTAAAGGCTGGGGTCTGACCATTCAAGGTCAAAAGTAATTGTCTCATTTGAAAGTCCATATATGGTTTTGTATTAGTGTTCCACAGTAGCAGCATGTCTGTCTGCGCTCTCTTCGAAGTTATAAGCACTGTATCGCGAAAACTTTGACCTTGCACCGATCTTGACCTTTAAACTAGACAGTCCAAAATCAAGTCATCTCTGGGACTCGGGCAAAGTAGTTGGCTCCACCAGGTTTGGTGTAAATCCATGCATGAGTGTGTTGTTTACTGACAAACAAACGCCAGTGATTGCACTACACAGTGGAAAAAAAGCAAAGCCAATATGAGTAGAGTTCCAGAGCAAAGGTTAAAAATGCAGCGTGCATAAACAGCACTGGAGATCATGAATGAGTGCCATGTGTTTGGAGGGGCACACGTTTAAGTGTCTGACGAGCCCAAACTAGACACAGGTGTGCACAGGAGCGCCCTCAGGCTTCCTGGTGTCTCTGAACTTACATTCAGTCTGCATGTGCTGTCATGTCCTTTTGTCTGTGTGTTTTCATAACATAATAGATAACGTGGTAAATATTGTTATTGTAAACATGTCAAAAATACTCGTAATAGTGGATGATGATGATGACGATGATGACTCATCACAATCCAATTTAAATGAGAATATTTCTAAGACTCCTCCCATACTGTCATTGTCCATATCACTAAAGGACCAGTACAAAACCATCCAAAAGCACTGATTCTGATTTTAGGGTCCCTTTTTGGGGTGGTGGGGTTGGGGCTGGTGGTGGGGCCGTAGCCAATTCCCACCCATCATGTATTCCCTACCTTTCACGTGACCACCACCAACCAGGGAGGGCCGTAAGCAAGCGCATTTCCCCTCCGTGACACATGATTTTTCTTCCCACTCGCATCTTAACGAACTACTTTAGGGGCGGCTTCACACGGTCTGAGGAAAAGCACAATCTTCACAGACTCCATTGATTGGCTGGTGATTGCTTTGAATGACAGGAGGGAGAACGTATACCATCCCTTCCTCTCATGAGAGCTTGGCCAAGGGAAGCCTGACTGTGTACACTGCAAGTACACTCTGACCCCCATTAGCGACAAACTGCTTTCAAAAGCAAGTATCGCTAACATGGCTAACAGCGCAGCCGACAACACAGCAGATGTGTGATGATTTCTTATTACAGGATGGAAGGTGGTTGGCATGTTGGAGTAGTAGTTAGCACCTCTGCCTCTGGACTCCCAGGTGTGGTTGGCTGCATCAACCTGGCTTTGAACTTGTGATCTCCATTTTGATAGTCACGGACTTGGTCAGTGTGCCATTTCTGGGACCGCCACTAATCCTACTTGGGTCGCGGGGAGGCTGAAGCCTATCGCAGCTGACTCTAGGTGAAGGCAGGATGCACCCTGAACAGGTCACCAGTCCATTGGAGGGCAACACACACCCAACCATTCACATTCACCCTGAGGGGAAATTTGGAACAGCTGATAAGCCTAATGTGCATGTCTTTGGACTGTGGGAGAAAACTCACACAAGCATGGGGAAACATGTAAACTCCACACAGGAATGCTCTTGTAGAGGACAGGATTTGAACCCTGGACCTTCTTGCTGTGAGGCAAGGACTTGCTAATCGCTACGCCACTGGGCCACCTACCTCCCATCCTGTAATAAGAAATAATGACACATGGCGCTGTTAGCCGTGCTAGCGTTTCGTTCTTTTGAAAGCGGTTTGTCGCTGATTGGGGGTCAGAGTGTTCTTGCGGTCTATGCATTCAGGCCTTCCCTCTCTGCCAATAAGCTCATGCTGACAGCTAAAGATTGAAAGTGCTGATTGCCATCGGGTGACACCCGCAATCGATATAGGAGCTTACAACACTGCTTCTGTGATCTGCATATGTAAACTGCTTACAGGGGCTTCTTCAGCAGAGGTCATAACTCCACCTCCTCCTCCAAAAAGCAAATAAATTTATTCTGATTGCAGATTTATGGTGATCTGTTTATTGATGGCCACTGAAGTCATGAGGAGTGTCAATGAGGAGCATGCATATTGTACTCTTATAAACTGCTCGTATTTAACTCGTGTTAAAGTTGCACAATTACATCATCTAATCTCTACCAACATTAAATTACATAAAAATAACACACTCACTAGAATTAAAGGCGAAATTAAGTTTTAGCCTATAGTATTATTATTATTTTTTAAATCATGCATATATTATGTCTCCTTGCTGGATTTCCGTCCATATTGAATGCTGAATATTCCTAAAATGAAGTCAGTGTCCTGCATGCTAATATGATGCCCATGCACATTATCAGTTTAACCTCATAATTATTGTTTGTTGCACAAGGAGTATGTCAAAAGTCAAATACATGCATGCAGGATGGTGAAAGTCATTAGATGTTTTCATGGGTAGAAATTCCACTCGCTTTCAGGTTCAGTGTACCTTACTCTGTCTGAGGTTTCTACAGTGCTGTGAAAAAAGTATTTGCTCGTCTCTAATTTCCTCAGCTTTTTCAGAAAGCTCAATTTTAAAGTGTCCTGGTTTAAAAACAATAATATTAATGATAATAATAAAAAAAAAGTCATGATTTTAAATCCCAGAATGACCAGTTTACGCTTGAAAACATTTTTGTAGAAAAGATTAGGCTAAAATTTCTCCACTGCAATGCCAAAGACAGTTTCTGGAAGCGTTTGGTTGAAGTTGTTGCTCCTGAAGGTGTCAATACCAAGTTTTGCGAATACATATCCACATGGGTGATACAGGTGATGGTGAGTTCTTGTTCTTAATTAATTCACGAGATCATTTAAAAACTGTTCACGCAGGTTGTCTTTTGTACAGGGTGTCCCCAAAAAACTTTCAGAGGTAAAAAGAATGGTTAAAGATAATCAAATTATTAGTATTTCATGTGTGCAAATTATGATGAATATAAACTATATTGAATGAAGTTTCATGTGTGCAAATAATAAGAAGCGGTAGAAGATGAATGAATGAATGAATTGTTAATCTTTTTTTTTTTAATTATTATTATTATTATTATTTATATATATATATATATATATATATATATATAT
>JBCNYH010000008.1:15696636-15721788 GCA_039654325.1 Tandanus tandanus | reverse complement strand
TATATAATTTTTTTTTTTTTTTTTTTTTTTTAACCTTTGAAATGTGGGAGGTTTTTTTGGGTCACCCCATTGTACTGAATACTAAAGGGTGCAAAAACTTTTTCACGGCACTGTACAAGGGTGTTTTTGTTTTATGTTATCAGGTACATTATCAGTGTGCTGTTATTCTAGATCTAGAAGGCATGCAAACCTCTACCGAGTGAAGGGCTGGCTGTGGGAGTCTCTGAGCGCAGGAATGTATTTGTATACACTCCAACGCCCTAATGCCTTAATGTCGGACTGTTTTGGTCTTAATTATGGAATCATGCCATTGCTAGCTAGCATAACCTGACAAACTTGAAATATCTTCTAGTCCTTAAAAAAAATTAAGAAAGATTTTTCCTTTGCCTGTAGGACAAGACCTAGACTCCGGAGCTGTGATTTACGCCAGGGAGTAAAAATGAACAATGAGCAGCAGTTTCATTTCGGGCTTGTTATGTAAACTTCTCATGTCTTTGGGAAGCCTTACGCATTTGACTTTTGTTGTCCCCATGCGCATCTAGGAATATTTTTAAAAACATACGAAGGGAAAAAAAGAACATCCTCCTGACATCGAGAGCTGTTAGGAAGCTGGTGATGTTCCATAAGTTATCAGGTCACCCTTTATCTCCTGCTGCTAGGCGGCGAAGGCGTCTCTCTTTATGCTGGAGAGCCGGTCGTGACTGCAGAGATGGACGCTGCACTGCTTGGAAAATGGGGCTGAAGGTCCCTACCGGTCCACCCACATTCTCAGCTCTCTCGCAGCGGTTTTAAGAGGTTAATTAGCATCCTGTCAAGCCAGCTGTCAGACCGGCGAGACAGCGCTGCACAGCAAAAACCAGCTCGAGAGAAAGTATCACATGCTTCACACTTTTTTAACCCCAAGACGAAGCCTTAATACAAAAATTACACTGTATTGGATTTTACAGTCAGCGTGTCAGTTACAGCTGCTTTAGTGAATCCTTTTTGGAGATATTTCTCATTTATTGATTTTTTTTATTTTATTTATGCCTATATCAGACAGGCTCAGACTGGTTTTTAATGATGAAACAGATTTCACAGACCCCTCAGTTTAGATTTATTTGATGAGCATAATCCAAGCTCAAACTCTTCCAGAGTCAGGCTCGTTATGTTAAAGTGCACATTAATATGGTGATAGCTTGTTTTTTCTCTGCAGGCTACTTTTTTATTTTGCTTTTACTTAAATCTACACTATACACACTTCAGTTGTTTGATAAATGGATGTCCCTCCCTTTCCAAGCATGTATTAGAACCTACGGTGGCTGTCGGGTGGCTCCCTCCCTCACCCTCTCTTCCTGTTTCCATACTAAATATCTCGTCTTCTTCCGTTTGTTCCGGGGTCGGATCGCGGGGGCGGCAGCCTAAGCAAAGAGGTGAAGACGTCCCTTTTCCCAGCCACTTCCTCCAGCTCTTCCAGGGGGACACCGAGGTGTTCCCAGACCAGCTGAGAGACGTAGTCCTTCCAGCATGTTCTGGGTCGACCCCAGGGTCTCCTCCCGGTTGGACATGCCCGAAACACCACACCAGGGAGGCGTTCGGTAGGCATTCCAATCTGATGCCCGAGCCACCTCAACTGGCTCCTCTCAACGCAGAGGAGCAGCGGTTCTACTCCGAGCTCCTTCCGGATGACCGAGCTTCTCATCCTATCTTTGAGCGAGAGCCCCGCCATCCTGCTCAGGAAGCTCATTTCAGCCGCTTGTATTCGTGGTCCACCAAGCTTGGGGTGAATAATTGTTTTAGTTTACACTACACGGTAACATATGCAAAAAAGGTATTTATGCATTATTTCTTAAATTCTTTTAAATCGTGACGGACGCAGGTGAGCCCATAGGTATTAGCGCTCGGACGGAAAAATGGATTTCTCTCAGTTTAAAAGTTTCCCTTACTGATTTTTTTTTACCACAATAATATGACGAGATCGGTGTTAGTTCCAGGATGGAAAACTAACAGTTGTGAGAGGTTCCGACTTCTGGGGCTAGTATTTCCTATGCGAACGTGCACAGTGCGAGCATGAGGATTTCAGTATATGAATTCCTAAGACCTTAAATTTATGTCATGCCTCAAAGGCGTATAGCCACAGGTTGCTGCAAAACAACTCACACGTTATTTGTAGTGACCATTTTACTGAAGACTTTTTTGAACTATACCACCCCAGTGTGATATAGTTGCAGGTTTGACAGCTGTCATGCAACCAGCACTGCTACAGGAGTCAACAGTAACAACGTGACGTTCAGAAGCTGTCAACAAGCATGAACGGAAAAGAGTAAGCAGGGGTGGAAATTAACACTAGTTCGCTGGCCCGTGGCGAGTCAAAAATCTGTAGGGCGATTGAAATTAGCTAGCAAGTCATCCTGCTGGTGACCTGACAAATCCAGTAGGTAAAGAAGATATAGTGTTCCTGACCAGTACATATGTACTAGGACTAGTAGTTTCATAATTTCACTATTCCTGTTGGCCAGTAGCTTAGTTTTGCTAAATTCCACTCCTGAGTAAGTAATCAATTGTATTTAATTTAAAATAAAAACTCCCATAGACATACTATTATGCAACCCCCCACCCCGAGCATAAGTGCAAGTAGGTGCATAAGAGCATTGTAATAGTATCTTTTTAATTTCTTTTCAGTTTAAATATTTACTATACAGAAACATAAAGAAAAGCATACTAAAAGGAGAAACCCACGCAAACACGGCAAGAACATGCAAAGGCCACACAGAAACGCCTTTGGTAAGCCTGTTACTCGAACCCAGGACCTTCTTGCTGTGAGGCGGCCGTGTTAACTACTGCGTGATAGTGCGGCCCAAGGTTTAAGGTTTAATATACTACGTGGAAACATAAAGAAAAGCAAACTAAAAGATTAGTTTATATTTATATATTTTAACCATGACAGAGGCAGGTCAGGTGACCTCTGCGCTTTGAGCCAAGGTAAATAGCATCTGTTCAGCCTACTCTTTCATAGTTTAGTACATTTATAGGGAAATGTAAGTAAACCACACTCCATAAAGGTGTTTTAGTGTATATAATTATTATTATATGATTATATATTTAGTATATATACTACAAGGAAACACGAACACAAAAAATTAACATGATTTATGTGGGGTTTTTTTTATTTTAAAGCATGAAAATGATGACACCGCCTGCTCCAAGCGAATGTAATAAAACTGTGAATGTCCATAATTTTGATTTAAGCAGTATCCACTCAGGATAGTTTTTACACCTCAGTCATTGGCTTGGCGGGTGGGCGGCTGGTGGGTGGCTGGTGGGCAGGCAGGGGCGTGACGATAACTTTGTCCCGGCCATTGCTCGGCTCATGCACAGGCCAGCTATCTGAAAATTTGCATAGCCACTCCCTATGACCTAAACCTATGCGTGGGGTAGCTAATTTGCATATGTGACCTTTGACCTTGGCACAGTGACCTTGAACATATAAAGTTTGTCCAGGCCATTGCTCAGCTCATATGTATCGAAACGTCACTTCCTGTGTGAATGCAGCTCTATCCGGCACCAGCAAACACTGATTCCTCTTTTTTTCTTTTTCTTCTTCTGACTCTTTCTTTTGGTGCTTCACTCATGCTATGATGTATAAAGATGCAAAATGTAGAAGGCAATTATGAGAGCTTTGTCCATTCTGGGCTGCTTTAGCGATGCAACATGGCGACTCCATGGAAGAGGATGCGGTACCTACGTAGATATAAAGCAAGGTTCGAAATGTCCGTTATCGCATCACGAAATACAATGCAAGGTAAGCCCTTTTGCAATCTATTCTCACCTTTGTATCACTATTTCTGAAGACATTTATCTTACTTCTGCAGATGTCAAAACTATAAATCTAATTCTAATTTATAAACTGTAAGACAGTTTAAGTAAAATACTTGCGGTGGGTTTCGAACCCGAATCTTAAATCTACCAGCACATCTCCAATCAACTTGAACTACCAGTTCGTCGAGGAAACAGTGAATAATCTATAGTGATCTCTCTCTCCCAAAAGCACAGCTAGACCCATATTAATGTGTCGAGTTTAATCACTGTTAGTACAGACAGAGTTACTGTTACCAGATAACACAGTCATGTTAACTTGTTACACATTAATATTATTATTAATAATAATAGCCACGCTTATGGAGAGAGAGAATATGTTAGAATATGGTAAACCTGTTAGAGACATTTTAAATATAACACCACATCCTGTAGAGGGAGTTTTTTATGCTCTTTATTCTGAAAATAAGTGATTAGAAAATTGTGATGCAAGCGTCAACACATGCTATAAAAAAAACAACAACATTTGAACACTTCCAACCCTGTAAAGGGCTAACTGTATACATACTAAAACTTTTACAACTTCATGTAAATGAAAACATACTAATAATACTACATTACATACTGTATTCTATTTCTGCTAATACACTTGAGCTCCCTACCTGCTACATAGTGCACATATACAAATATTCAATAAGTAACCAGTTAAAGCGGTTAATAACGAAGAGGTCAGTCCTACATATAAGTGTTTTGATTGTCAGTTGATGCATTATTTTAGGGGGGGGTCACTGACACTTTGAGACCCGTTGTCCTATGTTACAGTGGTCAGTCAAATAGATTTAGTGCAAATAAAATGTACATCGACACCTCTTGCATAATAGTAAACATGGGAATCAGATTAGAACGCGTAGTGTCCTTACTGAAGATAATTTTAGCTCCAGCTACCCAACACAGCACCCCCTCCCACCCCCATACACACACCGATGTTATAAACGTGTACCCGCCATCTGCTGCGTCCTGTGCAACATGGCAGGGCAGAGCTTGCCTAATGGCCGAGGGTAGGCCGGGCACCCAGTGTGGCACACAGACACACTGGCAGATTGACCCATCTGGTGTAAAATTTACTGTGCTCTCTAACTTATGTGAGTATGAGAGAGAGAGAGCGAGATTTGGATTTTTGTTGCTGCTGATGGTGTTGCAGTGTGAATATGTCTTATGAGGTCTGCACCATGAGTCAGAACAGTTGTCAGGAGGCACGGGCAGATTTTTCAGCCTGCTAAGACGCTTTGGGAGGGGGAAAGATCTACTGTACGTGCACTCAGATCGACATCATCGCAAAAATGTTCAACTCCTAAGTGATGAAAAGGAATGCAAAAGGAAAAAAAAAACCACAGGCTGTCAGAACAATCGCCGGAGTTCTCGTCTGCCATCGTGTCTATCTCTACATCTTTCCTCTGCACGTCCACCTCCCCGCCACGCACACACACAGCGTCACAGCTGAGCTCCGGTTTCTATGGTTACAGGTGACATCAGCGAGAGCGTGGCACTCGCTGCAATCATTTGTTTGCAGTATGCGTGCGTGCGCGATGGTGTCAGGGAGGGGTGGGTGGGTGGGGGTACTGAGGGAGAGGTCGTGATGATGCAGGCACGTTGCCACGGCAACTTTTACTCCGCTGATTTTGTTACCCCGTTGCTCGACAAACTCCGGAGGCACACTGCAAACGAGGTCAGCTGGATTTAGGATGGAGGATGGAGGAGGGTGGCTGGAAAAATAGATGAAAATCTATGATAAAAAAAATCTAAAATGGGTGGCTCCGATAGACCACCAGGACTCGATAGGGAAATGAAGAGCTGGTCGAGATTTGCATAGTCTAGCCGTGCAGTATGATTCGGACAGACGTATCTCTTGAACAAAATAGATAGGGGCGGAGTTTTAGGTAAATGGCTGAAAGTTGCTGTATGGACATACACATCTCTCATTTTAGTATGAGTCACCTCAACACCATCCATCACGGGAGTAAATGATTCAGATGTCTGCTGGGAAACCCAGCTCCGATCTGCCCAGGAGCTTTGAGATGCCCTGTCGTTTTATATATGCTTCTGAATGGCATAAAAAAGCAACAGCGGAAAGCTACTGTCCATCACTCTTGTCCTGAACTCGATACACAGCTTTCATCGTGTGTGCGGCCCCTCCCTTCCCTTTTCTTTCCCAATTTCCTTTTATTAATATTTAATGGGGAAAACGTCATTATTGAGATTATTGGGGGGAGAATTGGCAGAGATAATGTGTGCGCTAGCTGCAAGTTAATTAAGGCTGAGTGGTGTCTCCACTCTCCACAGAGGCTGGATAAGTGCTCTGAAATGAAGGAGCCAAAAGACACACAAGTCACAAGCGATTCTGGATGCCGACTGGTTTCACGCCGTTTTTTGTTCACTTGTCCCCAGCGTTGGTAGCAGTGCACCCGCTGAACACCATACCTAAAAGAATCTGGTAACCCGCAATTTTGGCTGTTTTCATTTCTACGTGACACTCGCCTTCGTATCCACTAGCCTCGCCACACGACCTTGTGACGGAAAAACCATGATGAACGCGTTTTAAGCAGGGGATTTTTAACTTATCAGGAGCTATAGGAATGGGTTCCGTCCGTCCGTCTGTCCGTCACACTTTAGTTTCCGGACATTTACTTGCCACGCACTGAAGCTGGAGCTTTCAAACGTGTTATTCTTGTTCTATATTGGCATATTATGAAATAGTCCTTTCGGCAGGAGTGTCTGCACCCTGTGGTTGATTTATTTATTTATTTTAGCTTTCCACGTCAACGGAGGTAAGCTATAGAAATGGGTCTGTACATCCGACTTGTTAGTGCAATAACTTTGGAAGGAAATGATATCGGATCACCAAATTTGGTGTGTGGGTTAGTGAGTTCACCTCACAGCAAGAGGTTCAAGTCCCGGGTTTGGCAAGGTTGTTTCTGCGTGGAGTTTGCATGTTCTCCCTGTGCTTACATGGATTTCTTCCGTGGACTCTGGTTTCCTTCCACAGTCCAAAGACATGCACATTAGGCTAATTGGCTGTTCCAAATTGCCCTAGGTGTGAGTGTGAATAGTTAGCATATCCAGCTCACAGCAAGACCGGTTCTATGTTTGAGTCCCGGGCTCGGCGATGGTATTTCTTCATGGAGTTTGCATGTTATCCCTCTGCTTGCGTGGGTGTTCTCGGAGTACTCTGGTTTCCTTCCACAGTCTTGCACATTAGGCTAACTGGCTGTTCCAAATTATTGTCCCATTGTTGGCTGAGATAGGCACCAGCCTCTCCATGACCCTAGTAGGATTAAAGACTACATTAAAATAAAAACTAGTAACACTTTAAAGGTACTTGGGGTTTTTTTTCTTCTTCTGTAGTTCATTCATCAGTGTCATGCAAGTACACAGAATCCTGAATTGCTTGCTTGGTATACACAGTTAATGTTTCAACACAGGCTGTGCCACAATGCACTTGTGTACCCTGTGGAGAGCAAAATATGGCCACTGGAACCACCATTTGGAACTTAACTGCAGGGAAAGAAAGGTCACAATAACAAATAATTTTATTTAGGTTCTGTGCCACTATTACACACTTTCTCTACACATCTGCGTGTCTGTGTCTCTGCCTGACTGTACCAACAGCATCTGTGTGTCTCTGTGCCTTGTCTTTAGTGTAACGGCGTCATTGAGATTCTATGTTTGTCCAGCATTATGCTTCTGTCTCTATGCCTTCTGCATCTGTGTATATGTGGCTCTATATGTCTGCACCATCCAAATCTCTGCATCTCTTTGCATTTTTATCCCTGTATGTCTCTGTGCATCTACTTCTGTGTCTTTTTCCCTGTGTTACCCAGTGGTTCCCAGAGTGCTCGCTGTCTCTTTGCATCTCTGTACTTCCTTTGTGTCTTGGTATCTTTGTGTCTTTGCATCAGTTTATTTGTGTTTTTGCATCCCTGTGTCTCATCATTTTCTTTGTATCTCTGTGTCTGTGTCTCTTTGCATCAGTATCTCTGTGTCTCTGTGCATCAGTTTCTTTGTGTCTTTGTATCTCTATCTCTTTGCATTAGTTTCTTTGTGTCTCTGTATCTCTGCATCTGTGTATCAGCTTCTTTGTGTCTGTGTGTCTCTGCATCAGTTTCTTTGTGTTTCTGTGCATCAGTTTTTTTGTTTCTGTGTCTCTGTGCATCAGTTTTTTTGTTTCTGTGTCTCTGTGCATCAGTTTCTTTGTGTCTGTGCATCAGTTTCTCTGTGTCTCTGTGCATCAGTTTCTTTGTGTCTCTGTATATCAGTTTATTTGTGTCTCTGTGCATCAGTTTCTTTGTGTCTCTGTGCATCAGTTTCTTAGTGTTTTTTTGTCTTTGTGCATCAGTTTTTCTGTGTCTCTGTGCATAAGTTTCTTTGTGTCTATGTATCTCTGTGTCTCTGGGTATTAGTTTCTTTGTATCTCTGTATCTCTGTGCATCACTTTGCATCTTTGTCTCTACACATCAGGTTTTTTTTGTGTAACTGTGTCTCTCTATCTGTGTGCTTCAGTGTCATTTTATCTTTGCCTCTCTGGATCACTTTGTGTCTGTGTCTTCAGTGTTTGTTCTGTGTCTGTGCATCAGTCTCTCTGTATCTCTGTATTTTTGTGTAACTGTGCCTGTATTTTTGTCTCTGTGCATTAGTATTGGTATCTCTGTGCCTGTGTGTCCCAGCAAGTTTCTGCACATCTGTTTCTATGTACATCTGTTCGTTTTTATCTGTCTTTTACAGCAGCGATGTCTTTCTGGGTGTGTATAGATTTCAGCTTGTGTCCACAAGTGCCACTTGTACCTGCATATTCCTCCAAATATATGTAAACTGCTGGTCCGTTGGTAGTCTCTGCACTGATTGGTTAGAATTTTTTCTAATACCATTGATGATCATTTTCATAAATATGGACAGACATTTCATCTATGTCTCCTGTCCCACCCACACAACTGAGCAATCCAGTGTAATATCTCAGCATCCCACCCAATAATTACATTTTCTGGCTCTTTTGTACTAATTTAATCAAGGGGCAGTTCAGTGTTGGCCCTCAATGGTGGAGCTTTAATCTAATTGATTTTTTGTTGTTGTTGTTACAATAAACAGATCATTAGCAGTGATGCGTGTTTGTGTTTAGATACAACTGGCCGATGACTCAAATCTCAAAGAATAATGATTTCTTTTGGCAGATTAGCTTTTTTAATTTTATTGGGTACTGTATCTCACTTATCGGAGGTTGTTTAAAAAAACAATTTGGTTTGGTCCATGAAGTTTCTAGAGAATCAGGATATGGAGGATAATCAATGAGAGAAAGAGAGAGAGAGATTTTAAATTTCATTCATTCCTTTGCTATACCACTTAATCCTACTGGGGTCGTCTGGAGACTGGAGCCTATCTCAGCCATCTTTGGGTGGAGGCAGGGTACACCCTGAACAGCTCGCCAGTCCATCGCAGGGCCAACACACACCCATTCACACTCACATGCGTTTGTGCTTGTCTTTGGACTGTTGGAGGAAACCGGAGTACCCAGAGGAATCCCACCCAAGCACAGGGAGAACATGCAAACTCCACACGGAAATGTCCTCGCCGAGCCTGGGACTCAAACCCAGAACCTTCTTGCTGCGAGGCGGACATGCTAACCACTACACCTTATTTATTGACAGCACTGGTTTCGTCCGAGTTTCATTCGCATCATATTTGAAATTCAGCGTTGTGTAAACATTGTTTCCTCTGTCGGATTGAACAGGACACTACCTGATGTTTATTACCGTTTGTGTTTAAATTACACATGTGCAGTGTAAAACACTAATGTGTTTATTCTGTGCTATTCGCAGTAAGACGCATGTAGAAAGTGTGTATGTGCGCAGACAGCAGCTCTCCCACGGTTGCTGTAGGGGGGATTGATGACGGCCTGGGCGGCGGGTGTCAGGCCTGATCTCAGCTGTCAGCACCTTAATGAAGTGCTGCTGAAGAAGAGCAATAGCAGACCTGTACACAGCAACACAGCCTTTCTTTCTCTCTCTCTCGCTCTCTCTCTTTCTCTCACTCTGCTACCCCTATCCTGCTGTGCATCCACCACAACTGCCACTACTAGCTGCTGACATCTCTCTCTCTCTTGCTCTCTCTCTCTGCTACCCCATCCTGTTGTGTGTCCACCACACCTGCCACTACTCGCTGCTGAACCCCCCCCCCTTTCTCTCTCTTTCTCTCTATTTCTCTCTGTGTGCAATCTCAAATAAACACTCAGCGTGGCTGCTCATTCCTATTCGGAGATTCAGAAATGCAGGTGTGTCGTCTAGACGTCAGTCCTGAGTGCTGGCGATGGATGATCCCGCAGCGAGCTCGCCTGTGTTTGTTTATTTGCTGTAAGAAGCTTATTGAAGATATACAATATAATATGATAGGACACGATTCACCCAGATGTCATTTAGCACAATGTGATTCGAAGCAGTATGAGGCCATGTTGAAGAAAATGATGCTTATTATAGTATGAGCAGTGACTGGCCTGGGACAGCCGTCCCACTCGGCCGTGATTACTGAGATGGGATACGGCAAATTATTGGACAAAATCATATTAATTAATAAAGGGTGAGGGCCTTGCCTAATAATTTTATAAGACCATAATTATATATAACCAGAGCCCTCAAGAGATGCTACTACCCAGTTTTGCTAGTTTTCCAGATTACCAATCCCAGCTTTAATCTGGAATAAAATAAACAGCACTGCTTTATCTGTAATATCACTCAAATATATTTTCTCTTGTTCCCATTTTAATGCTTTAATGCAAATTTTTTTACAACCGTGCTTAGCGGTCTGATCACTTGCATTGATTTAATATCCTTTTCCTTGCCTTGTCATCTGTGATATCCGCAAAGACGTTTCACGGCCAAAAAACTACCGTCAACTTACTCACTCATTTGCCAAACCGCTTAATCATGCTTGGGTCATTCGGAGGCTGGAGACTATCTCAGCCGACACTGGAAGAAGGCGGGGTGCACCCTGTACAACTCACCAGACCATCACAGGGAAACACACACAACCATTTACACTCACACCAAGGGGCAATTTGGAACAGCCCGTTTTCTTGACACAATATTAAAGTGTTTGTCTGCGTAATCCGTTTCATTATCTCGTTTTACTCTTTATTTATTCGCTGCTTATTATGAAGGTACTGTGGGCGGCAGGAACTACACAACCTGTTCAAACCAGAAGGCGCTGGTGTTCTGTGCCACAGTGGGTTTCTTTCAGGAGAAACAGATGGCATTGCCATTCAAAGCCCTTTTATTTTCTGCACTTTATTTTAATGTTGCAACTTATGTGACACATGATATGTGTTCAGCTCGGATTGGCGTGAAACAAGAAGGCAGCCGTGATAATCAATGCACAGATACAGTCGCTACAACATCGCCAAGCAACAGCAGACAGCCAGGAAGTGGCATGCTGGCTCTGTAAGCGCTGGAAAATTAATTTCAGAGAATTGTATTGGAAACCTGTTGCCATGCATGGGCGCTGGATTGGCTTTCTGTTGAAATAACTAGTAGAATAGGTCTGTTTGGAGCTCTGCTGCATCAGTGTTGGATTGTATTAAGTAACTCTGAGGGTAGGAACATGTGGAATATTCCATATTGATTACAGGAGGTTTCTTCATGCATGGCCTTTATTATAAGGGTTTATTGTATGGATGGTGCTTGTATGGCTTAATCCTAGTAGGGTTGCGCGGAGGCTGGTGCTTATCTCAGCCAACACTTGGCGAAGGCGGGGTACACCCTGAACAGCTCACCAGAACATCACAGCGTAACACACACAACCATTCACACTCACACCTCAAATTAATTTGGAACAATCAGTTAGCCTAATTGCCAGTTAGTCTATGGACTCTGGGAGGAAACCGGAGTACCAGGAGGAAACCCAAGCAAGCACGTGGAGAACATGCAAACTCCACACAAAACGGCCAAGCCTGGGAGCACCTATATGTTTATATTTTATAGTAATATAAACTTGGCTTAGTTTTAATTCTAAAGAGGCAGTGCAAATGATATGGCTGCTGAAATGAAACACATCAATGCTGGTGGTAATATTGACCAAGGTAAAAAATGTATGGGTTCTAAATGCCTTAGAAACGCCACCTACTGGTTAAAATCATCCTGAACTTTGCAAATACGTACTGTAGAGTCGACTCTTTGGTACCTACTTCTCTACATCAAGAATTTTTTTTTAACCCCGCCCACCTCTTCAGCCCCTACCCACTTTTAAGCCCCTTTTAAAATAGTGGGTGGAGTTAAGTTGCTTTTACACGGAACAAGTTGCCCATGTGCAGCTGCCTATGTTAAACAACTTGTTCCCGCTGTTCGTTTAAAAGCAGCATTGGTGGTGGTGAATTTTGGAATGTTAATAGTGCCACTTTGGCTAACTGGTCAACATTTTCAATTGTTTCTTGTGGCGTTAACACCAATCATCAAAATGTGCTTTACAAAGGCGTTCATGTGTCACACATGAAGCAAACCCATCACCACGGACTCCAGATAATGCCTTATCGACTGTCCTTCACCTGGCCCTGACCTACTTGGACAAAAAAGTCAATTATGTGTGAAAGCTTTTACTTCAGTGCAGCACCCAACACAATAGTCACCACAGAGACTGTCGTTTAAGAGTTGCTCTGTACACGTCTGGACTGCAGGAATCGCATTTAGTTCTCTGGTGACATCTCATCAGTGATAATGAGGGATCGGCGTCCAGAGAGAAGGTGAAGAGGCTTTCGAGACTGATGCAGAAATAACAACAAACTATCTACATGGATGAAGAAAAGTTGGATGTTGGTTTCATTAAGGACATGTGGTGGTGGTGGTTGCATTGCAGAAACACTGAGTGCTGTCCTAATTTCCTCCCACTTTTATGTTATTGTACAGTAAACAGGATCGGTTTCAGCTCTGGTGTAGGACGTGGAGCATCTCGAAGCTCTACAGCATGTTGGCTGTGTCTGCAAAGCCTCTTTAGCATTGTTGGATCAACAACTAGGCTGAAATACCCGCTGTCTTGCAGAGGGTGCCAAAATATTTAAGCATCCCCTTTGTGTAACAGTCAGATTCTTTCCTGAGGCACAATTCCGCCCTACAACATGTATAACTGATACACAATGACAGTTTGTTCATCTATGTGTCAGGTTATTACGGTATCACGGGTTCTTAGTTAGTCGTGGTGCATGATGGGATGCTGACATTCAAAATACAGATTTAAATGCATTTCTGTTTTGTATTTATTTATTAAATGTTTTTTCCTGCCTCAGTGCATCATTTTCCCTCATAACCACTTGTTACCTCTGCCAAGGAGGTTATGTTTTTACTGATGATTGTTTGTTTGTCTGTTTGTGAACAACTTTGTGAAAAAAGTTATGAACAGATTTTTCCTGAAATTTTCAGGGAAGGAGGCGAATGGGTCAGGGAGCAAATGATTAGTTGTTGGTTTACCTCTGCCAATAAACAGGCCTATGAAATAATTTTTAGCTGGTATTAACCTTTTCATAAACAATACCATGCGAACGGATGTGTGACTGCTGTGGATGAAGCACCAAGGTTGTCACTTTGATTGAGGGAAAACAGGATAGTGACTTTCCTTCCTTTTCGGAGGTTTGCGCTCTCTGAGTGCTTCTAGAAGTTCTTCTTGAAAGGTATTTGTAGTTTTATCTGAGGTAATGTGAAGTCATATCCTGTGTGAAGAGGTTGTTATGCACCTTGTGTATCATCAACATCATCATCATGATATAAATAATTATATTGTGTTGTAATTTATAAGATAAAATGTAACTTGTATTATATCGTTCAAAATGGTGCTGGGGGAGGCTTTCAGGAAATCATTAGCTTGTTAGCTGTCAGGTATTTGTTGTGGTCGTGACCTCAGACATTTCTACGACATATATACATAATTGTTTTGCCTGACAACCATGAAAGTGCTCATATGTTTGGAAGAAACTTTCCAGCAACTAAATTGACTGGGGACCCCACCACTAATTTATTCATAACAAATTCCCATCTGTCAAGTATTGCCTCCGTATCACGTGACCACCACTAACCAGGATGGGGCATAAGCAAGCAGGTGCACCCTGCGTGACGTGTGTTGCTGCCGACCACATTTTTATGAACTGCTCGCGCATATATACCCACCCCATTGAATGCATCACTCACGGACACCTGTGATTGGCTGCTGACCGCTTTAAGTGACAGGGAAGTGAGCGTATGACATACCTCCTTCCCCATGAGGGCATGGCTGCGTACATCAACCTGAATTCGAACTTGCAATTTCCAGGGTGATAGTCTTGTGTATTAATCGCATAATTCTGTGCAAGCACGCTATTTTTATTCATCTATTGCTATGACGCTTGTGTTGTTTTATTTCCTACCTACTTGTACATGAATGAAATGATTGCAAAAATGCACTCGCTGTTCGTTTTTGCAGAAAAAGAGTCGAGAGGAGAGCGAGGGCGAGGGCAGTGGCGTGGAGATCCTGGAGAATCGACCCTATACGGACGGGCCCGGCGGCTCGGGTCAGTACACCCATAAAGTGTACCACATCGGTCAGCACATCCCCAGCTGGTTCCGATCCATCTTACCCAAAGCAGCTCTCCGGGTGGAGGAGGAGTCCTGGAACGCCTACCCTTACACTCGTACCCGGTAAGACTAACGTCTGATTCATGAAGGTTTTCAAACTGTCGTCAAGTTTATTCAGAGACTTGTTGACTTGTTAACTGGCCACCACAGTTCGCTAATGTTTGTTTTGTTTGGTGGTGTATTACTAATACTGGGTGAACTGTACATTTCCAGGTTATTATACTTCACTATATTATTGTATAACTGGACGTTCTCCATCTACTTTCCTGTGTGTACAAAATACTTAATGAAGTACATTTTATGGAACTATATGAAGCTAAAACAGCAGTTAGCTATCATTTAATTAACTGGCTTGTGTTGTTAGTTTCCTTATCAATGTCTTGTGTATTAAATTATGTCGTAATGTGCATTATATATGATTTTATCGATTCATAACAAAAATTCAGTTGGCTACGGGACGTGTAGGTCCTTTAAATGGAAATTTCCAGGTACCGTGTCATCCACTGGTTATTTGCATATCCAACATGACACGTTCAAGCCCAAGCCTGTTTGGTAACCCGAGCTAATCTCCTAATTAGCACCAGAATTATTTTTCTTATGGAAGTAGTCTTCGGAAAATGGACAAATGCAATAAAAAAAAGATATATATTATATAATATTTATTTCAATTTGGCTGCTGGTCTCTCTGAGAGCTACCGAAACAAATTTCAATGTACCACTAACTCATTCACTCATTTGCTGAACTGTTCAATCCAACCAGGGTGGCAGGGAGGCTGGTGCCCATTTCAGCTGACACTGGGCGAAGGTGGGACACACCCTAAACAGCTTGACAGACCATCGCAGGGAAACACAAACAGAACCATTCACACTCACGCTCCTATCTGGGACAATTTGGAACAGCCAATTAGCCTAATGTATCTTTGCATTGTGGGAGGAAACCAGAGTATCTGGAGGAAACCCACACAAGTGTGGGGAGAATATGCAAACTTCACACACAAACGCCCTCGACGAGCCCGGTACTCGAACCCATGACCTTCTTGCTGTGAGGCGGGCATGCTAACCACCACAACACTGCGCCACCCTGTTGTGCAACTACAATGGCAGCCTTCTCTCTCTCACACTCTCTCACTCACTGTCTCTCTTTCTCTCTCATGCACACACACATACACACACACTCTCTCTCACTCTACAGTACATTTTGCCTTAGAAAGATGGTCTTTCTGTACTTTTGCCTGTGTTAAAAATACATCCCATCTTGGGATTTAACACTCACATAGTTTTTACTCTGTTTGTGTAAGTAGACTATTATGTGATATGACTTCCAGCTATCTGTACTATCAGGGCTTCTGACCAATCAGATTTGAGAATTCCTAATCACAGACATGATGCGTTACAACATGTAGCCCATCACTGCCACATACTTTCATTTAACAGGAACGGAAAACTAGACCGGGGTTTCATGCAAGAATTAACGCCCAACAGAAAGAGGAGATGATCCTGCATGCGAGTTGTTGCTCATGTCTGTGCTATAGGGGCTTGTTTTGTGTCAGCGTGCAGTTGTGCTAATGGAAGATAGTTAAATTCAAACCAAACCTTGTAGGGAAGTCCGTGTGAAAGTAAATAGCAGCCCATGTATAAAATGTTGTAGGGGTAATTTTATTATGTAAAAGGTTTTTAATGTGACGTTCGTAAATTTTTCAAACAGTAATTCATGACAGTTTAAATATTGTGCGAGACAAAATGAGATTGTGAAATACGAGCCGCCAACATGCTGCTAACAAGATGTATATCATTTCAGTCTGCATAAAAATGCCAGAATACTGTGCGTACGGCTTCTAGAAATCAAATAAAAGAATTATTATTCAATACGTTCATCATATCTTAGTGTTAGAACTTCTTTTCGCTTGTCTGTAGTTTCATACACGCAGGTCTATAAGGCCTAGAGCAAAAAATGGTCTCATTTTAGTGAAGCCAATGAATTAAACTAATGGGAATTTCACCCACTAATTTCCGAGATGCAGCACTTTTAAACCTCAAAATCACACTAAAATTGTCTATTTTGTGTGACATGGTAAAAAAAAAACACATTAATTTTCATCAAGTTATTACTGTGTTAGTTTTAATTTAGCCATTAACTCTGATGTTTGTTTTTCAGGTATCTGTCCTAGGCATTTTCATATACAAGAAGCTTAACTGTGAATTTTTCCTTGAAGGCACTGCTCCCAGATCATAGATAACAGCATTGAAGCCAAATTTCACTATTTTTAAGGTTTTATTAACATGGCATCTACTTCATAATATTTGACAATAGTAACAGGTTTTTAGTGTTTTTAGATTGTGCACATGTTGCACTTATTATTTAGAACTAAAAATTCTGATTCCTAGATAGTTTAGTTTCAATGCATGCTTCTATATAGGTTGTTGAATGTCGCAACTGTAACGGTTTCTTAAGCGTGTTGTGATTTTCATATAATAATGTGTAAATAAGATTGCAACTATTGAGTGTTTTGCTATACCTGTGTGTGCCTTTATGTTACAGTGACATTCAAAGTCAAAGAACTGAAGATTTCCTGACCAAGATTAACCTGCCGCAACCATAACGCCTTGTCGCAACCGTAATGACAAACAATAAAAATTTTATAATTTTCCATTAAACACTGTAAAATAAATTTTGTGTTCGTTCTTACTCAGACAATTTAGGGCTTACTCTATATACATATGGAGCAAATTTTACTATGTTTTGTATGTATTTCTAGTGGTTCATAGCGATTATTTATACAGTCATAGGTAGGTGTTAAAATTTTATATTGAACGGTTTATAAACGTGCAAATTCCATATTACAATCTTCAGTTTATTCTGAATTTACTCACAGTTAGGCTTCATACATATATTGTAACAATCTAAGTCATATTTCTGGTTCATTATTAGAAGTTTCTGCCATTATGGTTGCGACATATTGCATGTGCTTGTATATAGTCACTAACCCACTAGATTTTCAGGTGAATGGTAATAGACGCACAGAAACCTTAGGTAACTGGTGCGAAACTTTCTCGTGCGCACAAGAAACCTATCCTTTTTTTTTTTTCCCCCATTCCCCTTTTCTCATGCGCACGAGAAACCCATCTTTTTTTTTTTTCATGTCCCTTTAGGGGCTCCGTATGTTTCTGACGGATGACACAAATGAAAATTTAACATTCTTTAGACCCCAACCAAGACCCCGTTTGTTTTTGTAAACAAAGTCAAATACGCTATGCTTCATTACTGCATATTATTTTTTGTTTAATTAAATTTTTCTCAAAACTAATAATGGCTTCCAATATGTGAAATCTGAAGTAACCAAGATCAATCTGTGCATGTCGCAACGGTAAAAAAAGACTCTCTATGCTTATGAAAAAAAATTACTGTTTTGATTTTAATTACAGAGTATTTGATACTAGCGCATTCAGTATATACAAAATTAAATCCAAAAATGTTACGTTCAGCATCATTTCACTGCTGGAAAAGCGATTTTAGAAACCATTTGTTGATATGTCCAGGCCCTACAGCTATAATATCAGCATTTATTTTATTGAAATTAGCAGGTTTAAGCTATTATTTAGTAGCTCTTTAAACAAATATGTTTGTTTTTCAGTTTCTTAGCAATTTTCCACAAATATATATAATGCGTGGAAGTGAAACCTGAAATGAACGTCATTACTGTGCATATCGCAACCGTAACGGTCAAAGAGATATTTGCACTGTTCGCATAGTACATTGTAGCAGAGGAACTATTGCAGTTATACTTTATACGTTATATATTATAAGAGGGGTGGGTCTTCAAAATAAACTCAAAACATGTACAAAATTATTTCTAAGCTTACCCTATTATACATAGCAAAAAGTGTATTCATTTCAAAATTTACAGAGATATTTGCTCAAAAACTTGCCAAATTATTTTTATAATATATAGGTAAAAACGTCATAGCCGTATATCCGGTTTGTTTGCAAATGGACACGATCACACAACCTTGTTTGTGAATAGTGCAAGCTTTAAAACGGCCCATGTAATGTTATACTATTATATTTTTATTTTAAAAAATTAAATATGGTGGCCAATTCAGTTGGCTTGCTCCGTCCATGTCAGGGATGAGTCTATACTTCAAGTGCAGATGCTCAGGTGTCTTGGGATGTTGTTCAGGAGTGATGGTAGAATGGAGCGGTAGATGGACAGATGAGTCTGTGTTGCGTCAGCTGTAATGAAGGCGCTGCACCTGTGTAGTGGGATCTGAGCCTAAAGGCAAAGCTTTTGATTTACCATCAGTGTTCCAACCCTCAGCTATGGTCATGAGATTTGGGTTGTGACCGAAAGAATGAGATTACGGATACAAGCAGCCAAAATGAGTTTAATTTGGAGGGTGTTTTTCTCAGCATTACAGATCAGACATTCATGGGAGTTCAGGGTAGAGCTGCTGCTCTTCCACATCAAAAAGGTAGACCCAGAACTCGATGAAGAGATTGTATATCCTGTCTGGCCTGGGAATGCCACGGGATCCACCAGGAGGAGCCAGAGTGTGTCGCTGGGGAGAGGGATGCCTGGGTTTCCCTTCATGACCCGACCCCGCATAAGCGAAAGAAAATGGATGGATGGCCAAATCAGAAATCTTGCCACAGTCGGTGTGTAAAGTATGGAATGGGGGTTTTGTTTGTTTTTAACTCTCTTGGCGCTTGTCTTTCAGGTACACGTGTCCTTTTGTGGAGAAGTTCTCTATCGACATTGAGACGTATTATAAGCCCGATACAGGGAACCAGAACAATGTCTTCAATTTATCTTCGGCAGAGAAAAGGCAGCGGGATATCGGTAAGGATGATGTCTGTCTGGTGCTCGTTTTTACATTTTCCATGAAGAACAGGGACACTGAGTGGACTTTACTACACGTACAATACACTGAGCGTTCTTGTTAGAGCTAACAGCTTAAGTGCATGTAGAGGGCGTAGACAAGGCAAGGGTCGTTTTACCTTGTTGTGTAGCGCTCAATGTACAAGCTGTACAGGATTCATGTATAAGGTGTGTGTGCAATGAAAGCTAACTGATTCAGATCCCATGTTGAAGTTGTAGAAAGAGAGACGAGAAGGCAGTCTCTTTCATGACCCTGTTTCATAATGCATCCAGCTCCCGCTCGCAGCAACAGATTGATAGATTGCTTTTTTTTTTTCTTCTTTTTAAAAATGCTGACCATGCGTTTGCCTAAAATCCCCCATGCCTCCACATGCATAGCTCAAATGCATTCTGGGGAAAAAAATGGTGTTGAAGTCTCAGACTGAGACGTAGGCAGACTGCAGGCGTAGCCCTCTGCAGGGGGAAGCGCCCTGTGCTTGTTGCATAACTATGTCTGCCGCCAAACTGTGCAGAGGGGACACCTAGTGGCCGTGTGCCAACTCTGATTCACCAGCAGAATGCTCTTTATTACACCGGCAAAGCAGGAACAATAAAATGTCATGAGGGAGATATGGAGTGGATGGAAAAGTCATTTAATACAAAGTAATGGAGGACTTGGAACAAGACTCGGGGTGGGGGAGGGAGTGTACAGGAAGTAAACGGATATGCCTTTTATGGGATAGAATATTAAATGACAAGTGAAGCAAAAACAGGCCTGTATGTCTACACGTTATTTATTTATTTATTGCCATAATTAGAATATGTAAGGAATAAAACACCATATGACACATTGTTCCTATACTACAGTGAATCAAAAAATGTTTTATTCCATTTATACTACAGTAGTTTATCAACAAGTGTAATTTTTTACATTTATTAACATGTGTTGTAATGCTTTTTACATTTATAGCAATATTTCTTTTTTTTTTTCCCATAAAACTACTTTTAAAGCTAATTTCTTTTTATGGACCTAAGATTACATTGATCATTTGCCATACAGCTCCCTTTGAATGAGCTGTTACTATGGAAACTATAACATATTAAACCGAGCGCATTAATACAATACAAACTTATCAGTTCAATTATAGTTCAAAGATGTCGACAACATCTGACCAATCAGATTTGAGAATTAAACAAAGCTATAATTAGAAAGATGGATAGATAAATAGATAGATAGTAATAAAATTATGCTAAAGCCAGTTAGCAATCTTATTTTGGTTAAGTGTAAGAAAAAAAATTACAACTTATCAAATCCTATTAGGGTCGCGGGGAGACTGGAGCCTATCTCAGCCGACTCTGGGTGAAGGCAGGGTACTCCCTGGACAGCTCACCAGACCATCAAAGGGCCAACACACGCAACCATTTGCACTCACACTTAGGGGCTGCTGTGCATGTCTTTGGACTGTAGGAGGAAACTGGGGTACCTGGAGGAAACCTACACAAGCACAGGGAGAACATGTAACTCAAAGTCATGACTCGAACTTAACCTGTGTGTGTGTGTGTGTGTGTGTGTCATGTACCAGTGCAATGACCTAACATGTCCCGTTTTTTCCCCCAGACCCTATAGACATTGTGAAAGATGTCATTGCACCCCATGAGTACTTGGCTGAGGAGGATCCCAAGCTGTACAAGTCGGCGAAAACTCAGCGAGGCCCTCTGTCAGACAACTGGATCGAGGAGATTAGCCATAATCCGGGCACGATGCCCATCATGTGCGCCTACAAGCTGTGCAAAGTGGAGTTCCGCTACTGGGGCATGCAGTCCAAGATCGAGCGCTTCATTCACGACGTGGGTGTGTACAACATCATCTGGAAATTTCCACAGGGAATCCTCCGAATACTTACTCTGTGAGAGATGTGGGGGTGGACGTTTGTTCGACTAATTTTCCTTAGCAGCCCAGCTGCTCTGATTTCAATTGCGTGTGCTGGGGTACAAGTGTGTGTGTGTTTAGCTTGGGTAAGTCATGTTATCTAGACAAGTGGATGGGCAGCAGCTGTGAAGTGCTCGCGAAAGAAGCGAGTACTATTGTGACAGCCTAGGCTCTGTTGCCTTAATCATTAACCTGCTCTTAATGAAAAGTAGATTGATGCAGTGCCGCTTCGCTGCAAAATGAGGGCATAAAGGATGAGAGTGCGAGCGACGCAAGAGAAACAGAGAGTGAGACAGGGAGTGAGAGTCATCCACCTTCCTCAGACAACATCATGGCAGGATTAATTTCCTCCTTGCGAGCTGCCGCCTGAGCTTTAATCATTTTCATTACTTCGATATCTTTGTGTTTATTGACTTCCATCATTGTTCATTTATCAGGAGCCCTTTGACATGCCTCATTTTTTTCCACCCACGTATGATTCAGTACTTTAAAGTGCCCAAGTCGGGGCCAGTACTTTGTTCTACAGCTTCGTTTTGGTTTTCAGATCCGCTGTGCTGATCAGAACATCTAACCCTTTCACTCAGTCATCCGCCGAACCACTTAATCCGACTAGGGTCGCAGGGAGACCGGAGCCTATCTCAGCCGACACTGGGCGAAGAAAGGGCACACCCTGAACAGCTCAGCAGAACAGCTCACCAGACCATCGCAGGGCCAACGCACACAATCATTCACACTTGTACCAAGGACCAGTTTGAAACAGTCAATTAACCTAATATGTGTCTTTGGACTGTGGGAGGAAACCGGAGTACACAGCGAAAACCCACGCAAGCACGGCGAAAACATGCAAACTCCACACAGAAACGCCCTCGCCGAGACTAGGACTCGAACCCAGGACCTCCTTGCTGTGAGCTTTTTATTTTCATAACCAAAGTTAAAGTGTGTTTTGAATTATTGGTGCAAGGCCCTAATGCCTCCTCCACACATTCTGCAAGCGCGTCCTCAAGCCAATCACGAGGGATCGAGGTTTCTGTGTTTTCTATTTCTGACAGTGTGAGAATTAATTTTTTTTGCCAGCCACACTGATTTAAGAACTTTTTCTAAATCACTCACTCACTGTTTTGCTGAACCAGTTAATGCAAGTGAGATCGCGGAGAGGCTGGAGCCTATCTCAACCAACTCTGGACGAAGGCGGCTTACACCCTGAACAGCTCGCCAGAACATCACAGGACCAACACCAACACATCCACTCACACCTAGGGTCAATTTGGAATAGCCAATTAGCATAACATTCGACTGTGTGAGGAAACCAGAGTACCCGGAGGAAACCTAGGCGAACGTGCTAACCACTGCGCCATCATGTCGCCCTCCTTCAATAATAGCTTACTAATAAATGATTGCTAGTAGGGGTGAAAATTTTCTACTACGTACTACTACGTTACTACTGCTTCCTTCCATTTTCAGGTCTTAGGAAAGTGATGGTGCGTGCACACCGGCAGGCCTGGTGCTGGCAGGACGAATGGTATGGCCTGACTATAGAAGACATCCGGCAGCTCGAGCTAGAGACCCAGCTGGCCCTGGCTAAGAAAATGGCGCAGTTTAGCTGCAACGAGGACGGAGGCGAGGGCAATGCCAGTCCTGCCAAAGAACAGGATGCCAAAGAGTCCATCAATGCCATCGAGAACGAAAACGCAACCCGGAGTCTTGGGGACACACTACAGGCTCGGGGAGAACTCACCAAGCAGTGGTCTACCTCGTCCAGGTCATCCCGCTCTTCAAAAAGAGGAGGTAGGATCTTCTTGGGGTGTGGTAGGTGATATGAAACGGATAGTGGGCGTTTCTTGTGTAATCTATTTGCACTTTTTTTTTTGCAGCAAGCCCGTCTCGACACAGCATTTCCGAATGGCGCATGCAGAGCATCGCTCGCGACTCGGACGACAGCACAGACGACGAGTTCTTTGATGCGCACGGTAATTAAAAGTTCCTATCAAGTCTTCATCCTTCTTTATACACACTCTGTACACCAAGAACATTTTCTTTGATCTCCACAGAGGACCTCTCGGACAGCGAGGAGATCTTCGTCAAAGAGATCACCAAGTGGAACTCCAACGACCTGATGGACAAAATTGAGACGACGGAAGTGGACGAACCCCAAAGTAGGCGCAAGATGATTACAGCCTGCCTGCTGCACTGCAGAGCTTTCGGGCTATTTACGGATCCTCAGTGTGGGATGATGAGGATGATGATGCTTGTTTTTTTCGGATGCTTCTTTCATAACCACAGAGCCTTGAGTTTCTATTTGTTTATTTTCCGTTTACCTTCATGATCTCTGGATATAAAGGAGATTAGCTTTGCAAGTTGGAATGTTGTGAACTTTAACACATAATTGTTCCATACGTCTGTTACTTGACAAGCTCCAACAGCTCGGTGCAGTTTTTTCCCCCTTGATTCTGCTAATAAGGTGGCCAATAAAAGAAATAAATCAGTTGTAGATATGCTGTATGTCTGTGCACTAAAATATTTAGCAAATTGAATGCAATAATAAGCGACCCATAAGCACAACTATTTTATTAGAAACTAGAGGGGAATTCATAAGAGTGCGAGGTACCTCCGCCAGACACTAATGGGTTATTTAAGTCCGCCCATCACAGATAGGTAATCCTCCTTGGTTTTACTGATGTTCTCTTTTTCCTCTATCTACTTCCAATCTGGCCGTTTGAGAAGGATTGCTCACATATCAACACAAAACTTTTAGAATGACTCCATATATTCAAAAGACAGATTGAGTTTGATTCCTGGCTCCATCCGAAATCAATAAAGTATTATTTTTGGTCATTGTATCCAGCTATGTATTTATATAACGACCACGACACGACACGGCTTTTGCGCTGGTTGTGAATTTCCCTGTGGGATTAATAAAGTATCTATCTATCTTTATCTATCTAATACATTCATTGGTTCAGGTAGGGGAGCATATTTTTTAAGTGGAGAAATCGTCAAAATTACAAACATCACACTGTCAGAATTTTGTTGCAGCTGTGAAAAGACAGACGTAAGCTTGTTTACCTTCCAGCACAATAACACTTTCAACAAATAAGAATTCAGTAGAAATTGGCACTAACCGCTAGCCTAAGCTTCTTGCCTCTCAACATGAAATTGGTGCTAACCTCTAGCCTAAGCTTGCTCCCTCTCAAAATTAAATTGGCACTAACTGCTAGCCTAAGCTTGTTGCCTCTCAACATGAATTTGGCACTAACCTAAACTTGTTGCCTCTCAGCATGAAATTGGCGCTAGCTAAAGTTAGTTGCTTGTCAACATGAAATTGCTGCTAGCCTAACTTTGTTGCTTCTCAACATGAAATTGGCGCTAACCGCTAGCCTAAGCTTCTTGCCTCTCAACATGAAATTGGCGCTAACCGCTAGCCTAAGCTTCTTGCCTCTCTACATGAAATTGGCGCTAACCGCTAGCCTAAGCTTCTTTCCTCTCAACGTGAAATTGGCACAAGCCGGTAGCCTAAGCTTGCTCCCTCTCAACATGAAATTGGCGCTAACTTCTAACCTAAGCTTGTTGCCTTTTAACATGAAATTGGCGCTAACCTAAGCTTGTTGCCTCTCAACATGAAATTGGCGCTAGCGTAAGTTTGTTGCCTCTTAGCATGAAATTGGCGCTAGCGTAAGTTTGTTGCCTCTCAGCATGAAATTGGCGCTAACCGCTAGCCTAAGCTTCTTTCCTCTCAACGTGAAATTGGCACAAGCCGGTAGCCTAAGCTTGCTCCCTCTCAACATGAAATTGGCGCTAACTTCTAACCTAAGCTTGTTGCCTTTTAACATGAAATTGGCGCTAACCTAAGCTTGTTGCCTCTCAACATGAAATTGGCGCTAGCGTAAGTTTGTTGCCTCTTAGCATGAAATTGGCGCTAGCGTAAGTTTGTTGCCTCTCA
>JBCNYH010000008.1:15670560-15686898 GCA_039654325.1 Tandanus tandanus | reverse complement strand
TATATATATATTTGGTGAAAAGCCTTTCTACAGCATGTAGACTCTTGCCTTCTAGTTAGAGACAACCAAGTTTTGTTTGAAAGAAATCCTGATACATAGCAGAAATTATGTTGGCATCAATTTGGTGTGGCAAAGAGGGCATGATGAATCGTCCTCTGCCAGAGGAGAGGAGCCAGGAGGAACCAGCAGACAACTTGATGAATTTCACCTGTATGTTGTTGCCAGCCACACAAAAAGAACAAGCTTCAATAGGTGTTGGTAAAAACACACAGGTGAAACTCATCAACATGTTACCTGCTGGTTCTACTTGACTCCTCCCTGCCTGCATAGAGTGCTCGATCACGCTCTCGCTGCCAAATAATATTATTTATTATTAAAAAGATGATCATGTGAGAATTATTCATTTTACTGAATAGAGTCATGTTTACCTGTTTGCCGGTTGGATGCCAATCGTTCGGAGTTGACTATGCTTTTTAAGCAAATTTAGGACATATGCTTTTCTGGGTTTGGTATTATAAGAATATGTAGTGTTTAAAATTTTTTTATGTTAAACTAAAAGGACCTGTCCAAACAGGTCCAACTTTCTGAATTCTCACCTAGACAAAAGAAACGTGGCTGCACTTGCTTTTGAAATTAAGATTCGTCTTTGTGTTCCTAGCGGACGTGATGCACTCTCACGGGGGGATGTTCCTGGAGAACTCCTACCCCTCATCTCCTGCCTCAGCCCCACCGTCCCGCATCATTCGAAGGCCCAGTGAGGTCAGCATTGCCAGCCAGGTTTCTGGACTGGCAGATAGTTATACTGCCTCCAATATTGCCAACAGTAAGTCCACACACACACACACACACACACACACACACAAATGTAAACTCAATTCCACAGAGAAATCTGAGATGAAAAATTACACTGGCTTTTGGACTAAGACATATTTAAGTTATTTATTTATTACTTTATTAGTTTTGTAGAAGTTAACAATATTATTTACTTAGCAATTGATGAATCTTGTGGGGTTTTTTGTTGTTTTATTTATTTATTTATTATTATTATTATTTTTATAAGCACACTTCACAGTCACTATAAAATGCCAAATTTGCAGTATTATTTTTACTTTATCTTTCCTCCTTTTCGTGTTGTTGTTTTGTTTATCTCTTAGCCCAAGCATGTCATCTCAATCAGTCCAAAAAGCTTAGCCTTTTGTCCCAGCTGGCCCTCCCTTATAACAAAATGTCCTCGAGAAGCCCATCCCCGAAAGCCCGCCACAAGTTGCTCAGTAGCAGTGAGGCGGGCTCCGATGAGGTGAGCTGCTTCGAACCCTCACCTCTCCCAGACTCCAGCCCTCCATCGCCAAGCATGCAGCTGGATTTAGAGCAAGGTACTGCTGCCGGAGCGTGGAGGAACATGGGCCTTCCGTTTCCTCTTCTTCATTGCTGTCCTGTCCCATATGCCTGTTGGTCTAAACCACCCAGTCCTGCCCTCTTAGCGCTCACTAAACCCTACCGCAGTTCTCTGCATTTTCAGGCTATAGCTTGCTGTAGCTTCTCTCTTTATTTCCTCAGTCTTCACTCCCGTCTGTCTCTCATACCACTACCATAGATTCTTCATCTACAAAATCAAGCTTTCTTTGTGTCTGTCTGGATGATGAGATGCCTTTTGATAAAGAAGCTTTCAGATGAACATGATGTCTTGGGTATGATATCACATGGTTGGCTTGGGGCTTGTAAAAGTCACATTGGGTTTTAAAATCCTTGACCTCCCCAGTATTCCAGAATATTAATTGGCCAGCAGTTTCCTCTGGCAATTAGGTTATGTTTTACCCTTGCTTTGGTTGTTGTATTGTACGTTCAGTTTATTAGCAGGATTACACAGTTATGTTCAGATTTTCATGAAATTTCTACCAGAGGCGGGGCTTTGGAAAAGGAAGACTACATTAAATTTTGCAGATGATCTGGATCAAATTCTGAATTCAGGAATTTTTTTCAAAGGATTCTTTAACATTGTGAGATAAGATGATTTTTTTTGGAAGTGTGGTATTACAGCAGGTCCTGCTGTGTATTCTTTCTGTTTTTTCGTTTATTTGCAGTTTGGTTCATATTGGTGCTTGCTTGGCCTGGTGGAGGTTTGCGCTCTCCATTGTATTGTTTTGTACTGCGTTCCTGACACAGATGGGTAATTTATCGCTTATGTTTGGGTTTTTTTTTTAACATGAGTAATGGTTTTTATTCCTGATATTTTGCTACATTTTGCCTTTGTTGAAAAGTAAAGATGTACCATCAACTTCACTCTTCACAGATGACGTGTTACTGTCTGCAAAGTTTGGGATTCTTCTGCGTTCTTCGGTTTTCTCCCACATTCCAAACGCCTGCATGTAGGTGGATTGTTTATACTAAATTGCCCATATGTGTGAATGAGTGTGCTCAGCATTGGCATGGAATCCACTGTGATCCTGACCAGGATAAAAATGAATGAAATTAATGGAAATATATATATATTGGGAACAGTCTACTTGCGTAATCAAATTTAAACACACACACACACACACACACACACACACACACACACACACACACACTGTGCATTGGTAGTCATTTAGCAAAATATAACATTGAGGACTAAAAGTAGAGCACAACGTCATACTGTTGAGTATGACTTTTGACGAGTTCTCAGAATGGTGCACTCAATGTGATTGTGGTCATGCAGGGTTTTGGTAAGTGTGTCTCAGAGAAAGTCCTGGAAGCTCACTGTGTCAGTTCAATGCCATTAGGGCTGGGTTTAAAGCACTTGCTTTTTTGGCTCGGCTGAAACAGGAAGCCGCCAGCTGTATCTCGTTACACTTTCCTATCCTGCCTGGGCTGCTTTCCAGGGGATAGGCTTCTATCTTGGTGTAAACAGGTGCTCTCCGTGGTACTGAAGCGGGAACCAGATTTGGGGGTTTGGGTTCATTTATTTGTCAGCGTGGACTTACTGTTGTAAGACTGTGGGAGGAAGAAGATATAAGATCTTGACCATCGGGCGACCCAGTGTTTCCACTTCACTTCTTTTTCCACTGCCCTTCACATTTACCTGTGTTACATCTTCTGACCTTTTGTCGCGTAATTCAAGCAATGTCCAGAATTTAAATCCTATAGATCAGGGTGCCAGTGTTTTGTCTAATTGAGGCCCAGTTGGAACTTCTGGGTCTGTTTCTTTCGGATTGTAATTTAAAAAAAATTGTCCTGCAGTTGCTGCTCGTTGGTGGGGGACCAAGCGCATTGACTTTGCTCTCTACTGCCCTGATGCCCTGACTGCCTTCCCCACCGTGGCTCTGCCTCACCTGTTCCATGCTTCCTACTGGGAGTCTACAGACGTCGTGTCCTTTCTGCTCAGACAGGTAATGTACATTTACCCTGCTTCACTTCTTAACATTATAACATCAGTTCATCAGAAAATTATAGTCATACAGATGTAATATCTTGCTCTCAGGTAATGAGGCATGAGAACTCCAGTATTTTGGAGCTGGATGGGAAGGAGGTTTCAGAATTCACCCCCTCCAAACCTCGGGAGAAGTGGCTGAGGAAGAGAACACATGTAAAGATCAGGGTGAGATGTATTACATACTCCTACTGTGTAGCTATGCTCCATATCTGTTGTTGACATATAAAGTCAATGATCGCCAGCGAAATGAACAACGAAAAGTGGGCAGGTATGGATCACACAGCGGCAAAGTGGTTAGCACATTTGCCTCACAGCAAGAAGGTCCTGGGTTTGATTCCCAGGCTTGGCGAGGGCGTTTCTATGTGGAGTTTGCATGTTCTCCCCGTGCTTGCGTGGGTTTCCTCCAGGTACTCTGGTTTCCTCCCACAGTCCGAAGACATGCACATCAAGCTAATTGGCTGTTTTAAAGAGGTGACCCTAGGTGTGAGTGCAAATGTGAATGGTTGGGTGTTGCCCTGCGATGGTCTGGCGAGCTGTTCAGGGTGTACCTCGTCCTCGACTCAGCCTTCAGCTGAGATAGGCGCCAGCCTCCCCATGTCCCTAGTAGGATTAAGCGGTTCTGCAAATGAGTGAGTAAATGAACTCTTAAGCGACACGATTCGACCAATAACCAATCAGTTTTTAAATATACCGATGATTGATAGATGCTGTCAAACACAGAGTTTCAGGTCAGGATTATCTGTTCTTTACTTGCCACCAATGATAAAAATAAGCTAGTTATTATGGTAATATAAGCTAACGATAATACAGTATAAGCTATTTATTAGTGAACTAGCTTGACACTGCTTGAAAGTAGGAGAAATGTGAGGTTACCTGGACAACTAGAGTAGGCTATGAATGTGATTCGCTTGTGTCATATTCAAATTGCTTACCGTGTGGATGCTGCTTAAGGTTTTGCCATAGTACTGTGTGTGTGTGTGTGTGTGTGTGTGTGTTTTATGTTATTAGTTTCAACAGGTTGGCTGATTTTTTTTTTCAAACACGTCTACAAAAACAAGATGTATAAAATTAAATATTCTTATATTTCTTTCATCATAGTCTCACTAAAAGAACTTAGCTATCACTTTTATGGAAGTGTCATGTGACCCAGGTGACTGTGTGTTGTAGAACGTTACAGCAAACCATCGTGTGAACGATGGAGTCTTTACAGAGGACGGCACGCAAATGGTCACTGGCCGTTTCATGTATGGCCCATTGGATATGGTCACTCTAACTGGAGAGAAGGTAACATGACCTTATGACCTTGTGTCCTCGCTCCTTTCAGTATTAACAATCGTTTATGCATCTTTATCACTTTGGTGCTTGTTTTGCATTGGAAGGTTGACGTCCATATAATGACCCAGCCTCCTTCAGGAGAGTGGGTGTACTTCGACACGGAGCTGACCAACAGCAGTGGCCGAGTTTCTTACACCATCCCCGAGAGTAAACGGCTAGGAATCGGTGTCTATCCGGTCAAAATGGTGGTCAGGTATATATTTCCTGGGGCATTGGATTAGCTATAGGGTTAATTATGGGGTTGTTAATTCTAGCCACAATTCTGTTGTTTCCTTCCAGAGGTGACCACACTTCTGCGGACAGCTACCTGACCGTACTGCCACGCGGCGCAGAGTTTGTAGTGTTCAGCATCGATGGCTCGTTTGCTGCCAGTGTGTCTATTATGGGAAGCGACCCTAAAGTGAGAGCGGGGGCAGTAGACGTTGTGAGGTAAATCGTGTTGTCCTTATAAAAATTTCTATAGTCTCATTATTTCTCTATCAAGTATTTCTCTATCTCAGCATTTCTCAATGGTAATATTCTGACTCCACTGGAGAAACCGAGCACTTAGCATGTCGCCGTCCGTCTTCTTTACCGAGCTGCCAAGGTTTTCTACAGTATTTACAATAACTTTATTGCTCAGAATGTTGGGATATCATCCTGTTTTTTTTTTAATAGGCACTGGCAGGACTTGGGCTATCTGATCGTGTATGTGACGGGCCGTCCAGACATGCAGAAGCAGCGGGTGGTGGCCTGGCTCTCGCAGCACAATTTCCCTCATGGCATTGTGTCCTTCTGCGACGGTCTGGTGCACGACCCTCTTCGTCACAAAGCAAACTTCCTCAGATCCCTTATCACTGAGGTAGGAAACAGGAGATGCCTTAATAAGTATTTCATCAGTTAATCAATAGAAAAGAAACAGCCAAGGTTCAAGCTTGGGTTCTGCTTCTGTCCAAAGGCTCATATGAAGATCTTTGCTGCGTACGGCTCCACAAAGGACATCTCGGTGTACACTTCACTCGGCCTGCCGCCATCTAACATCTACATTGTTGGCAGACCAACGAAAAAGATGCAGCACCAATGTCAGGTATGCCTTCAAGTTCAGTCCACACTTTGTTTAGCTCCTGAGTGGCACATAGACAAGATGCATGACTATCAACCTGGATATCGCAGTTTCCCGTGTGGAAATGCTTTCATGTTTTCCCCGTGCTTGTGTGGGTTTTCTCTGGGTAATCCAGTTTCCTCCCACATTCCAAAAACGTGTTTATTATACAATTTGGCTTGGCTAATGGGCTAATTCTATTGTCTCCAATAATCACGCCTTTCCCCAGAGATGGCTGAGACGGGCTCCATCCTCCTCATGACCCTAATAGGAATAAGTGGTTCAGAAAATGGATGGATAAATTAGGGGGAGAAAAAGATTGGGGGCGGATTTAGGAGCACTTTGTTTAAAAGTTGATCTAGACATTTGTACTCTGCCATCATCCAAACTTGTGAGAGATCAATCCTTAAAGCTTTCTGGCATCCTCTTTTTGGTGGTTGGCATTATCCAAAATGCATTGGCCCCAGAGAGCCTGGATGTAGCGAGTGTGTAAGTGTATCACTTGACAGCAGAGCACTGCTAATGTACACTGCCCTCAAGCTAATGTTTTTTTTGTCCGCCTTTAGCCTTGATTCCAGCATGTAATCAACATGGCATTGTTCCAACAGATTTAATAACGGACTTAATAAAGATGTAAGTGATATAGCCGCGAAATAGTGCAACATCATGTTTGAAATGTATCTCTTTGAAAACCTTCGAATATCTAATAATAATATCTATTAATTCTAATTTCACACCAAAATTTTGCACAGGTCTAAAATTTTTCACCAAGACCGCGAATGCGGATCATTTACCTCGAATTCGACCATTTCTGAAAAATATGTGAATTCCAGTTCAAATTTATTCAATTCCCTTCAAAATAAAATTCACTTGTATTTTTGGGCAAGATTGCTTACGTGTGAGTCAGGTTTTACGCAACATCACGTTTATTTCCATCCACAGTTGAGTTTTGAATTTGATGAGGGAAAACTGAACCACTCCTTAAATTCTTCTCCAGCACATCCCAAAGACTTTCAATAGGGTTAAGGTCAGGACTCTGGGGAGCCAATACATATGTGAAAGTGATTCCTCATGCTCCTGGAACCACTCTGTCATTATTTGAGCCCCAATTTTATATCCGTGCCATCAGGGAAGAAAAAGTCCATTGATGTGATAACCTGCTCATTCAGTACATTCAGCTGACTTCATTTTTTTGCCACATTAGTGTTGCTGAGCCTCGAGCTGACCAACTGGAGCAACAATGCCAAGAGATTACATGCTGTAATCAAGGCAACGGCTCCAAAAAAATATATTGAAGTGTGGAACTTTGTTTTGGCCTGGCAGTGTACGAGTTAGTGATACACTCACTGGCCTTATAGAGACCTAAATGGGGCCCAAGCATTTTAGATTATGTCAACCATAAAAAGGAGGACGCCAGAATACGTAAGGGAACAACTTATACTCTGGATGGTGGAAATATTACCCTGGAATATGGTTGTAAGGGTTTGCAGGCTCCATCAGGTCTCAAGGCTCATCCCATCAGGAGTATGGTCATGTCCTGGGACCTATTTTGTGGCTCTTGTTGGTTTATTGTATTTTGTTAGATACTATAAGCTTTTTGTCTTTTCTTCTTTGCAGTTCATCTCGGACGGATATGCATCTCATCTGGCGCACCTGGAGTACAGTCAGCGCTCTCGACCGGCCAAGACAGGCAGCACACGTGTGACTCTGCGTAAGGGCAGCTTTGGTCTCGGTGCCAGTGGCGACTTCCTGCGCAAACGCAACCATCTTCTGCGCACCATCTCCTCCCAGCCATCTCCTTCCTCCCCAGTAACGCCATCCGGCCACGGGGGCCGTCCTGAGCGCGCCCAGAGCCAATCAGAGTTTGACCGTGAGCGGGCTGACCGTGCACAGAGGAGCATGAGCATAGCAGCAGGCTGCTTTGGGCGTGCAGGGAAGATGGACGGAGGCACCCTGAGCCCCAAGTAACCTCTCCAGCAGCTTGACATTTATAACTGGGAGTCTGCCGGTCCACGGAAGGGGTGGATCGGGAAGAACAAGAATTAAAAATGGGATAGACTCCGTGAGAGACTGGCACAGCTTTTCTAATGTAGCAAGAGTGGCATTGGGGAAAAGGATCAGCAAGAAGAAAGCAAAATGCCTTATGCATTGCTCTAGGTTTTGTATCGCTGGTCCTTGCCTCTCAGTTTGCTTGAATGTACAGAGAAAATGGATGCATGGGGTGCCGTGTTTCCTCCAATCCCTACCTGCGTCATCAGAAAAGTGGAAGAAGTCTCCACCATGTCATCATGATGTCCACCAACATATTCCACCTGTAAATACGTGCCTCCCTCCTCACGTGCTCAGGGCAGCCGAGGTACAGACAAGTCGGCCATGGTCGATCCCAGAAGCCACTTGTGTTAGCCACACTCGATCCCTCTTTGCCAACTGCTTGCCCCTAGTTTCTTCCTCTTTTTACTGAGCTGTTCTCGCGGAGGCCGTTCTCTTCAAAAGCCCTGCAGCATTTGGCAATAAGGACCCACCGTGTTGTGTTTCGTGTTCGGCTCACAGGTCATCAGAGGCCTTACTTCTTAACAGTGTATTACCACACGAACATTAAACACACGGGCCGGGTGCTGCTCCGGGGCCGAAAGCAAGGACATCGACCTGTTTTTTTTTTTGACACTCGATCTGTAATTTGGCAACAATCCCTTTATCCAGCCATCCGTTTGCAATACCTCTCCAGTACTGGTGAAAACTCCTCTCTCTGGTGCAGCATGCCATGTATAGATAGCCAAGTACAAATTCTCCTGAGCCTCCACGCGGTCACCCTTCTCTTCTCGCTAGTCCTGGAGTAAAACCACTTCGCCGCTTCAGTCCTGCGAATTCGTATCAGTGCATGGAGGAGACGGCTGGAGCGGGTGTCTCTCCATCTCTACACAGTGTACATTGGAGAAATCCGTTTTTCTCCAGACACTCAAAGTGGTACTTGTGTTGTCTCTGGGGCAATTCGTGCACCTTTATTGCTTTGATTTATCGGACAACTGGCGACACTTGATACAACCAATGGCCAAAATCATTTCTTTTGCCGAAGCTGTAGTTACGTAAATGTATAACCTCATTGTTCCTTTTGCACAAGTCGATAGTGGAGAACCTTGTTACCATCTCATGTGGCTACATATCGTTATTGTGTAGTGCATGATCTTTATTAAGTAATATATGACCGGATTCGAGTGCCTGCGTACGTGCACTGCGATAGTATTTATCTTTAACGTCACGATTAAGAAATGTGCCAAAACAAGAACGACGATGGAAACGACAGATGAAAGAGTCGGCGTTATTATTAGCGATTTCCTTTGTAATGTACTACTGAGTATTCGAGCTCAGCGTAGATTTGAGCTGTATATTATTTGAGTGTTGAGTTGAGCTTCGGCGGCACGTGTATAACGTTTATAAGATTTAGATCATTTCAGGTCAACATGAAGTCCTTTAATAGTCCGTGCTCTAGCTTACTGTTCTTATGTAAGTCAGATGTATAGAACTGTTGCAGGATGTTCTTTTAATCATAAGCTGTGAGTTTATTTTTGGTTTTAGAGTCAACGGCATGACGCGTTGTAGCCAAATACTGTATAAAAATTTGTTTTGTTTTTTTGGGGGGTGTCTTGTTAACAGGCAGCCACTGGATGAGAGGATGTGTTGTACTTAATCCTGTTGGAGTTGTATATTTGAATTTGACTGCTGGGAGAATTTATTATTATTTTTTTTAAGCAGCTGAGGCATGTTTGTAATCATCGTTCAGGGGATTGTAGAATGTGTTCCGATCGTATGGGAATAACGGATGTGTAGATATTGTAAAGATGTACATTTTACGATATAGGAAATGTATGGTCAGGAATTATTTATGTATATTCGCAAAAAAAAGTCATGTCTGCTCATGGTCGCTTTAATATATTTAGAATTTTTGTTCTATATTTGAGATTGTTTCTTTAGGGACCAACACCATTAATACCATCATGCGCAGTTCGTGTACAAGACACCACCGCACAGACAATCAGTCTCGGGCACACAAGCAACACACCTAGGGGACACAACATCTGGAAATACGACACTCATCAACACTCATCTTCATTACAAAGACATTTTCTAGAGATCTGATTTTATTCATCTGTGGGTTTTATGTGTTTAATTTTTTTAATTGGAAAGCTTTACCACATTTTTTAAGTAATTCTTCTCTGAAGGTATTTTATTTGGCAACTTGTGGGACTATTCTTAAAAAGATAAGTGGTTCTGTATATTATATAATACAATATAACGGCGTCATATGTTCTTTTCTTTTCTTTTTTTTTTCTTTTTGGTCCAGCAGAGGGTGCAATTATCAAGAAGGCTGGTTTAAAATTTTATTATTAGTGAGTTTTCTGGACCAATAAATGTGCAATATATACCTGTGCATGATTTTATTTCTGTCACAAATTCTGAAATGTCCACAAATGATAAAATCTCTGCCTGAAGCACTTTCTGATTAATAATCTAAGATTTGCTGTTTATTAGAGCTATTTAAAGGTACAGTGTGTCAGATTTAGTGGCATCTAGTGGTGAGGTTCCAGATTGCAACCAATTGAAATTTCATTCCTGACCCCTCCCCTGTGAAAGCCTGTATGGATCTAGGTTAATGTAGAAACATGGTGGTGCAAGATGGTGTCCTCCATGAGAGGAGGCCCACCCCTCATTTAGATACAAACCACTTATCCTAAGGTTTTGTAAACTCAACAACCTTTTATTATTTTTTTATTTAGGGCGACATAGTGGGTGGCATGATCGCCTTACAGAGAGAAGGTCCTGTTTTCGAGTCCCAGGCTCGGCAAGGGCGTATCTGTGTGGAGTTTGCATATTCTCGCTGTGTTTGCATGGGTTTCCTCCTGGTACTCCAGTTTCCTCTGACAGTCCAAAGACATGCACATTAGGCTAATTGGCTGCTCTAAATTGCCCCAGGTGCAGATGCAATAGTGAATGGTTGTTGGCCCTGTGATGGTGTGGTGAGCTGTTCAAGATGTACCCTAGCTTTGCCCAGTGTCGGCGGATATAGGCTCCAGCCTCCCTGCAACGCTAATAGGATTAAGCAGTTTAATAAATAATTAAGGCACGTCCGCCTCACTGCAAAAAGGTCCTGGCTTCAATTCCCGGACTCATTCATTCATTCAGGCGTTTCTATGTGGAGTTTGCATATTCTCCCTGTGCTTGCATGGGTTTCCTCCCACAGTCCAAAAGCATGCACAGTAAGCTAATTGACTGTTCCAGATCGCCCCTAGGTGTGAGTGTGAATGGTCTGGCGAGCTGTTCAGGGTGTACCCTGCCTTCGCCCAGAGTCGGCTGTGATAAGTACCAGCCTCCCCATGACCCTAATTCGGATTAAGTGGCTAAGAAAATGAATGAATGATGAAAGAATCAATGATTGTGTGAATGAATATCTAGTGGCATCTAGTTGTGAGGTTCCAGATTGCAACCAACTGAAATTTGACCCCTCCCCTTCCAAGCCTGTATGGTTCTGGGCTACTGTGGAAACATGGCGGAACAGGATGGCAGCCTCCATGAGAGGGGACGATATAAACATTATTCGACAGTTATTTTTTAAATAATTATAGATGAGTGAAAAATTATTTAATAATGTACTAAATTTCTGGTAAAAGATCCTCCAACATGTTACACACTGTACCTTTAAATGTTTCATTTCAAATCAAAACATGTTACAATCAAAAACTTCTACAATCTGTATGAGCTATTTTTTATTATTATTATTACTGTTATTATTATTACTGTTATTATTATTTTTTTTGACACCCTTACCCTTATTTTCCCTCAGCCAAGTTCTGAACTCCATTCAAAGTAGTCTCTTAAATGTTTAGATAGGATATTTTTAGTAAATGTTACTGGGCACCAGAGGAAAGCAAGCCATTTAAAGCATCCCATCAATTGAAATGTATTTATTGAATATTTAATTTATTGCTTTTTATCATTTTTTTCACAGACCAACACTGCTACCTGTTCAGAAATATTAGCCCTCATTCCTAGATGCATGTCAGCTACACTATTATATAAATATATATAAATATCATTTATATAGTACAGATTTATACACAACACTGGGTCAGGTTTTGAGTGTGATGTTCCATTTTTTTTCAATAACTTATGAATACACTGTCCTCCTGTGTAGATACTGCAATCAGCATGAAATAAAAATTAAACACACACATTTTCACATATTTCTATCTATATGGCACAATGTGATCTTGTAAAAGCATTGCAGAATGTACTGCTGATACACACTGGAGTATTTATTTTCTCCCCGACTCTTCAAGAAATCTCGCATTTCACCTCATTTTACTTTGCCGAGTGTTCAGATGGTGTCGAAACGTTTCCTCAAGAGAGAAAAAACAAACAAACCGGCATTACCGACCGTACGCTCGAAATACAGACTGTACCACTGTAAGCAGTTTTGATCTGAATGACTTCTCAGCTCTTTTTTCACCCAGTTGTGCTCGATTCTGTATTACTGTATGTACTGTGGATTAAATACAGTTGGACAGCTATGATGTTTCAGGAATCTTTAATACCGGTAACATTACTAAGTGAAGTTACTGAGTAACCTGCGCTGTGTGTATATATATAATATATATATATATATACACACACACACACACACACACACACATAAAAGATTTATTAAAACACAAAAATACTCGAAATGTAGAAATTAGTATTTTGTTGACTGGCTCTTAGCTTTTTTTAGTGCTTTAATTCTCTCAGGCATGGAATCAATCAGCTGTGCAGTTTTTGCTTGTGGATGTCAGACCATTCTGTCCGCAAACAGTTCATCAATTCCTCTCTTGATGTTGGTCTTCTTGCTCTTTTTCTTACTGTGTTGTCCAGTGTTGCCCAAAGATGTTCAATCAGGTTTATGTCAGGCGACTGACTTGGTCACGAGAGCTTCTGGATGCCATTTTGTTCCTCCCATTCTTGCGTTTTTTTCCGACCTGTGAAATGGGGCACCATCTTCCATGAACAAGGTGCGATTCTTTGTGCAGCAGTCTGACTAGTGTTCATTAAATTTAAATCATTAAACTGACTGATGACTGCAGTTTTGAGGGTGTCTATTTACTGTCCGATCTCTGTATATACACTGCCCGGCCCAAAAAAAGTGGCATACTGATATTTTCAGGGAGAGCATTTAGCCTTGATCACAGCATGTAATCTCCATGGCATTGTTACTCCAGTTGTTCAGGTCGAGGCTCAGCAACATTAATGTGGCAACAAAATGAAGTCAGCTGATGACCTGAATGTACTGAATGAGCAGGTTATCGCATCAATGGAGTTTTTCTTCCCTTGTGGGCACGGATATAAAATGAGGACTCAATGAGGTCACAACGCATCGCGAGAAAGCAGTTCCTTTGGAATGCTTAGAAGTAGGTTGTGGGATGAACATGGTGTGAGGCTAGGCAGTAAAATCAACCTGTACAAAGTAGTGGTTCTCACCGCGCTCTTGTATGGCTGTGAGACATGGACCACCTATCGTCACCACATTAAGCCTCCCGAACAGTTCCAGCAACGCTGCCTGCTTATCCATCTGCAGAATTAAATGGCAGGACAATGTCGAGGTCCTAGAGCGCTGTGGTGTACCTAGCGTAGAAAGCCGGGTTGAGCCTCTTCGTTCTAGTGAAGGGAAATTGTAACCCAACAGCAGATGAAAACGTTCTGGACAATCCCGTGCTTTTAATTTTGTGGCACCAACTTTGGGAAGAAGCTAAATATGGGTCTGACTACATAATGCTGAGCTACATAAGTGTCCATAAACTTTTGACCATATAGTGTTTTGTAGAAAGTGGAAAAGTTTGAGATCAAGTGTTATGAAGGAAAAAAAAGATACGATTTCAGTAGAAATAAAACAAAGATGATTATTTAGTAAAACGGCACCCCGTGCAGGGGGGATTAACTCTCATGTACAGGAGGAAGACATTGTGACTGATTTCATTCGATTTCCATGAGATGACACTGTATTTCAGCTTTCCTTATTATACCTGGGAAGTGAATGGGGTACCTTTAATAGAGAGCACGAGCATGGCCAACCTGAGGGTGCACGGACTGCCAGAGACGGCATCATGTCTCCTGGGACAGACGTAAACCCTGGTAAAGCACAATGCTGAGTGCTCGCAGAACAGACCTGCTCATTTCCACACTCACCCTCACGCTCTGTTTAAGCACCATGACATTTTATTAGGTGATTTTTATTACAGGACGATGTTTCAGTGCTTCGTTTTGAGATGTGTGCTGTTTTTATCTCTGTATGTTTAGCACTGGAGCTATGTTCTTCTTGAGGCCTGAGATGAGAAGGAAGGCCGGTATGAGTCGACGGGTTACTAATGAGGTGTGTGAGAAATCATACCGCAACAGATCCAGTCATTAGGGTTCTTTATTCTTTATACCAGCAATACATCAGATGTACACTCTCTCTAACTTTCACTCACACACACACACTCACACTCAACACCATAAAGTTTAAATTGTTTCATCTATTCTCAGAATCAAAAGTTTTATCAATTATTTTTTAAACCAGCTTTCGAATGGAACACACATTTAAATGATTTATGGAAGAGAACGATGATCTCTGTGTGACGTGACGCAGCTCGCATACGTGGGCCATTCACCCGTGCGGAAACACCCTGAAATCAAGTATGGCGTAAATATTTTTAATTGCGCAGTACAAGAATAACCTGAACGCATTACGCCGTCAACAAGCGACGTGGTGCTGGCTCAGTGGTTGAGGCTCTGGGTTAGTGATTCAAAGGTCGGGGTTTCAAGCCCCAGTACCACCAGTCTGCAACTGTTTTGTCAATTGCTCAGTTGTATAAAAAAAGTGATAAATGTACGTCGCTCTGGATAAGTCGTAAATGTAACAAGCTGTGGTTAGCCGCTGTCGCATCTCTGAAAGGAAGCACGGTTGCCCTCCCTGCCTGGTAGCTTGGTTGCCCAGCCAGGTTGGTGGCCATCATGCAGATTGATTTGGAAAGACTTGATAGGATGGGACTTGACGAAGCCCAAATTAGTTCTCCAGAGGCGGCGCTGCTCATGGCCACGTCACGCCACGCAGAGGTAGTGTGTGTGTAAGGGAAACGAGCTGAAGTCAGCAGGACATTACTGACTGTTCAGAACAGCAGCAAACACACATCAGACTCAGTGCATAAAATGTATTAGCTACAAAAATAATAATAATAATAATAATAATAAAATGACTGGTAATTACAATAACAGCTGCAATCAGAATGCCCACTTCATACTCCTCCGTTTCCACCTTTAGGATGTTCACTAGAAGAATACTTTATTCCTTTTTCCTACCTCCTCGACCACTAACACACAACTCTTCCCTAATTCTCTTTATTGCCTAAACAATAACGTGATGCTGTCAGTCAAGCTGTTCAATCTCAGGTGTGTTTTTTTTAACGCCCACGCCCTCAGGAGTGTACACTCAAAGGAAAACTGAGTGTACTGGAGTCACACTGACTTTATAATCAGATCATTGTAAGAAAAATTGTGCTTGCTAATCATAGCATGTCAGGGCTAGTGGTATATTTTTAAAAATATAAGTAGTAGGGTGGCACAGTGGTGCAGTGGTTAGCACGTCCGCCTCACAGCAAGAAAGTCGTGGGTTCGATTCCTGGGCTTGGGCGCTTTTGTGTGAAGTTTGCATGTTCTCCCTGTGCTCCCACAGTCCTGGCGAGCTGTTCAGGGTGTACCCCGCCCTTGCCCAGGGTCGGCTGAGATGGGCGCCAGCCTCCCCGCGACCCTAATCAGGATTAAGCGGCTTAGAAAATGAATGAATGGATGAATTTTTTTTATGGAAGTATTTTTTTGAGTAGTAGTTTTCCGGTATTTCTGAGATAGTCTCCCCGCGACCCTAATAGCATTAAGTGGGTGAGTGATAAGTGAGTAACAAGCTAATCCAGAACTGAACTGGCCCCTAACATGGCAACACATTGGGTTAAAACCAGTATTCCAGTAAACTACATGGAAAGTATGTGATGGCGTATATTCTGCCGCTCTCTTTCCAAAGTATCTTTGGACATTTTTCCCATCAAGGGCCACTGTTAGGCAAATCGAGGCGTCGGTTCATGTTATAATGTAAAAGCAGCCGAATCCGGTGAGAATGGAGTTCATACACAGGTGAGTGCAGGCGTAAGGGAAGGCGTAAATAGGATCAAAGCCATCGTGTGCATGCATGTAGTCGCTCTGTTTTCATTATCTCTTTAACGTCGCGTCCTTCAGATTGTACAGTGATATAAAAGTCACTGAAGTTAGAACTGGAGTTAATTTGAATACTATACATTTAGGCTTAAAAGTGTGCTTTTTAACTCTCGACACAATTAAAAGGATTTTTTTTTTTTTTTTTTTTTTTTTTTTTTTTTTCAACGAGTTTCAAGTTTTTCCTGTTCACAGAGGTGGTGCTGAAAACCTGGCTCTCTTCCCTTTCCTCTTTCCCCTGCTG
>JBCNYH010000008.1:15656121-15670295 GCA_039654325.1 Tandanus tandanus | reverse complement strand
GACGTCCCTGTCCCCCGCCACTTCCTCCAGCTCTTCCGGGGGGACACCAAGGCGTTCCCAGACCAGCCGAGAGACATCAATCAGACAGAAATCAGTTTACCGGATAAAAAGCCTTTAAACACAAGCATTCAATCTGAACGAGATGAAGAAGAACCTTATTGGTTCCTACTTGGAAGAAAAATCATAGACCACAGGGGTCCAGACGCTCCCGCCGAGAGGACCATTTCATAATATGCTGATATAGAACAAGCATAGCAGGTTTAAAAGCCCAGCTTCAGCGTGCGGCAAGCAGATGTCTGGAAACTAAAGTGTGACGGACGGACGTAACCCTTCCTGTAGCTCCCGAGGGGCGGGAGCTAAACATCCACCTTAAGAGGTGATCACACTAGAGGTGCAATAGAAAAGATGTTTTGCAACTCCGTATGCAAGCGAATATTTTGTGGTTTAAAGATATATATCATGCAAAAATCGTGCAGCTGATTTGATTTTGATTGCGAGTAATTTGCAATTGGTTTGCGGATGTTTGGCGAAAAAAGTGAATCTCCTGTCGTAAATCAGTCACGTTTTATTCGTTTTTGTTCTCAAACCATTAGCTTTTTACTTTGCGTCATTAAACTGAACAAAATGTAAATAAAATACGAATGATAACAAAATATGGCGAATGGCAGCAAAGTCTCCAACTTGTTGCTTTTCCTTGCGAACGAAAAACGCATAATTTGCGACCTGTTTGAGCCTCGTTTTGCGTGGAAATTGCAAACAAGTGTGAAATTTTTTGCGATGAGTTCACGAGCCAGGCGACCAAAATGCGATGTCGCGACACAAATTTGAGAACGAAAAGCGTCAGCTGCGAATTGCCATTCGCGTCAGTCGCTTGTCTATCGCACCTCTAGTGTGATCACCCCTTTAACGTGAATTTTCTGGAGAAAGACTGAAAAGGAGTAAATACTGATGATGATGATGGAACAGAACATGTTAGGTGGTACTGGAAAAATCACGGTCTGTGCGTTTTAACAGGAAACCAGAGGAAATCATCTAAACATGACGTTAGGTTAAAGCTGATCGTCCTGTATTTACACCGTTATGCTAGCTGCTTAGCTATTTACCTCTGAGCTCTATTAAGATTTCAATCTTCTGATCCAAAATCTGTTCAAGCTGTGTTGCGTACGAGTCCACATCGTAGTCCACCTCCTCCGTCATCTCTATAAGAAGCTTCTCGTCTTCCAGCCAGCGTATCGACTCCTGCAGTGGAACACCAGCCATATAAGGAATCGATATAATCTACTATATACATCTGACACGGTGCCATTACTAGACTTTCCACGTGTAATGACCGATCCTGATCTGATCCGAGAGGAGGGGGTCATTCCATCCGCTCATGTTTTGGAGATGATGGGAGCACTGATGCTGTACCTGAAACACAGCTCGGTGGTCCTCCAGAACCTGCTCCTCCATCTCCACCAGCTGGGACACAGCTTCATGGAAGGTGAAAAGCTGAGGAGAGACCTCTTCCTCCTACACACGCAAAAGCGCACGTTAATCATACATACTCCACGTCATCATTCCTCCCACAGTCCAGAGACATGCACATTAGGCAAATTGGCTGTTCCAAATTGCCCCAGGTGTGAGTGTGTGTGTGTTGCCCTGCAATGAACTGGTGAGCCCTAGTAGGATTAAGTGGTTTGGCAAATGAATAAACGTTAACTAACAAATCTGTGTGTGCGTGTGTGTGTGTGTTACACATGACTTCACAATACTTATATATAGAGATATAAGTATTGTGTATAGTATATAGTAGAGTATAGTAGAGATATATAGTAGAGTTTCGTTATTATGCACATTTCGGGGTCCAGTGTACCTCAGTGCATATTAAGCGAGACTGCAAATTGTAGCATTTTTGATAATATTTTATGTATTTTAGCTATTATGCGGGTGTGAACGCGCCTGTGTGCGGGCATGCACGCTGCCATGGATCAAAGCAGAATGCTGTCATATTGTTCTAATATGGTCAATTTCAGTGAAAAATTAAAAAAAAAACTTGCAGAGTATACCCCGTCATCGCCCAGAGTCTGCTGAGAGGGGCGCTAGTCTCCCCGCGACCCTAATTAGGATTAAGCAGCTTAGAAAATGAATGAAGGAATGATATATTTTACTGCATTTTTGGGGATTTTAAACAATAAACAGCTCCTGATTATTTTGGGGGAGTGACAAAAATATCTACACCACCATGTAACCTTCTCCTGCCTTGTGCTTCTCTGTGACCCGCATTCGCACAACGGTCAGACGACAGAGATACTAGCATAAGGAAATAGTGTGAGATCCAAACTACTGTGTTGCCTGGTTATTATGCAGTGCATGCAATCATGCATCCTCGTCATGGTGCATCTGAGAACCCGATTCAGGATGAACACTACACTGTATAGTGTGTGTTTATCTGCAGGGAATCTGAACAGATGTTCTTTTGAACAGAGGTGGGGTTTATTTCTTACATTCTGTTCACACAGCAGTTTGAGATCATCTCTCTGAGGAGAGCTGCCCACGCCCCACTGCGGCTCCAACACGTCCAGCTGGCTCACTTGATGGCCTCCTGTTCTGCCTTCCGCCACTACACTCAGTTTGACGTTAAGCTCTTTTACTCTAGACACACACAGAATTACACACACCACTCCATATATTAAAAAAAAACATGATGTTAGTCATATCCAGGCAATAAATCAAAGCATATGAGGATCATCAAATATCATGACCTCTGACCCTTAATCAGTCACACAGTGTGATGATGTTTCCATTAGCTACATAAGGCTCAAGCATATAAAACACCAGGATTTAAACTGTAATGATTCGAGCACTCTAAGATGCAGAACTACAACAAAGACTGGTGAGAAAGTATGAGGGTTTATAGCATTCAATCAACAGGTTAATAAAAATAAATAAATAAATAAGGCATTTTCAGACTGAAATGAAAGCAACTCATTAAATAGAGTTGATGTGAACAGAAAGCGGGGTGGGTGGGGGGTGAGTTTAAAGAAGCATGACGTTGGGAAAAGAAGAAGACCTGGTGGGTGAGGAAGGAAAGTCATCATACTCGTAGGTGGGAGAGAGTTCAGAGCGACCGCTTCCTCCCTGAGTGAACGGAATGTCCGAGGGGCTTATCCCAAACTCCTTGACTCTGACAGAGGGACAGAGACGAGACTGTAAGACTGAACACGTGTGCTCATTCGTCATGCACAATACATCATACCATACATCAGTGTGTTTAAATACAGTTAGCACTCAGCACACCCAGATACTTTAACCATAAAAAACGTTTATATGATGTACTTCCAAAAAAACCCAAAAAAAGCTTCAGGCAAACATTGTCAGGACTATTTAAAAAGAGTTACCACGTTCCTTATGGTGATATAACAAACATTAGAAATGCTAACTCTGACAGCACTGATCCCTGTACCGTTGCTTTGTGTACCTGGGAGGGAATGAAAGGCGGGCTGTACTTTGGCTACTTAACAGCTACAGACCTACCCGATGGTCAACCCAACCCCAATGGTCTATACACATAACAATATAGGCGTAGAAAAACACATCATTGTGCACCTCTAAAGCAAAAATGCTGCATACAGGATACAAACCTGTTGGCATATCTCAGGGTATTCAGGGTGTTTTCACAAGAGGCCATGCCAGGGGAGATTGTGGCGATCTGCATACAGGACAGATTTACATCATCATTACTTTATCATCATACTAACCCAAATAGATTTGCTGCACGTTGTATTCCTAAAAATCACAGGAGTCTAGGAGGACCATCACAGGAGGACCATTTGACAAGCACAATATATAAAATGACCTTATGCCCTTGAAACACGGTCACGGTCAAGGACCCATATACAATCCCACCCTATTTGCCCCTCAAGGGGACCCATCCAACAAATTCGGTCAGCCTATGTTTGACCCTGAGGAGGACCGATCCAAAGTTTTCAAAGTTAATGCACTAACAAGTCTTGATAAGCCCAATATAGAAAAGTGACCTTGTGACCTTGAAACAAGGTAAAGCTGAACCATATACAATCCCCCCTTATTTGACCCTGAGGAGGACCAATCTACCAAATTGGGTCATCATATGTCATTTCCTTCCAAAGTTATCGCACTAACAATTCAGATGGACGGACAGAACTTATTTCTACAGCTAAAAATGAGGAGCTGATTAAATAGAAGTGGATATTTAAGCATGAGGATGCTTTTCCCTTCCAGATGCCTTTGTACTATAATTAAGCTCAGTGTCAAGTTAAGAGCCAAGCCCACACATTGCTAATAGAAGAGTTTTTTTGTCTGGTATTGTAAAGTTTCATTAGTACAGTCTCCAGCATTATTATAAAGAATGGATACCACTCAGCTACCATATTATCATGGAGAACGGCTGCCGTTTGGCAAAAATGAATGACCTGAACAGCAAAAAACACAATCACAAACGTGCAGAGACTCCTTGCCTTGAACACATAGCAAACATATTGCAGTATAGGTTAATATTTTGGTTAGCAGAACAAAACGTCCCAACATTTGAGTTGTGGTGGCTCGGGCATTTGATTAGAATGCCTCCCGACCGCCTCCCTGGTGTGGAATTTCGGGCATGTCCAACCGGAAAGAGACCCCGGGGTCGACCCAGAACACGCTGGAGGGACTATGTCCCTCGGCTGGTATGGAAACGCCTCGGTGTCCCTCTGGGAAGAGCAGCAGGAAGTGGCTGGGGAGAGTTACGTCTGGACCTCACTGCTTAGGCTGCTGCCCCGGCAACCCGACCCCAGATCAAGCAGAAGAAGATGATGATGATGATGATGAGAACAAAATGTATTCTACACGCAGAAATACTTCCGTAGAAATTCCAGTGAAATTAACGGTGAGAGCTTAAAGTGTAGTTTGGTTAAAGACGTGATTTGGGTTGCTGACCATCTCACCATGCACGTTCGTGAGTTCTCGCCGATAAAGGAGTCTCGCAGAACCTGCGTGAGCTTACTAGCTCGAAACGGAGTGTGAGGCTTATTTCGACCCAAGGCTCTGATGCACTCCTACCAAACACAAACACAGTCACTCTGTTAGAATACCGAAGTTCTAGAAAATATATTGTGTGTGTGTGTGTGTGTGTGTGTGAGAGAGAGAGAGAGTGAGAGAGACGACAAACCTTCAGTGCCAGTAAACTTTTATTGATCTCGGCTCCTTCGAGGCGAGTCTGGCGGTCTGCGCTGGACGTGTCCGCCCCTCGCTCGTTGCCTGCCAAATCTATAAGAGAGAATTTGCCATGCATTTTCCCTCTCCTCCGCAGAATGATCTGGAAAACGGCGTGGCTGCGTGACGAGTGTGCGTTGGCCGAGGTCTGTCCAGACGTCCTGCAGCCAAAATTTAAAAAAAAAATTAAGATGAAAATAATCAACAAGGCAGATGATATCCTATCTTCCTGCACAGCACTGCTGAATTCTCTATCCTGAGTGGTCAGATAAGAGCAGCTCGGACAGCAGTTGCACTCTAATATTTTGTTGGAGGGCCTTAAGCCTTGATTACAGTGTGTAATCTTCATGGCATTGTTGCTCCAGTTGGCCAGGTAGAGGCTCAGCAAAATTAATATGGCAATAAAATTAAATCATCTGATGACCTGAATGACCAGGTTAGTGCGCAGCTTTTTTTTTGGCCAGGCAATGTATTATATAAGGACTTGGTCAAAAAATTAGCATAGCAACGTTAATTTAAAAAATTTATAAATCTAACAAACGGGAGAATCTTCCAGAAGGAAGCTGGAGCCTATCTCAGCCAACTCTGGGAGAAGGCGAGGTACACCCTGAACAGCTCGCCAGTCCATCACATGTGTCTTTGGACTGTCGGAGGAAAAGGGAGTGTCCGGAGGAAACCCTCAAGTGCAGGAAAAACGCACAGAAACACCCTTAGTGAGCCCGGGACTCAAACCCAGGACCTTCTTGCTGTGAGATGAACATGTCTTATTAACTTCATCATCATTAACTGTAAATGGTTAAAAAAAACCAATGTCATTCATTCATTCAGAAATTAAAATCTAACTCTTGCTAAGGTTATATAGTTGGGAAGGTTATAACCTGCAGCTGTTGCCCACTTCTATGAGTTTAAGGACATCCTCAGTGCAATGAACCTCTCGTTCCTGCAGTCCAACAACCTGCACCTGCTGCTTTCCGTCCTCCAGAACTCGCAGCTTCGCCTTCCTGTTGAGCAGGTCGAACACCTACGCACACACACTCGTTTTAAAACTCCCTCAAGGTCAGATTGGGTCAGGCTTCACTTTTTATATTCTAATGTAGAAAAAGAATGTATTTTAATAAAGCTGTAAGGTGATACTTGCCTTTCCACTATAAATTTCAAAGAAGGTGGAGTAAACTTGGAGGTCTAACTTGTTGTAGTTTGGCTTCTTGAGCATTAGAAAAACATCCCGTGCTGCAAAAAAACCCCCCATTTTTATTTATTTGTTTTCAAACTATGAGTTACTCCTATAATCCAAACTAGAGCTAAGCTAAGCACCTGCCAATGCGTAGATCCCTTTAGAACAATCCTGATTTCTCCCAGAAAAATCTCCACCCATCGTCTGGAACACAGAGAAACAGATCTCGGTTAATGGGCTTCAGAGGAAATCAGTTCCAGTAAGAGCAGCTCCCTCAGCTGCGATGTTATTTACAGGAACACCTACATGAGTTTTACCGCTTCCTGTTTGTCCGTACGCAAAGCACGTAGCCATCCCCCTCTCGAATATGGTCTCTACGAGCGGCCGGGCTGTAAACCTGAAAGATCCAGAAAAGCTCTTGCGAGAACTACACTTTTTTTTTTTTTAGAACTTTCATCTCTCCTGCACGTAACACTTTTAAGGTCTGACCTGTACACCATTTCATTTGTGGCAGTTTCGTCAAAGGCGTAATCGAAACGGAAGGTCTGGTTCTCCAGGTATCTCGTCAAGTCCACTTTTTGTTTGGGTTCGTGCACCATGACGACGTCTTTACTGGGGATGGTGATGACATCCAAGTCCTTTAAGCTCAATTCTACGACAAGATTACAGTGCATACAGTTAGAGCTCTCATTACATCATGCATTAATGCAGTTAATGAGTAAACGCATTTTGTACCTTTTTTGTTCAGTGGTCGCGCCCTGACACACACACATATCCGGTGCTCTTCGATCTGGAAACCAGTGGCCATTTAAAACACAAGTAGATGAATCCCAGTATAAAATGGAATATTATAGAATAAATGAATCAATGAAATCCTGATACTGTTACCAGATCAGCAGTAGTCAATGGCCTGTAGTCCAGATTGCTTCTGAAGTCCCGGATCATACACATGATTTCATAATTCGGAGTTGATGCATCTATATCCTGTGTGCAAAATAAAAATAATTACTAATTCGCTTCCTGAAGGACTCTAAATTGCCTGGCTCAACCTTCCCAGAATGCAGTTTGCTGGAAATAACTCTAGTGGTACTGGTTAGCATGTCCGCGTTACAGCAAGACGGTCCTGGGTTTGAGTCCCGGGCTTGGCAAGGACGTTTCTGTGTGTGGGTTTGCATGTGGGTTTCCTCTGGGTACTCCAGTTTCCTCCAACAGTCCAAAGACATGCACACTAGGCGAATTGGCTGTTGGCCCTAGGTGTGAGTGTGTGTTGGTGCTGCGATAGTCTGGCGAGCTGTTCAGGATAAACCCCGCTTTCTCCCAATGTGGGCTGAGATAGGCTCCAGCCCCCCGCAACCCTAATAGTAGGGATCTACCCCAGTATCATTCTAGACTTTACCATAGTGAATTAGGTTTGATGGACGTGTAGGACAATATTAGTTCAGAACAATGTTTAGGTTTTCTGTTATACTCCACGTCCCTGCTGAGCTGGAAGCCTGTACCTGTGCTCTCTTCTCCCTGAGCTCCTGCTGCTGCATGCGCCTCCTCTCCCTCTTCTCCTGCAGTTTCTCCACTTCCTTCACACAGTTTGACTTCCTGCGAGCTGAACACACAGAAAAACATGATATCATTTCAAACAGATATCACTGCGCCACTTTAAAGCAATGTCGTAACCATCATCACTTGATTAACGAAGCTGCACTTCGGAAAAGAGGCAATGACGTCAGCCTGAGCCGACTGGCTGCCCATGAACAATGGTGCTAACATCTAAGCAGGGACTAGAGACTAAAACTAAATGCTGTGGATTATTTTTTAAATCTAAACAGAAGCTCTGTTAAAGCTCTGGAAAGCTCTTCATTCCACTGCGTTTGGTCTTTTGTGAAGATGATGCATTCTGCCACTTGAGAGATCACAAACCCCATTATAATTAATAACTACTGCATGTGTACTGTGCATTTTAATTCTTAAACACTTGAATATTAATAGTTCCAATAATAATCCATGTATTATTTCATCATCGAGGCTACAATACTAAGAAATAGCCCCTCAAACAGATAATACCCCTCAGTTCATCTGCCACATTATAAAAGGTATGCCCATCCCAAAAAAGGTGATGATCAGTGATGGCGTTTTCGAATGAATGCGCGGAACGCAAATTCAAGAAGGCAGCTGTGGCGGCTTTATTGGATACCAGACCGAACGACGGAAATTGATAGGCTTGTGTAGTTACACACACGCACATCACGTCAATACTTTACTATTGGCTCATCAGGCCGGTGCTTATCCTCGGTTTCCGTAGCGTGAAGCGATTAGTAGTTCAACTCCTCCTGGATGGGGCGCTAGTCCATCGCAGGTTACCTTCGAAGTATTTTTTTACTGGTACCCATTTATACTGGGTAGACAGAGGCACACTTGTGGTTAAGACCTTGCTCTTAGCACAGTGGGGGTCTAACTGGGATTCGAACCCAGGACCTCCAGATCATGAACCCAGCACCCTAACCACTACGCCACCGGCCCCATTGGGCTGAGGGGTAAAGTGGTAAAGGACAGGGCAGTGGTGGCTCAGCGGCTAAGGCTCTGACTAACTGATCCAAAGGTCGGGGTTCAAGCCAAGTACCACCAAGCTACCACTGTAATTTTTCCTGTGATTTTTCTCCCTAATTCAGTCATAATGATGATCCCTTTCACACAACAGCAACCATCCAGGGAGGGCAAAGGTCAACACATGCTTCCTCCCAGCCAACCGCATTTTTTGAACTGTTGCTCATGCAACATCAGAGGCAGCATACCACTGAGGAACTTTGTACGCTTTTTATCCACCCAACTTTTTATGCATTAGCTGACATGATTGGCCACTGTCCCTCAGACTGACAGGGAAGAGAGCTTATGCCATGCCACCATCACAGAGATCCCAACCAGTTATGCTTTCTTGGGGTCCTGGCCACAGATTCTCCAGATAATAGGGCGAATGCTTTTCTGTTGCATCACCATTTTTGGACAGGGAGAAGAAGAGTTCCTAAAGTTTTTAATGTTCATTAGCTTTTGTTTTCATTTAAGCTTTAAGTTTTTTAATTATTATTTCAATGTAGTTTTAAAAGTATTTTTAGTTCTATAAATGATTATTAAAAGTAAACAAATTTACATTGAAACCTTTTATCAGGAGAAGTAAATTTTTTCGGAGCTCCACTGTTAGGCAGTACCTAAATCTTTATATTTTAGGGGTGATACAAAAAAGGAAAAAAAAAAAGAAGAAAAAAAACCCTCTTTTCATCCAACTGATGTGTCAATGATCCTCAGGATTAGGGCTTGCCTCAGCTGATTAGTGTCATAATTATCATATTATATCTAACATAACTATCAGCCGAGATGTGGTTCCAGGCCAACATTTTATGCAGTAGAATATGTACTGATTCTAAAAAAAAAAGCAAAAGGAGCCAATATGGTGGATTATATCAGCATCAAGGCTTGGTGGATTCCTTTTTTTTTTTTTTTTTTTATAATCGCCATCAAGCTATTAAAATCAGCGACCTCATTTCGCTTCACTCTGATCCTGCAGTGCTCCTCTTTTTACTGCTGTACTCGACATTGCTGTGCTGTGTTTCTGTACCGTTCTGTTGCTGCTGCAGTGTCTGGTGCTGGATGGGAGGCGGAGCTGGAGCAGTCGGAGCTTGTTCTATCTGCTGGCTCGGCCGTGCTCTCGTCGTACCTATGACTAGCGAAACAAACACAAGCCGGTGAAATATGTATCAACACAGAAGGCAACGCAGGAGCTAATGTACTCATTGACACCATGCATGCACACTATGATGTTATGAATCTTATCCATTTCTCCCTGATTGCTGGACATCACTAGTTAATAATTAAATGATTTGTTTACTCTTCATCCACCTGCGTCACTGTTATAATGCATAAAAAAATTAGTGTCTACATCAATACAATTTATTAACACGCGCTATATAACTACCAAACCTGGGTCTTTTTGAACTGAATGCATAACACCCCTATTTTTTGGGTCTATGTTAATGAATGGGTGTCTAACCTAATGATCACTGCTATTCATGAACTCCCAGCTGCTGGCTTTTAGAGACAGGGCCACAAAACTCTTGCAGTTCAGTATTTCTTTTATAAAACCTAATGCTACACCCAACCCTGTTATACTGTATACATACACTGTGTACTTTGTTGTAGAGCACCTCACCTCGGTTATCTCTCGCAGGTGTTTCATTCTTAGGTGGTGCTACCGTGCGGCGATTCTACAGAAATAAAAACGCAAAGGATTGACAAGCAGAGTCAGAAATATCTTTCCATGGATTAGGGAAAATTGTTGAAACAGTGTGGTCGAACACACTCAGAGGGAAATCGCTATCCAATCCTTTGAACAAATTAGCTCACAGCTGCCCATGATTGGCTGGTGATTGCTGTAAGTGACAGTGAGAGCTTGGCCAATTAGCCCCCATACACCCCTGGCTGCGTGTATCAACGTGGATTCGATCCTGCAAAAGTCGCACACCTTGCCTAGACGATGCACCACTCGTAAGTGTCTATAGTAACAAACTTTTCACAATTACATAAACCAATTTAAAACGTGCAATCACTGATAAACAGATGTTTCCCTTTTAAAGGAGAAGTCAGCACTTGTTGAAAGTCATTCTCAATCATATCTCTAGATTAATTTCTTTGAGTGTAAAACTGCCTCACACAACCTATTACAACCTAAACCACAATATTTTTTTAGCAGCACAAGCTGGAAACACACCTTATTTGTGGGAATCTTGTTAACTTTAACAGAACTTGTCACAGGAAGAGGCGGGGTCTCAGAACTTTGTGCGATCTCTTCGTCAGGCGCAAGGTCCGGATTTAGTGCAAAAATGCTCTCCAGGTCAATCTGTCCAGGCAAAACAAATAAAACACAGTATTATCTGCACTGACTGTAGCTTCTTCCAAAAAAATAAGGCATTGACATCAATCTGAGTTGGAATAAATTCTCTCAGACATGATAAATCAATGATACACCTGCGAGAAGAGACTACGGCAATGTTTAATGTGAATTGTGAGCCAGGTTGTACCTCTTTGCCTTTTGTGTCTCCGTTTTCGATCCATTCCACGGTGACGCTTTCGTTGTCCTCATTAAGCGACGTGACCATGGCCTGGTGTATTCGTCCTGCAACGAGAACATGCGTCACACCTTTAAATCCCTTGCATGTCCGAATACTGTGTGGATTATTTGACTTGATCTTTGGTTAAGCAATGAATTCCTTTGGTACAAAGTTTTAGGGTATGCTCTTAACATCACTGTAGGTGGACATCACTGCGAGTACACCCACTGAGTGGTGGAAAGACTGCGTGCCAGCATTAGCATTCAGCTCGGAAGGCACAAAAACTCACAATATAAGGGTCACTGTTATGTCCAACTGCCTTTAGTTTAAACAACTAATCATTCTCGTTAATCCTACTAAAGTTAGTCATATGGACCATAATTTGGCACTGAATTCAACAATGGGGTGTAGTGTTCCATTAGGAGCATGACATGAGTCATACCCTCTCTATATTTTTGCTATTTTGTCACTGTTGAGCCATCTTTTAAGATGTATGGAATTTGTTGAGTGCAGACTTCCACTAAGCTCAAATGCCTTATCTCGCAAAATTAGCAAAAGTGAAAATAAATTTGTGGATCCACCCTGTGACTTGGATCCGTGCACACATTCAATGGGCTCTTCCTTGACCCATGCTACACCTTTCTACCAAGTTTAATTGAAATTGGGTTGATAGGTTTTGTGAAATCCTACTTACAGACAAACCACCCCAAAACCAGTCAATATTCTAGTTTAAAATGTCTTGAACTCTTTGTAACAGTTTGTACACTAATATTTCATTCATTCATTCATCTTCTTCCGCTTCTTCCTGGGTCGGTGGAGTTAAACTTAGGCCAATCTCACATAAACATACTGTAGAGGACAACAATGCCTTTTCAGTCTAGAAATTTCTGTGTTCCAGCCATAGGTTAAAATAACTAGGTTAATATTTGCACTTTGTCTTCCTGTATGCAATTAGTTTACAGTCGAGAAGATAAACTGTCCACTGTTCACTGTCATGGTTATCTGTGCATAATTACACTAGTTGTTAGTATATTATAAAAATAGCCCTGCAAAGCGAGCAATGCCTCACAGGTCATGAACCACATTATAAAGTTTTATGTCCTAAGATTGACAAAAAGTGCTGATGATCAGTGATAGCTTTATTGATTTAATGCACAAATTCAAAACTATTGTAGGATATTGGCCATATAGTGGCTATACTGGATATCATACCTAAGTCGTCCTTAAACTCAATAAATAGGCTTGTGTAGTTACACAGTTCCAACATCAACACCAAAAATGGTGATGATCGGTGATGGTGTTTGATAGGGGTGGCGGAAAAAAAATCGATTCACGTCTGAATCGCGATTCTTATTTATTAGCATTCTGAATCAATTCAAATTTTCAAGAATCGATTTTTAAGAAGCATTTCCAACCTTACTCACAACGCGTACTGTTTGTCCACACACGGCCTCCGTAGTGAATTGTTCCAGTGTTCACTAAACTCCCAACCAACTCTGAACGAGCAATGCGGATCAGTAAATCTACAAAACCAGCTGTCTAGTAATATAATTTCTTTCTTTCTTATAGAAGAGTTGTTGCTAGCTTATAGAAGAATGTAGTTACTGGTGAAATTGGCTCCCTTTGTTTGTAATGGTTATGAATCAAACATCGGTTTGAATCAAGAATCGATTCTGAATCGAATCGTCACCCCAAAAATCGGAATCGAATTGAATCGTGAGTTGTTGTTCGATTCACATCCTTAGTGTTTGAGTTTTTGCGCAGAATGCAAAGTCAAGATATCAGCTGCAGCGGCCATATTGTATACGGGACCGTGACGAAAACACATAGCTACACAGTTCCAAGTTCTTCATCAAAAATGGTGATGACTGATATTGGAGGTTTTGAGTTGGTGTACGGAATGCAACTGCGGACAGACAGACAGACAGATGGACATCACGCATGCCAACAGTAATAAAAAATGGCTGAAGGTCATTTATAACAATTAGTAATCTGTCAAAATTTCAGAAGTGTGACAGGTGTACTTATTGCTACAGTGCTGGGGAAAGAGCAGCAGGGCAAATAAAACTTTCCAAAATACTGATCTAAAACCAAAACCGTTTCTAATGTACAATACAGTATCTGATTACAACCCTGACATTTCGGCGAAAAAGACAATATATCACAAAATGCTACAGTGGAAGTGAAAGAATTAAGAAAACCATAAAATACTGTGTGTTTACAATAAACAAGATGATAGGATTACACTAATTTCACTATTAGAAATACTACTTTCTCTTATATAACATTTATATTTCAAGCAAAAGCTTTTTGTGACATCATCGAGTGGCGTGCATAGAAGCTATAGTGTAATATCCTTATGCAGAGAAAAAAGACTGTACTGTTGACTGGTCTTTTAAGATTATAACTCGTCGTATTATATGAGATGATCCCGATAATATTTTGGCTAAATAACAGTCTGTGTAATAACATCATCTCCATGTCAGATCTTCTAATAATGAACCTGTGATTAAAGATAATTACTATGTTTGGATTACATCAGTCATTGTGAAAATGGCTGCACAAAAACAAAAACATTCTCCAGTCAGAAACCAGGGTTGAAGCTCCCGAGTGAATGCGCCCGAGTGGCGCATCGACAAGGTGCGCGACTATCAACCCGGAGATCGCAAGTTCGAATCCGGGTTGATGCCACAGCC
>JBCNYH010000008.1:15626236-15637691 GCA_039654325.1 Tandanus tandanus | reverse complement strand
AGCTTTGTGATACCTATGTACTGGAGGTGACCTTAAACCATGATGTTTCACTTTCATGCATGACTGGCTCTTCGGTGAACTCTGGGTCCAACAATTTTCTAGATGGTCAGTAACAACATTGGTGGTATAGCAATATGATATTGAATTAAGTTCTAGCTGTGTCTTGTACAGGACCTGGATGGTGGCTCGTGACCACTGCAAGAAATATGATGTAGAGTTGATGCTGAAGCAGACATTGTTAGCTATGAATCCTAATGGAGCTTTTGAGGGAGTCAGGAGGATAACTACAACTTTTGTGCAGCCAGTTGTTTTGTGGACAGTTTTCCTTGCATGACCGGGTTTACCTAATAATACCAAGGGTGTCTGAAATTTCTTACTACTGCTTGCCAATAATTTGCTTTTAGGAGATCTTTAAGGTTTCTACAGGTTTTGCAAAAAGATTTAATAAATTGCTTTAATACCTGTTTTTTATGTATATTTAATTAATCAAGCACTTTTCATTATATTTTACTAATTACTTTGATCCAGAATTTGATGTTACATGATTGCGACAAGTCTTTTGTCCACCCTAGAATCGATATGTTTGAATTTTATTATCTGTAAAAAGTATAAATAAATTTACAATTTCCTGTTGCTTTCACAAAACAATCTGTATACTTGTAGGATTAATGTAAGGCATAGTTTATGAAAATCCGTTAATCAGAAATGAAGTTATCAGTTGTTGTCAGTATCAGGCACACATGCAACAAAACTTTTGTTGATAACTGTAGTTACCCAAGATGGGCGGCACTTGGACATAGTCGTTAGCACACCCACCTTACAGCAAGAAGTTCCTGGGTTCGAGTCCCGGGCTCGGCAAGGGTGTTTCTGTGTGGCATTTGCAAGTTCTCCCCATGCTTGCGTCGGTTTCCTCCAGGTACTTCGGTTTCCTCCTACAGTCCAAAGACTTGCATGTAATTGCCCCGAGAGTGAATGGTTGTGTGTGTTCGCCCGGCAATGGTCTGGTGAACTGTTCAGGGTTCACCTTCACCCAGTATCGGCTGAGATAGGCTCCAGCCTCCCCACAACCCTGGTAGGGTTAAGCAGTTCGGCTAGTGAGGAAGTGAGTGAGAAAGAGAGAGACTTCTCTGTGGGAGAAAAAGAAGAGGAAAAGTAAGTTCTCTCATTCTCTTTACTTTATTTCAGTGATCTTGTAATAAGGTGGAACTGTTTTTTTTTTGGTGGACTTTAGATGTTCTCCCAGTGCTTTTGTGGGTTTCCTCCGGGTCCTGTGGTTTCCTCCTACAGTAAAAAGACGTGTATTAGGAGAACTGGCTACTCTAAACTGCTCATAGGTGTGAATATGAGTGTGGTGGTTGTCGGTGTTAGCCCTGTGATAGATTGGTGACCTGTTCAGGGCGTAACCCCGCCTCTCGCCTGAGGTCAGCTGGGATTGGCTCCAGTTTCCCCTGCGACCCTGATGGATAAGGGGTATAGATAATGGATGGATAGATATTGTGATATTGACTGATGAGGTCATTTTGAAAGTGGAACACTGTTAGTCAAATTATGGATTGAAAATCAATTATTAATTAAAAAAGCTGATCTTTAGATGGTCCTTAAATCATCATGCCATTAGCGAGAAATGCTAATTAAAGTTTTTGTGTATTTTCTAATTCTATACTTAGCATTCAATTCTGTAATGTCAGCAGCATTCACTCAGTGCCATTAGCACATCCACACCTACAGAATATTCAGAGTTAATTGGAATTATATAGGGTGGCACGATGGCGTAGTGGTTAGCATGTCTGTCTCACAGCAACAAGATCCTGGGTTCGAGCATGTTCTACTTGAAACTACTAATTTCCTCTTTCAGTCCAAAGACATGACCATTAGGCTAACTAGCTGTTTCAAATTGCCCCTAGGTGTGAGTGTGAATGGTTGTGTGTGTGTGTGTGTGTGTGTGTGTGTGTGTGTGTGTTGCCCTGCAGTGGTCTGGCGTGCTGTTCAGGGTGTATTCCACCTTCGTCTAGTGTCGGCTCCAGCCTCCCTGTGACCTTAATCATAGATAAACTGGATTGCTAAATGAGATGAGAGAAATTTACATGTGGTAATGTTTACACACAATTAGCACTGATGCTAGTCACCTCTCTCGCTCACTCACTCATTTGCCAAACCTCTTGACCCTATTAGAATCACAGGGAGGCTGGAGCCTATCTCAGCCGACACAGAACAGCTCACCATACCAAAACAGGGACAACACACAACCATTCACACACAGGTGTAATTTGGATCAACCAGTTAGCCTAACGTGCATGTCTTTGAACTGTAGGAGGAAACCCATGCAAGCTAACTCCATACAAAAACGTCCTCTCCAAGCTCAGGACTCAAACCCAGGACCTTCTTGCTGTGAGTGCTGACCACTACACCACTGTGCCACTATGCTTAATAACGACATTCCCTAAATCTTTGCTAAAAATCAAACTGTTACTTGTTTAACAGCAAAATGTTAGCATTCACTCCTGAATTTATAAGTACTGTCAAATCGGGCGTGCTAGGCCCTTTAGCATAAGAGTTTATTAAAGTGCTATTTCCACTCTATGTGTCACTCACTGTTTGCATCTTTATCTCTTTCTCCATTTTAGTGGCTTTTCTCAGCTCCTTTACGCACCTTTCCTGAGTGATGCTCACCCCATCCATCTGAGTTTATTATAGTCCTCAATACGCACGGCTCGTCTCAAATGAAACGCATCTATCTTGTCATTTGGTCCTTCCTCCTGTCAGAGTGGGGAAATAGAAATCACTGGATCTCAGAATATTAGATGAAATTTCCTACTGCACTTTGCCATGCCTTGAACTTTTTTTTTTTTGGATGGTTCAGATTGTCCTGAATCTGCCCTTCCTTCCCTGGCACTGTTTATGGAAATAGATCATGCAGATAGGCTGAGTTTACCTTGGAAACATACTGCAACATATTTAACTGCATGAGTGCAAGACTGGAGTTGCCCAAATTTCTGGTTCAGTTTTACTTCATTTAAGTTCAACATACTGATCAGCCATAACATTAACACCACCACACTGGTCTGCTGCTTGTCATCCCACTGTGTGTTTGAACTCGTTTTTAGCTCTTCTGTGGGATCAGAACAGACGTACTAGCCTTCACTCCCCACACACATCAACGAGCCCTGGACACCTATGACACTCTTGCCAGTTCACTGCTTGTTCTTTATTTGATAGGTACTGCAGGGACAACACATGCACACAACCATTCACACTTACATTTTCATCTAGGGGCAATTTGGAACAGCCGATTAGCCAGTTCAAGTGGTAGTTCTTTTAACTATAACTGATGAGGTGAGTAGATTCTCATTTCTTAGACAACCATCCTGTAGACTTGGAAAATATATTACACTTTCACTCACTCACTCACTCACTCACTTATTTTCCAAACCACTTAATCCTATTAGGGTCGCGGGGAGACTGGTGCCTGGTAGCTGACACTGGGTGAAAGCGGGGTACACCCTGAACAGCACACCAGACCATCACACACACAACCATTCACACTCACACTCACAACTAGCGGTAATTTGGAACAGGCAATTAGCCTAATGTGCATGTCTTTGGACTGTTGGAGAAAACCAGAGTACCCGGAGGAAACCCACACAAGCACAGGAAGAACATCAAAGCAGAAATGCAAAAGGCTGGGACTCTAATCCAGGACCTTCTTGCTGCGAGTCCCAGGCTCGGGCATTCTTGTGTGGAGTTTGCATGATCTGCGTGGGTTTCCTCCGGGTACTGCGGTTTCCTCCGACAGTCCAAAGACATGCATGTAAGGCTAATTGGCTGTTCCAAATTACCCCTAAGTCTGAGTGTAAGTGTGAATGGTTATGTGTGTTTGTGTTGGCCCTGCGATGGTCTGGCGATCTGTTCAGGTTTTTGGCTGAGGTAGGCGCCAGCCTCCCAGCACCCCTCATAGGATTAATCAGTTCGGAAAATGAGTGAGTGATGAAAATTAAACTTACAAAGTGTGATTATTTTTTTTGAGTAATAAAGTTCTGAGGCTAACGTAGCTAACAAGTAAAGGAAGTTGTAAACAACACGTGGTGCAACACATCTCGCTGATTGATTCTGTTTGAGGTAAATGTAGATACAGTATATGTTCAATTTTTACCTCCCACCCATAAAGTGGCTCGGGAGCTATAGGAATGGGTTCCGTCTGTCTGTCCTTCATACTTTACTTTTTGGACATTTACTTGCTGCGCGCTGAAGCTGGGGCTTTCAAACTTGGTATGCTTGTTCTACAGTATATTGGCATATTATGAAATGGTCCTTTCTGCGGGAGCGTCTGGACCCCTGTGGTCTATTATTTATTTATTTTTTTTGCCTGAACCATTCCTTTAAGTTCACTAGACCATGTTGAAAGCCATTATATCACCCCCATCTCAGAAATAGTGGCAGCTTTAAAAGATGAATGTGTTGCACTGAATGATTTGCACACTGCTTCCCTAGTGTTTGAGTGTTCGATACAATATCCTAAAACAGTGTATTTTTAGTGTGGAGAACAGTTGGCCAGAAGGCAGGTCTCAGTAGTACAGAGCCCTTTGGGCCTCTTTTTCCAGCCTTTCATGTGATGACTGGAGAGGTGAAAAAGTCTTTGGCAGTGCGTTTGTAGGCATTAGAGCATGTGTTTCCCACAGCCAGCCAGCAATGAATATTTCACCCAGCAGGAAGTCAGTGCCCCGGTCACACACCCTTTATTGACTACTTTGATAAATGGTGCATGAGCTTTCTTCGAACTGCTGTAAAATATCTGTAATAATATAATTCCTGTAAAAAAATAAAGAAAAAAGAAAAGAAGACGCTAGCGAATGTGTTCTGTATAGAATAAAACACCTTCAGGCATGCTGATATAGGAAAGTAATCAGTGACTGGGTGTAGTGTTGCCTGTTCAGAAGTGTTTAGCTCCTGTTATCAAGTGGTATTTTATACAATGTTTTACTCACTCACTCATTTGCCAAACCGATTAATCCCACTAGAGTCACGGAGAGGCTGGAGCCTTTTTCAACCGACACTGTGCAAAGGTGGGGTACAACCCTGAACAGCTCACGAGACCACCACAGGGCCAACACACACACAAACATTCACACTTACACTCACACGTAGGTGCAATTTGAAACAGGCAATTAGCCTAATGTGCATGACTGTCCGAGGAAACCAGAGTACCCGGAGGAAACCCACGCAAGCACAGGGAGAACATGCAAACTCCACACAGAATATTCAATGTTAGTCTTTATTACTTAAAAGTTTGGTAGCAAAATTTCACCCTGTAAAAGATTCTCTTAAGGTGTGGTCCCAGTGCCAACCTTGCGCTACTCCACCAACTCGATCTCGCAAACTACTCGACCTTTCACGACCTGGGGCTTATCTCGAACTGAGTCAATGTTACAATGACCTCATAATTACCTAAAAGGACCTAAGTTCAATTTAAAGTCGACCTTACTTGACCTATCTCGACTCGGGTTGGCCAAGATAGGTAGACCTATACTTGACCAACTCGACCTGTATCTCAATGTATTTTTGACCTCAACTCGACCTACTCGACCTGAAGTTGACCTTTTCTTGACCTAATCGAGTCAGCTGAGACTGCGAACTTCAAATTGCTTCATCACAGGCAAACAGCAACCAGAGAGTCAACATTCAGAGCAGGTACATTAATAATCATCCAGAATGTTGAAGAAGGGACAAGGGGGCAAGAGCAAGGGGAAGGCTACTCTCATGCAGGGCACCAGGAAGTCAGCCAAGAAGCGTCAAGTTTAGGTCGAGTTTAGGTCGAGTTTAGGTCGGGACCAGGTCGAGTCGAGGTCGAGAAGAGATCGAATACAGGTTGTACAGGTCGATATAGGTCGAGTTTAGGTCAGGACCAGGTCAAGTTGAGGTCGAAAAGAGGTCGAATACAGATCGATTCTGAGGTGAACACAGAACGGCATCTCAGGCCACCTCGACCTCCAACTCGACCTAATTTCGACCTAAACTCGACCTACTCTCGACCTAACTAGACCTGTTGTCGACCTGGTCTCGACTCTATCTCAGACCCAAGGCAGTCGAGGAAAATTTTTGACATGTCAATAAATGCTCAAAAACTTAGTAGGCCTGACTCGACCTGGCTTGACCGGGCTTGACCTGACTCGACCTCAAATTTGGCCAACTCGACTTCAAACTCGACCTTGAAGTTGAGTAGCGCAAGGTCGGCACTGGGACCACACCTTTAGGCCAGTACACCTTGACTGTATTGTCTAAGACTGTTCATGCAGTGGCACTTTGGTGTAGTGGTTGGCACATCCGTCTCACAGCAAGAAGGTCCAGGGTGTACCCTGCCTCAGCCCAATGTCGGCTGAGATAGGCTCCAGCCTCCCCGTGACCCTAGTAGAATTAAAAGGTTCAACAAATGAGTGAGAGAGTGAAAGTGTGTATTTTAGCCATTTTTGCTTGTAAGAAATTCATTTTCCCCCATTTGTTTATTATTATTCTAATGGTGCAGCTAGATAGGATGTTATAAATGGACATTCATCACACTTTTCCGTCTCTCAGTAAATGTGGAATGAACAGTTGCTGTTTCCTGTTACAAATGCACTTAATCTGCTATTTTAAATTATAGAAAACAAGCTACTGGAATCAGAACAACAATCTTCAGCGTAATATGCTGTGATACTAATCGTCATGTCTAGACAATGATTATTTGACCGGGCCCTAATAACAGAAAAATCAATCGAGATCCAGGGGATTTATCATCGAACAATTACTGCTCATATGTTTGTCAATGCTTCGTCTTGGAGGACCGATGCTTAAGGCTACTTGGAAACATACTTAGGTGCTGACTTTCTTTATTATCTATGTGATTTCCATCTGCTGCCTACACAGGTGCACTTAAGGAAAGAGTTTTTCATATTATTTCATGATGCAGAATTGTTAAGAAGTTGGAGAAAAAAATAAGGATTTCCAGATATTTCTCAAATCCTTAATTTTCATGCCACTGTCACCTTGACATGCACATTAGGCTAACTGGCTGTTCCAAATTACCCCTAGGTATGAGTGCATGTGTCAATAGTTCTGCATGTGTTGGTCCTGCAATGGTCTGGTGAGCTGTTCAGAGTGCACTCCGCCTTGGCCCAGTGTTGGCTGAGATAGGCTCCAGCCTCCCAGCGACTCTACTAGGTTTAAGCGGTTCAGCAAATAAGTGAGTGATGAGACAACTCCACATCTTCTATGGAGCTGTGTGAAATATTCTGTTAAAATATGCTTCATGAACGTCTTGCAGACTTGATCTGAACTACTGAGATGAGAACGTGAAGTTACTTAGTTACTTAGGAACTTTATTAGGTGACATTAAAGAACATGTGAAAGTCACTGTAATATTCTATCTATGATCTCTCGACTAATGCCGTTTGAATACTTAGCAACTTCATTAGTCATTTGTGGTGAGTCGTTTCTTCACATTAGGCTCTTGATTACCTTCCATCCTTCATCAGCTTTACTTTCCGTTGTGGGTCACGGATGAAAAATGTGTTAATATTGAAAGACATAAATCAAAGCTCATCGAGCAAGTGCCCACCTTTTACCAAGAAAAGAAGTACATCAGGTGAGAGAGAGAGAGAGAGAGAGAGAGAGAGAGAGAGAGAGATAGCAAGAGGGTTGTGATGGTGGATAGATTGACAGATCAGTAGACAGCTACAACCAAGCCTTGACATACACATCATTCATTCATAAAAATGCAAACACTATAAACAAAAATCTCTTCTGTTGCCATCTTTTCACAATACTTAGATCCTCATCATCACGTACTCATTTGCCAAATAGCTTAATCCTACTAGGGTCGTGGGGAGGCTGGAGCATATCTCAGTCGGCAGAGGATGAAAGGCTGGGTACACCCTGAACAGCTCGCTAGACCATCGCAAGGCAACACAGACAACCATTCACACTCACACCTCGGGGCAATTTGGAACAGACAATTAGCCTGTCTTTGGACTGTCAGAGGAAACCAGAGTACCAAGAGGAAACCCACACAAGCACAGGAAGAACATGCAAACTCCACACAGAAATGTCCTCGCTGAGCCTGGAACTTGAACCCAGGACCTTCTTGCTGTGAGGTGGACGTTCTAACCACTACGCCACTGTGCCACCTACTTAGATCCTATGGTAATACTTTTTTCCATTATCCATTTCGTCCCACCTGCAGTTTTACCTTATTTATAGCCCTTATATCTGTATATTATTATCACTATTATTATTTTTATCATGTTTTTTTAGAGAGTAATTCACTGAAGAGATTAAGAATCCTTGCATCGACTAAAATATCTCGGAAAAAAATTAGAGCATCTTTTCAAAGGTTTCATGTCTCCCCCGAGTGCCGTAGATCGAACCCGACTCATTCGGGGTGCGCGTATGATCACCTGCAATGTGAGACAAATTTAATAAGCGAGCTTTAAGAGCCTTCGCTTTGGAGGCCTTATTCAGAGGCGGGGAGTCCAATAAGAAGGGTTGATTAATGCACTGCTGAGCACACTTCCTCACTCCTTTTCTCTCTTTTAAACTTCACATTCATCAGTTATTGCACTTCGGATGAGAGCAGCTCCTCTCCTCAGCTACAATGTTGTCAGCATGCAATGACTAGTTAACAAAAAACAATTCTAAAAGGAGAGAACGTGGCCTGGGTATCATGATAGGCAAAGCAGGAAGATGATGGATGATGGAAATTGATATGTCTCAGTGTTCACCTAGAGGATTGTACTAGAATATAAAATACTATTAGTATATACTAGGGTGGTACAGTGGCCTAGTGTGGCGAACATCCTGGGCTCAGAGAGGGCGTTTCTGTGTTTGCATGGGTTTCCTCCAGGTACTCCGGTTTCCTCCTCAACTCCAAAGACATGGCCATTCAACTAATTAGCTGTTTCAAATTGCCCCTAAGTGTGAGTGTGTGTGTTTACGGTTGTGTGTTGCCCTGCAATGGACTGGCGAGCCGTTCAGGGTGTACCCCGCCTTCGCCCAGAGTCAGCTGAGATTCAGCAGAGTCCACCCTCCCCGTGACCCTAGTAGGATTAAGCGGTTGAGTGAATATAGTATATACTACATGGGAATGGAGCAATCTGATTTGTTTGCCATTTAGCCTTTAATAGATGTTATCCTGAGTGGATAATGCTTGAATTAAAACGGCAGACCATACACAGTTGGTCACAGTCACTTAGAGCAGACAACGTCATTGTGATCATGCTTTAAATATGGATAAACCATAAAAACTTCATTTTAGTTTGCTTTTTTGTGTATGCATGTAGTATATACTAAACTTTGAACAGTCAGCGACATCCACCTCGCCTTTGACCAAAAAACACTGATTATACCACAGTCTGGCTGAACTCTTGATTCTTAACTCTTGATGGCAGTTGTATTATTTATTTATTTATTATTTTTGTTTAACTCACCATAGTGTCACAGCTTTAAAATTAAAGTACTCGTTCTAACATGTTACCGTTTCTATAGTAACAGCCATGGGTATATGGGTTATATGAATAACATGTACTAAATGGAATAGTCCTGTTCTGTTCCCACACTGCTGCTGCAGACGAATAAAGAGACAAACAACACTGTATGATTATTGATCTTATCACTATGTGTTATTAAATCCACCTGAGGGCATGACTTGGAGTGATTTTATCATGGCTACAGGTGTTCTGAGGTACAACACCAAGCACAGTGCCTAAAACCCTCTTTACTTTACTTTGGTTGCTAAGCAATGGATAAAGATTAGGCTTTTCCTTGGACAAAAACAATGGTTTTAAGTGTTAAGTCAATTATTATGAATCCTTTTCGGGGCGCTCTATTGAATTAACAGAGTTTTAGAACCAAATCCATCTGTTTTATAATTCATATTTATCTGCAAAGGATTATGGGGAGGCTAATACATCTGAGCTTAATTCAGACCTGCTCTATTAACAATATTATTACTTTCATATTAAAAATAACATAGTGATTATGTTTTAAGCATATAAATCACTTTCTCTGAGTATCATGGGGTGTTCCGGTGGTGAGCAAGAAGGTTGTGGGTTCACGTCCCAGGCTCGGTGAGGGCATTTCTGTGTGGTGTTAGCTTGTGTGGTTTTCCTTCGGGTACTTCAGTTTCCTTCCACAGTCGAAAAACACATTATCACCCACTACCACTTTTATAAAAACCCGTGAAAACCGTGTTTGTTGCACGAGTACCTTCTGTATATTAATATTTTGCTCATGATCCCTTCAGTAAAATGCTTTGCAAGGCCAAGAATCTATTCATACGTATTTTTATAGATACATTATTTGCAGAATTAAAATGGGAACCAATCAGAGTTCAGGGTTACTTCCACCATTCCACCAGTAGTGCTGCCACACTACTATTACTACTATGCATGCGCTGCGACGTTTCCTTCTTCATTGACTGTTCCAGCCCTGGCAGTGATGTGAATTCGTTGTTTTGTCCTATTGGCTGGGCTCCATGCAGCAGACACCAGTCTAAGATAACGTATTTCAGTCAGTGCTGACCTGTGACCCCAGGAAAATGGCCGAGTGCAAAGTGTATGGCTGCACAAACAACAAGCGCAGAAATCACAGAAAACATAACTTAACATCAGCACAGGCCGTACTCTGAAAACATTTACTTTCAGACGCAGTTCACTTGTCTGCAAAGACCACTTTAACCTGACCTGCTATCGGCGTGACCTCCAGGCAGAACTACTTGGCACGAAGCCCAAGCTTTTACACCTAAAACCGGACGTTTTTCCTACGGAATTCCTTCACAGAAAGTCAAAGGATGACAACGGACGGGAGTAGCGCCTCGCCAAAAGGAACCGGTAAAAGGTAAAAGCCTTTAGTATGTGGGGAGTTTTATCACCTAAAATGTCGCTCGCTGCTTGTTTACTTGCACTGGACAACCCGGCCCAACGAGTTCACGTCACTTCTGGGGGAAAAATGGTTGTTCCGCATTGGTTCAGTTCCAGCTAGTAATCCACAGGATAAAATTGCCCAGTATAGTGCTTTTTTATGGTCATTTATGCTAAAATAAGCTCTGTATCACATTAACGTATTACATAACACTCAAATTATGTTGTAAGGATGACCAATACTGCTACTCTTTAAGGTTGTGATTGCATTTCAGTGTGACGCTACTATAAAGAGCGACTGAAAATGAAATGCAGAAATGCAACAGGAAATTGCATCCACTTCTGACTTCTGAAGTCGGAATTAAATACTCTGTAGAAAGCCTCTGTAAGAGCAATGCAATAAAGGTTTTGCTTTACAATGTGGCACATTGTCCTTATATCACAAACGAAAAGCAAGACTATCTGTGTATTGCATTTCATGTCACCCACCCCCCCAAACACACACACACACACACACACACACCCACACACACACACACACACACACACACACACACACCCCCCTAGGT
>JBCNYH010000008.1:15579823-15595191 GCA_039654325.1 Tandanus tandanus | reverse complement strand
CGCCCGAGCTGGGAATCGAACCCAGGACCTTCTTGCTGTGAGGCGGACGTGCTAACCACTATGCCACCGTGCCGCCCGTGTATTATATTTACTTATATATAAATAAAGACGTAAAAAGTAATGAGTAATGAGTTGTTATCTTTCTCGTAAACAAGTTATTGCACACTAATAGCAGCCCCTGTTTCTGGAGTCTCTCTTTTCTCTTTTGAGTATAATTCTGGTCATGGTGAAGAGATATCACAAAGATCCCTGCCCTAAAAACTTCCATATATGGCTTGTATGATTCATTCCATATACATATGGCATCTGTCATACACACTCCTGCGTAAGTTGTTACTATGGAAGAGATAGTTAGAATGAGAGCGATGATATAAGACCTACTGTGACCAACTGTTAGAGCTGCTGTTGAAGAAAATTTCTCCATTCCAATGTGCGAAGGATTATTAAAGAAAGGCAACACCCTCTCCCCCCAAGGGTGGCACGATGGCGTAGTGCATGTGCGCCTCAGCAAAAAGGTCCTGGGTTTGAGTCGGGCTCAGGGAGGGAGTTTATAAGTGGAGTTTGTTCTCCTCACGTATGCTTGGCTTTCCTCTGGGTACGTACCCAGTTTAGCATTGTAGCATTTCAGAAACCAAATGTGGACATTTCGGGTTTCAAATGAAAACCTGATGTATTTACTGCACTGTAGGTCAGAAAGATTGGATCGAGGTCTACGGAAAGTTTCCAGCTGGATTTAAGGACACAAAATCAAAAGCAGTGCCAGTATGGCAGTAGCTAAGTAGCTAATTTCATCATAAAACTACAAAAGACAACAGCAAAGCTTCCATTATGTCCTCAGAGCAGCTCGATCAACCGACCTCCTCTTAATTTTTCCACACTGCTTGTGAATTTCACCACTTAACCTCAGAAATCCCATTTAAAAACTGTCCTAGTGTCATGGGGCTTTTTTTCCTTGTTGTTGCCAGTGGCTTTTAATGCTGTGCCTAGACTTACTTCAGGCATGTCTCTCAAACCAGATGTTTCCTCTCATCTGTGTTCACATTGGCACAGTAAAGCCTGGAAGAAGCCCAGCCAAATAAGTGAAGGCCAGGCAGCATAAAACCAGAGCTTTGGGTCGCAGGATTTATTGCATGGTTCAGGGTGCCAGAGACTTGATTGTGAACCAAAAACCATGTCACTCTAAGAGAATAATGTTTATATTTAGACTGGGTTTGTGGTAGGGTTTGTATGAATGCCAGCGCTCTGGGTTTTGGTGCTCCCGACTGCACTGAAGCAGCTCTTGATCTTCCTGTTAAAGCCGAGAGAGGGCCGGTCGAGCTAACGGGACCTGTGGTACTTGTAGGGAGTTCACAGTCTGGTCTTTTGTGATAAAGGATCAAAGTTTTGCTATTGCTGAGGACTAATGGTCTGCGCTTACAGGGCTTTTCACCAGGTGATATTTACAACCAGCATTTCCTGCACCACAGGAAGTGCACCGCACAGCCCATTACACCGAACAGATAGTGTATCTCTTCTAAACAGCCGCTTTAGCTGATTAAGTTTAGAGGATGTTTAGAAGTGTTTATAGTTGTTTCATGTTTGGTGACATATAAATAATAAAAATTTCTTGATCAATGACATAATCATACATTCATTTATTCATTCATTTTCTAAGCGGTTTAATCCTAATTAGGGCCGCAGGGAGGATGGCGCCCATCTTAGCCGACTCTGAGCGATGGCGGGGTGCACCCTGGACAGCTCGACAGGCCATCGCACGGCATAATCATACATTATAACTATTTTTTTATCCTTTTATAGTCACATTTCTGTGTACTCTGACCTCGTCCAGAGTCGGCTGAGATGGGCTCTGGCCTCCCCGCGACCCTATTTAGGATTAATCGGTTCAGAAAATGAATGAATGAATAAGTCACATTTCTGTTTCATGCAAATAACATATATATCACATATCACATATATATTTATAGCCCTGCGATGGCCTGGTGAGCTGTCCAGGGTGTACTCTGCCCACGCCCAGAGCCCTGAGATGGGCACCAGCCTCCCTGTGACCCTAATTAGGATTAAGCGCTTCAGAAAATGATGATGATGATATATATTTATAGTTGTTTCATCTCACTCACTCATTTGTCGAACCACTTAATCCTATTAGGGTTGTGGGGAGGCTGGAGCCAACACTGGGCAAAGGTGGGGTACACCCTGAACAGGTCACCATTTATCATAGTGCCAACACACACAGCCATTCACACTCACACTCACAGCTAAGGGCAATTTGGAACAGCCACTTAGCCTAATGTGCATGTCTTTGGACTGTAGGAGGAAACCAGAGTACCCAGAGGAAACCCACGCAAGCAAGGGGAGAATATGCAAACTCACAGAAACACCCGAGCCCAGGACTCGAACTGAGGACCCTCTTGCTGTGAGGCGGACGTGCTAACCACTACACCACCGTCCCGCTCTAATGTACAATAAGGATATTTAAAAAATCTTGGTGTTTATAAATAGATCCAAGCTGATGCTAGATATTAGAATAGTTCTTAGCTCTGGAGCACAGGTTTGTTCTAACCACCATTTCACTCCCACCCTGAGAGCTTAGAGTCACGGACAATCCAAGATGGAGCACTGTGCCCACACCAACAGACCCTCAATACTTTTGGAAAGAACATACAGTAATAACCTCGGGGATAATACCCATAAACCAGCCGAGGCCTGTGCACTCCAAATGTGCCAAAGTACAGCAAAGCTGTTTGAGAGAAGACAGGCAAGTGCTTGAATGTCACACTTATAAATTTACTTTCTCTTCTGACATTTGAGCAGATAATTCAATCTTGCACAACAAAGGTTTTTATATTTATTACAGGAAGGTTCCTGGTGCAGTCTTTAAGATTTCAGATAATCTACAGTGTGTAACGAGGTGGCACGGTGGCGCAGTGGTTAGCACGTCCACCTCACAGCAACAGGGTCCTGAGCTGGAGTCATGTGCTTGGGCGTTTCTGTGTGAAGTTTGCATGTTCTCCATGTTCTTGCTTGGGTTTCTTCCAGGTACTTTCTGTTTCCTCCAGCAGTCCAAAGACATTAGGCTAACTGGCTGTTACAAATTGCCCCTAGGTGTGGATGTAAGTGTGAAGGGTTGTGTGTTGCCCTGCGATGATCTGGCGAGCTGTTTTAGGGTGCACTCCCCCTTGCCCAGTGTTGGCTGAGATAGGCTCCAGCATTCCTGTGACCCTTAAGGATTAAGTGGTTTGAAAAATGAACGAATGCTGGAATGTTGGTATAATCCCTCGCTCTGACACTCTACCAGATTTCAGTTCAACGTTAAAACATGTAAGTGTCTGACATCCATATTTGTGTGTGAACCTCAAAAACTAAATTCAGAACTTCATCCTGCAGTACGTAAAAACATCCTTCATGACACATGAATAGTCTCAGACTGTTAACACCAGGAAGGTAGCCATAAAAATGTTGACCATGAGAGGTTCTTGAGAGGTTAGAGGGTGAAGTGGCCCTGTTGTTTTAAGTGGAGCCAACCTTATCTTTCCACTCCAAATATATAAAGGGCAAATGGAGCATAATCTTCCAGTGCAGCCACCCCCAGTTCCTTTATTTTAGTTAAGGTAAAATGGGCGATTGTTGTCTGCTAGACACAGATGGCAGGTTTAACAGGTTATAAATTCTAAAAATCTATGCTTGGTTGCCATGGTAACCCCAAGCTGTAACACTATAAGGTTGGTGCTTTATGCCAGAGCTTTAATGCTGATGATTAACAGATGAGTTTAAATTGGGTGTTGTAGTTCTGGGAAACCATGAATGTTGGTAGTGTACTTCCTGCTTTCTGTAGAGAAAATGTTCCGCTGGCTTCCAAAAACTCACTCCTTACTCATTTGCCAGATTTACCATTTAATAATCCTATTAGGGTCATGGAAAGCCTGGAGCCTATCTCAGCCGACACTGGGCGAAGGCACCCTGAACAGCTTGCCAGACAACCGGAGACCCAACACACACAACCATTTACCGTACACTCACACCTAGGGGCAATTTGGAACAGACAATTAGTCTAATGTGCATGTCTTTGGACTGTAGGAAACCGGAGTACGTGGAGGTAACCCTCGCAAGAACGTGGACAACATGCAAACTCCGCAGAGAAATGCCAAGCAGGTAATTCGAACCCAGGACCTTCTTCCTGTGAGGCGGACATGCAAACCACTACACCAAGTCACTTTGTTCCAAGATGGATGACTTTAAGGAACAGCAAGTTTCTTTCTGTAGCCATGAAATTGCAATAATTTGCCTGGAATACTAAAGCACCCGCGCCCAACAACACGATGTGTTTTATGAGCTCGGAACAGTGATGTAATCTTCACGCAACCTTTGAAGATGGTGTCTGTTCATTTAGTACGCTGGGATCTTTAGTCATTTAAATGTGAGTGTGTCCCAGTTTCCTGCATGCATGGTATGGGTTCTGTCAAGACTTCTTGATAAGCATTCTTATTAGAAGGTCAATACAATCTTGGGGGTTCTTGAAATAACTAATTGGTGGGACTCTCACCTCACCATAAGAAGGTCCTGGTTCGAGTCCTGGGCTCGGTGAGAGCGTTTCTGTGTGGAGTTTGCATGCTCTCCCATTGCGTGCATGGGTTTCATCCAGGAAGTCCGGTTTCCTCTGACAGTCCAAAGACAAGCACATTTGGCTACCTGGCTGTTCCAAATTGACCCTAGGTGTGAGTGTGAATGGTTGTATGTGTGTTAGCTCTGCAATGGTGAGGTGAGCTGTTCAGGGTGTAAGCCGGCTTCCCCCAGTGTCGGATGAGATAGGCTACAGCCTCCCAGCGCTCCTGATTGGATTAAGCGGTTCAGCAAATGAGTGTGTGAGTACTATTATTGTACTTGTGTGGCACAATGGGTGGTGTGGTTAGCATGTCTGGCTCACAGCAAGAAGATCCTGGTTTCGAGTCCTAGGCTTGGCGAGGGTGTTTCTGTGTGGAGTTTGCATGTTCTCATGTTTCCACCAGTTTCCTCCAACATTCCAAAGACATACACATCAGGCTAACTGGCTGTTCCAAATTGCCCCTAGGTGTGAGTGTGTATGGTTGTGTTTTCAGAGTGTACCCTGCCTTCGCCCAGTCGGTTGATAGACTCCAGCCTCCCTAATAGGATAACACGGTGAGTGAACGTAAATGATTTCAGATATGTGCCTTCATTGATATTGGCTGTAGTTATTACATGTATGACAGAGAGGGGCATCTGTGCTGTATGTGGATTGCAGGTTTTCGGAGTTACAGGCTTGAAGAGAAACAAGCACTGTAATTGAAATGACTCCCAACTCACTGTTGGCTACATCAGAGAATCAGTCGCGCTTTGTAGCACACTAATACAGGAAATGGGATCTGTGAAGCATATGATTTCATACCCTACATAGCTCGCTCCTCATTCTATGAAAGTGGTCCTATTCTGTCACATAAACACTTTTTCATGGACTGACCATCATCAGTGCGAACCACACCTTATTCACTGTATTGCCCTCGTCAGCCAGGGCATCATGTTCATTTTGTACCTATTCACTACTGATTGCAGTGGATATTTGTTCACCGTGCTTGCAGATATGATGAGCTGATGTATGAAATACAGTGATATGTAGTGAGTAGGCTGTTATTTTGGACATACAGAAAGGGACAATGATCTCCACTCCAGTCCTAGCGACTCATGGTCCTGCGACTTCTTCCTACACTGACACATTTGCTCCAGCACATGACAGACTTGATGATCTGTATCGGGGGTGTTAGTGCAGGAAACACTTGAAACTGTGAAGAACAGTGAGTCCACAGGACTGGAACCAAGACACCCCTGCAGTGTCTCTTATTTCGGAAATGTGATATAACCAAAGAGGAATACATTATTCATACCGAACAAATAAACAAATAGATACAAATAGGAGCTATTGTGCTATTTGATGCAATACGAAAGTCACACAACTGGGAGGTTGATGATCGCTCACTAGTTTTCTGTTTACCTATGCTCAAAAGTTATCATCACTCGTTCATTTCCTGAACCACTTAATCCTACTATTAGGGTCATCGAAAGGCTACAGCCTATGTCAGCCGTCACTGGGCAAAGGTGGGGTACACCCTGAACACCTTGCCAGACCACACACATCCATTTACACTCACATTCACACCTAGGGGCAATTTGGAACAGCCAGTTCACCTAATGTGCATGTCTTTGGACTGTTGGAGGAAACCAGAGTACCAGAAGATGCAAGCACAGGGAAAACATGCAAACTCATGCAAAGCTGGGACTCAAACCCAGGACCTTCTAGCTGTGAGGTGGACGTGCTTGCAAATACGCCACCGTTTCACCCATACTAACAATTATGAATATAAGAAACATTGTTTAGATATGAATGCAAATCCTTTGCAGTCAATGACTGCAAGTCTGGAACCACGAAACATTATGAAATGCTGAGTTTCTGTCTCGAGATGATTTGCCAGGACTTTACTACAGTCGTCATCAGTTATCGGTTGTTTGTGAAGCTTTCTGCCTTCAGTTTGTCTTCAGTAAGTACAAAACGTGCTCAGTAGGGACTTAGACCCTCAGAAGAATCAAATGCAAGTTATGTCTGTAACATTATTTTCTTGGTAAATGACCTCCCAGGTTCAGTATTAATATACTGAAAACATGAACCTGGGTTTCGGAGTGGACAGTAGTGGTAGCTGATATGTTTCTATACGCCAGTGTGTCAGAACTGGATCAAATATGTTTTGGTTTAAAGCGACTAGCGTAGATGTAATTTAATAAACGTGCATCTAATTTACAATAGAAGCGCAAATAGTAGAAACGTTGGAGTGGACATTCAGCACCAGGATACAGCCAGTAATGTGTGATTATTATTTAAAGTACATTTCTTTTTTTCCCCACTAGATATTTTTCTGACAATTATCCTGCTTCAGAAATAAATTCAGTTAGAAAACTTAAGAAATATAAAGTGAGAAACTCAGTTTTAGCCTGTATATTTTCCAAGACCAAAAAAATTTATATTACATATTACATTCTAATAGGTGTTTATACTGTACATGACGGCACGGTGGGGAAGTCTTTAGCAAGTTCGCCTCACAGCAAGAAGGTCCTGGGTTTGATTCCCGTGCTCGGCAAGGGCGTTTCTGGGTGTAGTTTGCATGTTCTTTCCATGCTTGCTTGGGTTTCCTCCAGATACTCTGGTTTCCTTCTACAGTACAAAGACATGCACAGTAGGCTAATTGGCTGTTCCAAATCTAGGTGTGAATGGTTATTTGTGATGGTCCGGTAAGCTGTTTCAGGGTGTACTCCAGATAGAGATAGGCTCCAGCAACCCTAACAGGATTAATCGGTTCAGCAAATGAGTGCTGAGTAACACTTTACATAATACATGTACAGTGCCTTGCAAAAGTATTCACCCCCTTGGCTTTCTACCTATTTTGTTACATTACAACCTGTAATTTAAATGTTTTTTAAATCTGAATTTTATCTGATGGATCTGCACAAAACAGTTGGTGAAGTGAAATGAGAAAAATATACATAAAAAAATACTTTTTAAAAATAAAAATCTGAAAATTGGCATGTGCATATGTATTCACCCCCTTTGCTATGAAGCCCCTCAGAAGCCACATAATTAGTGAAATGAGGTGGCTCTACAAAGTACTGACTTTAGGGGGGTGATTATTTATGCACAAAGAAGTTTTCTGTTATTTTGTACTAGTTGTTGTTTGCTTCACTTAAAAAAAATCACTTCTTCAAAGTTGTAGGCATGTTCTGTAAATTAAATGATGCAAACCTTCAAACAGTCCATTTTAATTCCAGGTTAGACCCCCAACCGTGCTAAGACCCCTGGGCAAGGTCTCAACCACAAGAGTTTTCCTGTCCACCCAGTAAAAATACTGGGAAGGTAACTTGGGATGAACTACAGTCCCATCCAGAAAGAAACGAATTCCTAGTTATTTCACACTACAGAAACCAGGGTATGCTCTGGCCCTGATGAGCCAGTAGGCTCTGGTGTACAAGCCCAACAGACTTTTCTTATTATCAGTGTTCTTATTTTTTTGCGTGAAGATAGCATATCTAAACAACTAATGTAAGACAATTAAAGATGATGATATATCAAGGTGGTAGTATATCACTCGTACGGTAATTTTATGTAGCTAAGTTATTTTTCCTGTCTATCAAGCCTATGGGTTTTATTACAACAATGAAAACATCCCTTGGTTTGTGATCTTGAGGAAACAGATGACATCAAACCATTTTGTCCTCTCAAAAAACTAATTTTAATTAAAACAAACAAACAAAAAAAAGTTGAATCATTAACAAGTTTATAAAACAGTGATTTAGTTACATAAATAAATCGATATCGGTGTATCAAATCTTAAATTCAACTTCATGAGCATGTTGACACGGGTGATGAAGTACAATCGTTTACCTTTTATAATAAATAAAATGAACATATTTTTGTTTCTAAACAATAAAAAAAAAAAAGAGCTACAGACATATCTCTAAGGAAGGGAACAAGAGACACTTGACAACGTTTTGCACCAAAGAAAAAAAAAAAAAAAAAAAAAGCAACGGCTTTTTAAAGCACAAGGTACAGAAGCATTCGAGCTAAAATTAAAGACACTAAAAGTTGGAACCAAGGTTGGTTGGCTTTCTTTTTAATGAAACAGGTTTGGTAGTTAGAACTCCAGTTTGGTTATTTTAAAGCGTTAAGACAAGGCAAGAAAGAAGGCTGTTCTTGTTGGAGGAATTCTAGAGGAACAGAAGTAAATAATAATAATAAATTACAAAAAAACAAAACAATAAAACAGCATTACAAATGTCGGAACAGTCAGACCTACACAGCAACTTTCTGTCCTGCACAAAGTCAAGAGATCAGCAGAATTAGGCATGTACATGTTATTGTGCATAAACGTGGAGCTTCTTTGTGATTGGATAGTACGAATGTTGTCAAGCCAATTTAACCACACACGAGTGGGGGATATGTTTGCACGCAACGTTAAATTACTACAAGTCCGTTTCTGCTGGATCTACATTTCTAGGCGATTTTTGAGGCACATGGGCCTGTGAGTCTTGCATTCTCTATTCTTTATTAATGCTAAGGCTTGTTGCTCTGGCTTCGCTGTTCTATAAAACACTGGTGCCCTGTACAGTTCTGGTGTGCACTGGATACACAAACGTTTGTATATACATACCAAAAAAACCTAAACAAAACAAAACAAAAAAACCCCCCGAATCCATTCATGGTTTCGACATACCAGGTGGATCATGCAGTTGGATAAGTGGCTCTGCATAGGTACCAGCATCCAAGCTTACTGCCCAATTCCAGCCCCTGAAGCAAGGCGCGCTTTTTCGTCCCTCTGATATGTTTCGTTTTTTTTTTTTTTTTTTAAATCCAAGGTACTGCAGCTTCAAGTATTTTGCATTACATAGAATATTCTTTTATAAATTAGTTAATGTATACATTTTTTTTTCAATATTCAGACATATACTATCATATATACAGTACAATAAAATGCTCTCACTCTTTCTTTTTTCCATGTTCTTTTTTTTTTTTCCTTTTTTTTTCTTGAGAAAATCCCTGAGAATGTATGTCGACAGTCGCTAAGTTTCCACAAGCGCAAGCACAGCAGGGTTTTCAGGAGGTTCTGGGAGCATATGTGTATATGTGACATGCTTATGGAAGAACAGCACTGCAAAGCCACACAATGAGCCTGGTACAAAAAAATTATTAATAATAACAAAAAAAAATTTAACGAAGAACAGAATGCAAAACGACCCAAACTGGTTCTTTAAGTTGTTTTTCTTCGTATTGAACACTTTAGGAGACGGATAAGGTAGAAATGGATTAGGAAGGGTAAGGGGGGTAAAGCTGGAGCCATACGAGGTACTTTTCACTTAGGATGGAGGTGCTTTGTTTGGTTTAAAGCCATATTTCTTTCTCTTTGAGGCTGTGAATGTTGACAGATATCTGGAGTGCTATGTGGGCTTTCGCCACTGAACAACATATACTCAGTGTAAACCAAAACGTTTCTTTTACCTTCCTCTCTCTCTCTTTTTCTCTCTGTCTCTCTACCATTCGCTCTTCCATATGTACTTCCATACAAATAAAGGGAAACACACAAAACTTTCACAATGTGACGATTTTTCCTTTTTTTTTCTCACAAACTAAAGAAAGTCTATACATATAATACCGGTGTGGCTTTTAAATGTTCTTTCCATTTGTTTGTGTTCTGCTTTTTTCCTTCTTGTTGCTTTCGTTTCGAAAGAGGGAGACACGAGTCCAAAAAAAGGGAAAGGGACACCCTTCTGGTATCAACCGAACCGCTCGCGCACAAGCATCATGAGTTTCTTCTTGCCCTTGTAGATCTGTTTTAGGTTGTCGATGAACTGTGCAAACTGCACGTGGCCGTCGTGCGCCATGAGGAACGTGTCGCGCGCCTTCCCCAGGAACTCGATAAACTCGCCGTAGTGGCGCGGGCTGATGTGCGTGAGTCGTGAGTGCGTCGTGTTGATATAGGCTCCGATCGTGGCGTCCAGTAACTGGCGCAAAGGCGCCTTGTCCAGCGACATCAACTTGGGCGTGGCATTTCGGCGTCCGTGCAGAGGCGGAGTTGGCACCGTGGCTAGCGTGCAGCGCCGCAAAATGTCTGAAAGCACTGTAGCGCACTTGACGCTCTTCACAACTAGCGGGATAATGGCGGCCAGTTCGCTTTTACCCAGTGAGTGGCTCAGGGCGCACGCCCACAACACGTCGTTAATGGCCGGATGCGTGTCCTGGTTATAGGCCAGGCTCAGATGCGTCATTGCCAGCGTTGCCAGCTTGTAGGCCCGTGCTGGATAGCCCCGATGCTCCATGTAGCGCGCGATAGTGAAGAGCTGTGCGTGCGTCATGGCAGCTGGAGCGGCATCCAGAGCGATCTGGTAGGCCGTCTCGAACGCCGCTGGCTCCTTCTCACACAGTGTCAGTGCAGACAATGCACAGCTTGCTGGGTCCTTGACCGCACACTGTAGTGCTAACGTTCGAGCGCTGCTAGCCAACTTCTCCTGTTGCCGTGCATCCAGGCGCAGACGTGCTGCCGTGCTGCTCGAGAGTACTGCTGTTGCCACGATGCTTGTCGCCTCTGTTGGCGTAAACAGAGCAAACCAGCTCTGCATGATACTGTCCAGTGCGTACACGCCTAAAAACAATGAAAAAACCCCACAATATTTAGCTACAGCACAAAGCTAATTAGAACAACAAGCATTTTTAACAGTTTGTCTGAAGAAAATCTGAGTTTTTATACATTTATTTTACTGTTGTGTTGAATATCCTAAAAACAAAGTTGATAGTTGAGTCCAAAGGAGGTCATCAAATTCATATTAATACTAGAGGGGCACTCAGAGAACAAGGTACCACTGCAAGGCACAAACGGATTATGGTGACAGGTGCACTGATTAACCTGAAAAATCAGGCTAAAGAAGGCCTCTCATGAGGGCGGTTCTTACAGCATTCCAAACCGTGCTCAACTGCTAAAGTATGATGGCGGTGTTGCAATACAGTAGTGAGCAGTAGGTGAAAGTGTGATTAGGTTGTAATGAGGTTGTATTGAACGTGGTTCAATAAGGTTGCAAAAGGTGACAACACGGCAGCTGGACGCTGATACATGGTATTGAGAACCGACATGAAATTTCAAACATTTTGAAAATCTCGTGGTTTATGGGGTCAAGATATTGTCACTGCGGTTCAACCGCTGTCAAAACTGCCCCATGTAAAGCCTGTTGAAGACTACAGGTTTTATTATAACTTGGCATAGTTATAATGAAATGTCTCCCCCTAGTGGGTGTCTGATGAACACTTTGCTCCATGTTAAACAATAGGGATTTTTAAGGATTTCTGTTTTATTTATTTTTTTAAAACATGATCCCATGCACGGATCCAAAATGTAATAGTTTATTACTTGTACTGCACCCTACTGTTGAAACAAACCTTATCCAAATCCATTCATAAGGTTTTGAGTTTCACACAAGTGAAAATATAACCTCCTGGTAGAGGTAACAAAACACAGGGCTGAAAATCTCAAATACTCGAAACTTACCAACTTCTGTGGCACAAGTGACTAACCATCGTACCATCTCTCGCCTTCGCCAGTTCAAAGTTGAAAGAGTCATTCGCATGACCTTTGAAGAAAGTGCAATGTGATCAGTGATGACTCCCGGGGGTTAAAGAAGCAGTACAAAAAAAAAACCAACATGATGACGTCATGAATCCTTGGGTGAGTGAGTAGGCATGTACCTGAAGGCCCAGCTCCAGGGACACTTTCAGCAGAGTGATGTCAGGCAGGCTGTCCATGAGCGTGGCTATTTTAAAGGCATCCTGTGCCAGTTTAAAGATGTGCGAGGATGAGTGGATGTTCTTCTGGATGGATTCTAATACTGTTTCCAACCTTCGAGAGTCACCTACAGAGTGACAGAAAGAAAACATTTATATCTCAGTATATACGAATGAATGAATTTATCATTCATTCATTTTCTAAGCCGCTTAATCCTTACTAGGGTCGTGGGGAGGCTGGCGCTCATCTCAGCTGACTCTGGGCAAGGGCGGGGTACACCCTGAACAGCTTGCCAGGCCATTGTAGAGCCAACACACATACAACCTTTCACACTCACTCTCACACCTAGGGACAATTTGGAACCACCAATCAGCATACTGTGCATGTTTTTGGACTGTGGGGGGAAACCGGAGTACCAGGAGGAAACCAACGCGGGCACGGGGAGAACATACAAACTGCACACAGAAATGCCCTGAGCCCGGGAATCAAACCCCGGACCTTCTTGCTAGGAAGCGGACATGCTAACCACTGCACCACTGCGCTGCCCATAAATGAATGATTTAAATTTTAAATGACTTGAATAGCAGTGACTATAGAAAGCCCCTTTTTCTTCCTGTCCTTTGCTTACAAAGACACCTCCTGTCTCAGACAGCACACACACAGTTTCCTGCATAATCACAGTGAGTCAGCACTAGCATCACGTTTATATGTGTGCAGGCATCGAGGATTTGCAGGTTTGTTGATCTGATACAAATGGAGCGTCTCTTGCTTTCAGATTTATAGCTTTGAGTATCATTAGTGTAAACACGATAACTGGAACTCCAATTAAAAGAAACAAAAACGTTGAATATCATCAAGCGGGTGGCACAGTGGCATAGTGGTTAGCACGAGTCTGGGTTTCCTCCAGGTACTCCAGTTTCCTCCAACAGTCCAAACACATGCATATTAGGCTAGTTGGCTGTTTCAAGTTGCCAATAGGAATGAGTGGGGGTGTGAATGTTTGTCTCTGTGTGTTGCCCTGAGGTAGTCTGGCGAGCTGTTCAGGGTGTACCCCACCTTCCCCTAAAGTTGGCCGAGATAGGGTCCATCCTCCGCGTGACCATAATAATAGGATTAAGCGGTTCAGTAAATGAGTGAATGAGATGATGATGACCATCATCATCATCATTAAGCTTTGATTGACAGCAGTGCTGATCAGTGTTAATACAGAATGGAGTCTAACCTTTGGCTGCAGTGAGCATAGTAGAGGCCAGCTCACACTGTTGGGACTCAATGTGGCTGATGGTGAACCATCGTGCGTAACGGTTGGGCACGACAGACACTATGTTGTGAGGCCGGGACATGTCTCCGGAAGGAGCGACGGCTTCCATGACGGGTAACCTGGATGAAAAAAAACCCCACAGAAAAACAAACACAAAAACGTCAGCAGAGTTAATCAAAACACAGAAGTGAGGAGAAGCTTAGACCATCACACGTGACACCAGAAACAATAAGGTGAGATGAGTGAGGGTCAGCAGGTCAGCAGGCTCCCAGCACTACACAACTCTATGGGCTACGATTGGGGTTATGTCTAATTCTTAGAGTGTTTTATAATATAAATATTGTTATTTTGCCAGCGCAACACTTCGAACCAGGGATACAAATCCAGCACACATCATACTCCCGAAGGCTCAGAGTAGGTTCTGATAAACAGCATAACGGGTTTGGGTTATACTTAGATAAGGTGTAGGCTTGCTACACAGAGCAGTGGAAGAATTTGGCATCAGTCTTGGTGATTGTTCAACTGAAATACTGTCAAAGACACATAAAAATTAATGCAACCTGAATAAGCAGGTATGTGGATATTCATGTGTGGATATTCAATCATTCAATCAGAACAATGTGGCCATACACCGTAACATATACTGTACATACTGTATACACAAACACTCTGACACTCATTTGCTGGTCTGCTTAATCCTACTACATATCGGAGTCGTGAGGAGGCTGGAGCCTATCTCATCCGCCACTGAGGAAATGCAGGGTACACCCGAGACAGCTTACCAGACCACTGCAGGGCAACACACACAACCATTCATGCTCACACTCACACTTAGGGTCTATTAGGAACAGCCAATTAGCCTACTGTGCATGTCTTTGGACTGTAGGAGGAAACCGGAGTACCCGGAGGAAACCCTTGCAAGCACAGAGAGTACATGTGAACGCCACACAGAAAACGCCTTGCCGAAAACGGGACCTTCTTGCTGAGAGGTGGACGTGCTAACAACTACACCACCGTGCCGCCCTCCAAACAGAAACACCTGGGTCTCGAACTGATGTAGCATGTGTGATCTCATCCGTATTATATATCATCGTAGTGTTGCATGGCTTGTACGTAGCCTTACTGAAGCACAATGGTTACCCCGTTTCCACCAACAGGGAACAGGATTTCATCCAGTTCGTACACCAAATTTGAAATCATTTGTAGCATTCTGGCACCCAATAAATTGGTTCAGAACCCGAGAACTCGCTTCCCAGTTAGAACCAAAAGATATCTGTTTTTTTCCTCCACTGTGAACCATGAATATATTAATGGGCATGTTGTTAGTCTGGACAGGAACCAGTAAGTAATACCCAAACAAAACCTCGCAGGTAATCAATGCCGTCCGACATTTCGCTTCTGATGCTACGGTTTGCTTGTCCACTGATGACGCATCCTAGATTACAATGCTGGTGGAAACACAAGCTTATTCAGTACCAAGGTTCAAGTACCCTGAACAGAATCGGGTTAAGAACCTGTGGTTATAGGCAGAAATACTTCTGATGGTCGTGACTCTGGGCACAGTCTTAAGGAAAACGCTGAACTTTTCACCTGCTCCAAAGAGCAATGCAGGCCCCTCAGCTGTAAAAGAGCACGTTGTCCTTTTCGACGGTTATTACTGCAGAGGTAAAGCTCTGAAGGGGGGGGGGGGGGGGGGGGGTTGTTTTTTCCACCCCCCGGAACCCCCCGGGGCCCTCCCCCCCCCCAAAAAACCCCACTCTTTCAAGAACCCCCGCAAGGAAAGCCTT
>JBCNYH010000008.1:15529580-15548596 GCA_039654325.1 Tandanus tandanus | reverse complement strand
GACACACACGTACACACGACACACACACATACACGACACACACGTACACACGACACACACGTACACACGACACACACACATACACGACACACAACTTATAACCATGATACTTGTAGTAGCAACATAACTAAATTTCTTGAGTTAACAGGAAGGTTAAACCACCTTTACATATCATAGCTCATGTCAGGGCCATTTTAGCCCAAGACAACACAAGCAAGGGGAAAAAAACCCAAAAAACATTTCCTGCTGGCTTAGTCCCAGTCATTTGACCTTCATCTATTATTTACATCCGTATCAGTCCAAACATGGGAATTTCCATAAATACTGTTAATATTACAAAGCAAATTCCCAAAAATATCATTCATTATACAAAAAAAAAGAAAAGGGAAAAAAAAAACAAAACAAAACAAAAAAAAAAACACCTGAGTGGGAGGTGTATAGGTTTTACATGCATAAAAATTATAAACAATCTATTAAAATAATACAGTTACTGTGCAGTTTGGGTTACGGTTCTTGTTCAGTGGATATAAACAGGAGGGTTCAACAGTGTACAAGAAAATACTCCACACTAAGACTCCAGACGAGCAGAGAAAGACAGGAAGAGGAAGTGAGGGCTCCGATTCCCTCTTGGTGAACAGATGTGTGTGTGTCCGGGGAGGGCTGTGAGATGACTGGCGTGTGCCACTACAAAGGTCTGGAAAAATCATTATCTGCTGCTCATTTGAATAGCATTTGATGTCAGACCAAGAGAGGCGGAGAAGTCACATGCTGATTAGGAAGTGCAGGAGACACTAATGAGTCACTACCGACTCAGAGTCGACTCAGCGAGCCTGAGAGCGTGGATCGTGTTACGAAGCATCGTACAGAGCAAAACAGTACAAAGAACAGCAGTCTTTCTTCCTATTCTCTCTCTCTGATAAAACCTGCGTCGTCGTCTGATGTGGTTACCTGCTGGCAATGGATTACGAGAGACCACCTCTAACACTGCTACCTTCTATCTCCCTTCCCCTGTCCATTCTAATATTGCCTTTACAGCACAACCCTCTGCTTTTATTTCTGCTCAGCCCTCTGAACAACAAGGCTGGAGCCGGCAGAGACAAAGCCAAAGGGTGGGGGCTGCATATTTGCGTGGTTTTTCTTCTTCTCCGTTCCGCATTTCTCTTCTTTATGTGCTGACATTGCACTAGCCGCCGACCCGCCCGCTCCCCGCAATGCTAAAAATATTTGATCTCATAAGAAAAGCCTTTGCTTGGAGGCGAAACCGAAGCTATTTTGCAACAGGGTGAAGCACGCAGAGTGGAGGTAGTGGAGATGTTGCGGGATACACTGTACGTTTGTAGTTCACATGGAACCGCTCTTCTTCTTGGCTCGTATCAACGGCGTTCAATCTACAGGCAGACTGGATTCCCCGGGGCACGTCTCAAATCGACCTTCAAGTCCAGATGTAGTAAACTAACGGGGGATTCACACTCATGTCTAGACCGTGTAAGTGGTTTAGTACACCCTTAATCATTCACACAGGTCACGGTCATAAGGGTGGGGGGTTTGAAAGCGGTCTGCCACAAATCCACCAATTATTGTCTATTATTCAATCTCATCATCTTCAAATCCCCCACTCATAATCCTATTAGGGTTGGAGGGAGACTGGAGCCTGTCTAAGCCGACACTGTGCGAAAGGCAGGGTACACTCTGAATAGCTTGCCAGACCAGACCATCGCAGGGCCAACACACACATTCACACTCACACCTAGGGGCAATTTGGAACAGCCAGCTAGCCTACTGTCTTTGGACTGTCGGAGGAAACCGAAGTACCTGGAGGAAACCCACACAAGCTTGGGGAGAACATGCGTACAGAAAGCCCTCGCTGAGCCTGGGACTCAAACCCAGGACCTTCTTGTTATGATGTGAATGGTTGTGTGTGCGTGTGTGATGCCCTGGTGAGCTGTTCAGGGTGTACCCCACCTCCGCTCAGTGTTGGCTGAGATGGGCGCAATCGTTTATAACCGTAATAATATAAACAATAACAGGAAATTTTACTTTCACACGTTCCACAACAGTAAGAATAACTAAAAATAGATTTTAAAAAAATTATGAGTCTTTATTTAATTCAGAAAAAAAAAGAGGAATCAAGATCGCAAAGTAGTCATCACTGGAGTGGGTACAGCTATGCCGCTTTGCAGCAGGCTGCCATCATTCCGCCTTATGAGTACATGAGTTTTAACCCCTGGATATTTGCAGATATCTAATAAAATGCAGGTGAATATCTGTTTATAGTATATAGGACACAGAAATGGTGCAATCGGATTGGTCAGCTACTTTGTGAATTTAAATAAATTAAAAAAACATTATTCTGAGTGGATAGTGCTTAAATCTAAATGATACACACTCACAATTTGGCAGCATCAGGCTTCCATGTGGTGCAATGTATTTAGAGCTCATGCATCTGTAATGATTAAAACATTTAAAACATAAATCATAAAAATCATGTTTTAAGGTGTGTTTTTTAACTTATGTTTCCATGCAGTATACACTACAATAACTATTCACCTCCGGCTCAGTGGATATCGCTGAACTGAAGAGTCTTATTCAGCTACTATTCAACGACATCCACCTCACCTTCAGTATATAACTGTTAAAGTGAAATAAAAGGCTCGCCTTCAAAAACTCCCCTGATACACTTGGACATATGTGTATTTTCATCATCGGGTGGTTTTGATTTACAGTTTTGAAGTTTTCAATCTGCTTAAATCCGTTTAACAGTTTGCATTAGATGTGGTTTACCCTCGCGAATGCACGAAGTCGTAAGAATAGGAACATGAATTCCCCAGTTCATATAAGGCAAGTTAATGGCAATAATAACAGTATACAGATATTAAACCAACACGTCAAATAAAAATTAAAACGTCTCAGTAAAAAAAAAAAGGCAATTCATATGCCAAACAAGTGTACGCATAAAAGAAAGAATACCATGCCATGTATTCATATGTAAATTAGTTCTGTGATACCAGTGGAAACATGAAATGATCATGTGACTTTTGCATTACAATGACGCCCCTTGTGTGCTGAATAGATGCACAGTTTTATTCTAATTAAAATGGCGGACAAAACCTCACAGTTTTGCCAGTTGCTGATTCTGAAATGCTACAAATTCAACAATAAATCCTTTGAACAAGTTTCCGGAGGCACGGTAATGGAGCTCACTTTTCTTTTCCTCCCACGTAGTATATACATTAAACTTCAAACGAGTTTCATAATGGAGTGCTGCGGACAATTGGGATGTATAGCGAGTGACCACAGTAATGATTTACATGATTTTAGTGCGATGTAAAACTAAACCACGGAAATCTCCTTTCTGTGTGCTTTTACATCTCTGTGTCATAAATATTAAAACAATTGTTCGCCTCAGGCTTGCTGGATACCCCGCCTTTGACAAATACATGTTTGTTATTTATTTATTCTGTAAATATATGCACACCATGTGCTGATTGAGGCATTGTTAAAAGTGGAGAGTTATTCTGTCTCCAAGTTTCGTTACTGATTAATGGATACATTCTCAAGTAATGATTAGAGGAGTGGAACAGTGTTCTTCTGTGTACTGGGTGGAAGTGTTTTTTATACTGATACACCAGTATTGACCAATATTAGGAAAAATTTTTAATAATAAACCATCATACCACCAAATAATACATACAACATACACCAATAGTGCATAAGTGGCACAGTGATGTAGTGGTTAGCACGTCCGCCCCACAGCAAGAAGGTCCTGGGTTCGAGTCCTGGGTGGGTAGGTTGCCTCCGGGTACTCTGGTTTCCTCTGACAGTCCAAAGGCATGCAAATTAGGCTAACTGGCTGTCCCAAATTGCCCCTAGGTGTGAGTGTGGATGGTTGTGCGTGTGTTGCCCTGCAATGGTCTGGTGAGCTATTCAGGGTGTACCCTGCCTTTTTCCCCAGTGTCGGCTGAGATAGGCTTCAGCCTCCCTGCGACCCTAGTAGGATTAAACAGTTTGGTAAAGGAGTAAGTGAGTATAAACTGGTGAAACAGGCTTTAGGGAATAAGGAGTCATTTGGGATTCAGCCATGACAGGAAGCAAGGACAAGGAGGGTTTTTTTTTTTTTTACACAGACATAAACTCACCACACACACACACACACACACACACACACACACACACACACACACACACACTTAACGATTTCCTAAGCATGGTGATCCACGCAGGGGAACTCTTTAATGAGCAGGCTGCTATGAGTAGAGGGGGCCGAGCAGGGAGCGCCACTCTTTCCCCAGTGTTTCCATCTCCCGTCTCCCGGACAGTTCATCAGCCCTGAACCATCTGTTATCTCGGGTTAAAGACATGCCCGTGTGCTTCCTGCTATTCTCAGACCCGCTGGTAAATCATTAGCTACACCTCCCTCTCTACTCTTTGAAAGGCGGCTGTTTTGTTTAGTTTTTTTATTATTAGTATAGTTATATATTTGCATGCACCTGGCTACTCATCCTTCAGCCGCATCTCCTGCACTCCTGAATGTGGTAAATGTTCCTTTTGCTCGCTTAAATATATACGGATTGTGCAACGGTCCACAATGCACATTACTGGTCTTGCATTTGGAATCCACTCTTCGTTTGACGAGTTGCACAAGTGCCCGGTGAAATCGAACACCATTTCAGGATGCCTTACTTCCAGCTGCAGACATTTATCACTGTTATATGACAAATAATTATACTCCCGACCATATATCCCCACTTTATAGGCTGCGGATGGCAGACAGTAACACGCGCGCTGATGGATCTGTTGAGTTACGTCAGAATCTTAAACCTGCATCAGCTCTGCTTCCACGGGAATTTACTGCCTTAACGCCCAATGCCTTAATGGGAGGACTGGAGCAACAAGGCAATTAGTATGACTTTAATTAACACATCTTCTCGCTGGTCAGTTTTATTAAAGCATTTAGCTTGGCAAAGCCCTGCGGAGCTCACAGTTTTCATACTGACAAAGAACTAGAACCTGCTGTTGTTTTCTCATCCGGGGTTTAAATAAAGGAAAACAACCAAGAGCTTCCTACTAATTAAGGACAATTAAATTGGTTTTACTTACACCAAGGTTACGATACTACGACTTCTACTACTACTACGACTTCTACTACTACTACTACTACTACAACACACACACCACTCATTTACCAAATCGCTTAATTTTACAAATGTAGGACTATTTCAGCTGACATCGCAGGGTCAACACACACACACACACACACACACACACACACACACACAGGGGCAATTTGGAACATCTGATTAGCCTTATGTGCATGTTGGAGGAAACCGGAGTATCCAGAGGAAACCCACGCAAGCATGGGAAGAACATGCAAACTCCACACAGCCTGGGACTCAAACCCAGTTTATAATCTATATATATTTAATGCAAATGTCTTTCTATTAGGAAAAAAAGAAACAATTTGGTGCTCTATAAAATTAAATAATCAATTAAAGCTAAAGTTGGTAACTTATAACTGTATACACAAACTGTTATTTTGTTTGAAATAGTGTTCAATAAATAACCAAATAAATAAATAACTTATGATATCTGAAAAAAAAATAATAATAAATAAATAAATAAATAAATAAATAGATTGTGTCATCTATAGCCACTGTAATCCTGTAAAAACGCCGACCAATCATTGCCTTGTGGTCCACTGGGATTTATCCAATCAAATGCTTCCATGTCTCGCTGCTTGTGTGTGACCCTATTGTGTATAAACCAGCAGTCACAGTGCACCTTGTGAATCTGGAGGTGGGCGTGGGACGACAGGAGGTTTAACTGGAGTCCTGAAGAGATGCTACATTCAAATTTTTTGTTAGCTTTCCAGATTAACAAGGATACACGGGCTCTAATGACCCAACCTGCTAACATTAGTAATAATGAAGGCTGCAATGAAGACAAGAGTACTCTGGGAGCGCAAACCTCTGCCAAGCCATGCAATACCCCACTTGCTCCACTCACAGTTTTAAAAATCATAATAAACCATTATTTAAAAAAATTCCAGGATCCAGAGTTTGATCTGTATCATCTCCAAAATCTTTCTTGTCCTATGCCTCACCCCTGGTAGAAAATCCACAGATAACTTTGTGCGTAATCCTGCTAACAAACACACAAACAAACTGAGGGTAAAACTGTACCTTCTTGGTGTTCACAGGTAAACTGCACAGCTATTGAGAAGGAAGGGTCGTGGGTGGAGAGTTAGTGGGCTAGGGAAGATTTAATCCAAGTTCTTCAACTTCAAGCAAGAAACCAGAGGTGCCCGAGTTAGAGAGATTGATACCACTTCATTTCTAGCCTGACAGCCGTGCGTGTCACTCTCTCACACTCTGACAAAATAAATGAAGAACAATGACCACATGGGAGGTTTTTTTATCCTGTCTATACAAGCAGCTTGTGATAAAGTGCACAGACGAGCTGGTATTCCGAGAGATGAACAACATGGCATGCTTTCCAAATCGTTTGCCATAAATCCCCTCCTGTTATGCGAAAAGATGGCCTTCTCCCTTTTTCCACCACGGCTTTCTGAAGACGGGCATGTAACCTTTCTCATTCACACCTGGCCTTTTCAAAAATATTAGCCGTTCAAAAAATATGTCCAATTAGCTTTGACCTACACACTGACCCAAAAGACCGATCTGTAGCAGACGGTGGAAATGGTAACGAGGCTAGAAAACAACAACGTTTTCAAAAATATACATTAAGCCTATCATTCATAGTTTTGTGGACCCCAAACTTCTACAAGCAACGCAGAACAGTGACAGTCGCAGAAGGTTGGAGCCAAGATCAACTGACACTGGGGAAAGGCAGGATACACCATGAACAGTTCGCCAGACCATCACAGGGTCAACACACACACAAACACACACACCTAGGAGCAATTTGAAATAACAGGTTAGCCTAAAGTGCATGTCTTTGGACTGTGGCAGGAAACCGGAGTACCTGGAGGGGACCCATGCAAGCACGGGGAGAACATGCCTCTTGCTGTGTGGCAGATGTGCTAACAATTAATAAACTACCATCAAGTTAAAACAAAAAACCCCAATCCATTAAACTGCATCCTCGTTTCCCTCACCCTTAGACCCTCCAATCGAGAAAACATGGAGAGGTGGGGCAACGATGTCAGAAGCACGGAATCAAGGACAAGAGAAGACAAGGGAAGACGTACAGTAGGTTTACGCTGACTTGCTGCTTAAAGCGGCTGACATCATGTAAGGGATTGGTTATTTATATACTGGGGTGCAGCTCTTCCAGGAAGGCTGCTCTTATGTAACAGATAAGAGAATTGGGATGACCTGCAAAAAATTGCGGACTAGAAGAACTTCCAGTTCAAGTAAGGATCGAAGAGTAAGGATGTACCATAAATGTGTCGCCTCTATAATTTCCAGGCCATCAATGCCATGGAGGTTGAAGCAGTACTGACAACTTCCTTGTGTCAAGTGAACACTCTTTGGCTTTTCTTTTCTGAAGCAGAAAGGCATGTTGCTCCTTATCCACCGCTGTAAAGAAAAGGAAAATGTTTTGTCCTTTCCCCCTCTGGCCCACATCTCCTCGTATTAGAGCATGATTTGAAGACACCAACAATTAACCTTAAGGATGTCATGTGCTGGTTATTAAACTCTGACATTTCACCCTGCCCTAGGTTATCCTCCTGAGTGCTTCTAAAAAGGCCGCAATCATGTCATTTTAAATTTTATTATCATAATTTTTTTTAAAAAAATCAACCAATTTCATACCCGAGGGTGCGTCGTACCAGAAACCGAACTCCTGCTTGGCTGACGCTGGGTATACACGAAGCCGTTTGTTTTCGTCTCGAGACCACCCAAACACAAGGGAGCAGATCAAAAGCATTTTTTAGGCACTGTCGTTCCAACTCTTGCCAAAATGGACGACAGGGTGATTACTAGCATGCTCCTCTAGGCTCGCTGACTTTAGACAAGAAAAAAAACGCTCAAAATGTCAGCGTGAAATTAAACAACAACAACATATAGATAATTGCCTACAATAGAAAACCAAACTGTAAAGAAGGAGAATTTTTCTCCACTCTTGATGGTAATTAGCTCCAGAAGTTCTAAAATGAAAAGATTTTAGCGTAATCGCTGCGGAAACTGCTGCAGTCCCACATAGTGTTGCAGGAAATGTGATAAAGTGGGTAATGATAAATAAATTGCTTGATGTAATATCATTACATTCATATGAATTCCTTCATAAAAAGCTCCAACACAGATACTCCAGTAAATTTAATTCTCCATTGTCAAATACTTGTCTAATCAAGTTGCCAGCAAATTGTAAAAAAATTATTATTGTATTGGGGTTTTTTTTTTTTGGGTGGGGCGGCTTTGAATCTCCACTTAAAGCTTATCTTAATGGTCCGATATTATACCCCTTTTCAGACCCTCATTTTCAATTCGGACAACAATTCATTCATTTTCTGAACCGCTTATTCCTAATTAGGGTCGCGGGGAGGCTGACGCCCATCTCAGCCGACTCTGGGCGAGGGCAGAGTACACCCTGGACAGCTCGCCAGGCCATCGCTGGGCAGAAACACGCTGACGGAAATGCAGCCTACCCTTTACGAAAGTCAGCAATGGTTCTTTCACATGCCTCTTGCCACAGACAGTGAAATTTGGACAACAATGTACGATTCATAACGCATTCAAAACACTCTACAGCTCTTCAGGAAGCTGCTTCCCCACTTCACTTCTGAGACACTGATATTAAGTGAACGGCATGTTTGGCTTCCTCCTCCCATTTATAGTCTTTCCTTCCATTTATGGTCTTTCCTGATTGGTCACCTGAAAGCTCCACACTCAGTGCACTGTGATGCAGACCAGGATAGGTGGAGATACCACTGTGCATGGTGGGGGTAGGCCCAGGACAGCGTGACGCATTAGCGTGCACCACTCCACTAAAAACATGCCATTTGACACTACAGTCAAAAAAGCATCATATCTCCCCTTTAATGAGCTTCAAAGATGATTGCATGAGTAAAAAGCTTAAATAATATGCACACAGCAACCTGACCAAACTTGCAAATTTCACACAAGTTAAAAAAAGGAAAGGAGAACAAAACAGAGGAAAGAAGAGAATGTTCCACAAACCTTGCATTGTTTTGTGGATTATGCTACCAATATTGTGGCTTTGAAATGCAGCAGCACAACAGATAGGCTTGATAATGGCCAGAAAAAGGCTCTGGAGGCCGAGGCTGGAATTACATCTGACTGTGCTCTTAGCCAATGAAAGAAAACCCTGCAGGTGAAGCACAAGTGCCAATAGGTAGCGGTTTAACAGCAGCGTATCTCTTAACATGACATGTCCAATCAGCTCACTTAAATCAGTGGAACTGTACACACTAGCAATGTTAAGCTATGAGGTATTGCCCCCCTCCTCCAACAACCCTGCTGATACATAAGCTTTGGTAAATAAGCTGTACTGAGCCAAGCCCTCTTTGATGAGACAGTTGTCTATGGCTCTGGCACTGGATGCTGATGGGGCAGATAGACTGCCTTTGTGTGTGGTCCCATCAGTAAACAGCATGCCACGGGCTTGGAAAAGCACAGCTGGGGCCCAGGCGTGTTTTTCCCAACAGTCAATTGCCACGCTGGGTGCTGCTAACTGACCAGGCAGAGTCTCCACCCGCCTCCTTTACCGCCGGCCTCCAAAACCAGCTTGCTTTTTCCATTAACAAATGATGGAGAAGGTGGAGGGAGGAAGCCATTACGATGGCTATTGAAGAACAGGCCTAAAATCTCTCGTATCAAAGCACACACGCACACAAAAACAGACGTACACCTGCTTCCTGGACTGGTCCCTGAAGCCCCACGATACAATGCACCATGTGGGCAGGTTGCAGTTAGGCCTTGATTCAAGTTACAGGATGAAACTAGAAACCAGGCCTTAAAAACATATGTGCGGGAGTGCTCGAGCCGGACCATGTCTCCATCCCACATGCCTTGTACGCCTGTTTAGGCTGAAGCTTACAAAGAGAACATGTGGAACAGTTTCAGTTCCACGTGCAGTTATATAGGGAACAGCATGAGGACAGGCGCTTCCTGTCTTAACACACACGCTTTTCTGCACTGGCACTGATTGGGACGGAACAAAAGACCAAACACAGTTATAGCTGGAAAAAATCTGCACCTGGCCATCAAGTGGCGCATCAAAAAGGTGCGTGGCTAGCAGCCTGGACTTTGCAGGTTCGAATTCAAGTTGCAGCCAATCACGTCCAGGGGTCCATGGGAGCTCACGGAAGAGAGAGGGATGGCATACGTTCACCTCCCGTCACTTACAGTGATTGCCAACCAATCATGGGTACCTGCATACAAGGGGTTAAAAGCGATTTCCCTTCGAGTGTGTTAAGCTCCGACAAGTATGCACAAGCAGTCTGTAAAGTTGCATGTGGTAGCATCACGTCACTTCCTGGTTGGTGGTGGTCACATTATAGGAAGGTGAATATTTGAAGAACTGGAAACAACTAAATTAGTGGAGACAATTAGGGGTGCATTTAAAGCACTATATGAGCCGGAATAGGTTTAGTAAGGTACCCAACTGTAAGGGTTTTGATTGGCCAATTTGGATGAAATAAAGTATTTGTGTGATTTGGATACACATGATACACTCCGTCTGTGAGTGAAACATGGCTGCCATGAGCGACGTGCCCATGCTCTGACGTGCTGGATGTGGCCAGCACTCCAGTTTGGAAAAATCCAAGGCTCCTGTGGATAGACTGCCTTTTCTTATCCGCTGCTCTGCCAGTCCACATCCCAAGAGATGAGGGGTGGGGTGGATGTGGTTCTTTATTCGGGACCCCTCCCAGCCCACTGTAGGCCCCAGTGGTGAGGGTAAAAATGGTGTTTAAAAATAGGACGTGGCCACAGTGAGACTGCTAAACGATTTTAGCCTGAGGTTAATATACATAAGCTTCGGATTTGTAGGGAAATTAATGCGCTGGTCTGCTGAGTTGGCGTGATCTTGGCCATATGGGGAAGAAGTTCAGATCCAAAAATGTCTAAATCTGCTTGAGTTCGTACTGTATGTGGAAATTTATTATTATTATTTTTTAAATTTTGCTATTCTGTATTAATCCCACAAGGGAAATTATTTCCTCTGCATTTAACCCATCCAAAGTGAGCACACACACGCAAACAGTGAGCACACACACACACACGGAGCAACACATTGGGGCACCCAGAGAGCAGTTGGTGGTTAGGTGCCTTGCTCAAGGGCACTTCAGCCATGAAGGTGGAGGAAGGGAAGGTGCAGCTCACTCCCCCACAGCCACACATTTTTCCGGCTGGTTCGGGAATCAAACCAGCGACCTTTCAGTCCCAAAACCTCTTCTCTAACCATTAGGCTATGGCTGCTAATGCTTACGTCTGTAAAAAGTTGCATTATAGCATGAACTGTTGTGCTATGAAGTCTGTATGCAGTGTACAGCACACTAACGGCTTTCAGTTCTCCTTTCATTCGGCTCAGTGGGTTAGTATGCCTGGAATTCACAAACAGGCTAACTGACTGGAAAACCTGACTAATAATGAACAGAGGAGGAACAGAGAAATAGAAATGACTGGCAAGAGAATGCACCTCCCTCCCGTTTCCCCCTTGTGCTCTGTAGTCAGCTGACAATGCGGCCACAAGGGATGCTTTACACACACACACACACACACACACACACACACACACACACACACACACACACACACACAGCTCTCGCTCAATCGAATGCGCACATCCGCCCACATATGTCGCCTCCTCCTTCTCAGCTGGCTGAACCATGCACGATTCATCCAATGTCAACAAACGCCGCTCCCCTGCATGGCCCAGCCCCGACCGTGCCTGGCCCTGGGCTGAACTGCTCAACTGCTGCTGAGGTCATTGCAAAGGATTGGAAGGGGCGAGGCAGACGGGGCTGATCTGCAGAGCGAGGGAGGGAGAGACCGAAAGAGAGGGAGAGAGAGCAAGCGAGTGAGCAAGAGGGGGCGGGATTGAGACAGAATTCCTCAACAGTAGACAAACCCACCGGTTGGAAGCTTCGAAAGCCCTCAGCTCTGGAGAAGAAAAAGAAAAAGGCTTGGCCGCACGCCAGACCTCTGAGCTCAGCATTTTGTAATGCACTTCCTTTTTCGCTTAACAGCTTGCATAATACAGCCAGCCACCACAGCCATCAACCTTTAACCCTTTGTTTCCTGGTCTATCTGCTGTGCCCAAAAGTAAGGACACTTCTAAATGGAGACATACTCAGAGAAACTAAGAATACTAAGCAGAAAGCATCCCCAGCTGAGACTGCTTGATTAAAGAGTTAAGGATTCTGAAAAGTTCATGAAGAACATGGCGATTATTAACTATTCGATGATAATAAAGGTAATTATGATTATGATAATCACAGGTATTAGGGGTAGGCAGGAATTCCTTTGAGAAAAAGAACTCTTCATTCGGCGTTCCCTGCCCAACCCTATCGCTTTGAGTCTGAGACAACCAATAATAAATTGCCAAAAGTTTAGAGACCCAGTGGATAGTATGGACTCTGTACTATGGTGCAAGGGCCATAGCCGTACGTCAAACAATATCATCTATTCATATGGAACAGAGAGATATCACCAGACAGGAAACCTGGTATAGGACACAGGACACATGGCGAGGCATAGCAAACTGTGCCTATAAAGAGCGTGGTAATTGGCTGACGAGTCAAATTAGGTGTGTTAAATGAGGTAGAATGCAAACTATGCACAGCTGTGGCCTCGCTGATATCCGACACAATTGCGTTATTGTAATTTGGATGGAAGAAAAAAACCCCAAAACAATAGAGTGGTCAACAATAGTTATGAACCAGAAAATTTTAAATCTTTGGCCACTGTCTAAAAGCAGAGCTTCCTTGAGAGGTGTCCAGGTCTAGGTTTGCTTTTTACTGCCTTTCTGATTTCTTGTCTTGTTAGTTTTATTTATCTGTTTAACGAGTTTATGTTCTGTTAAGCATCTGATTTCAGTGTTTGCTCCATGAACTGTTATTTACCTGCAAGTTTGTCTGCCTAGCTGAGTTAGATTGCGTATTTTTTTATTCTGTGGAAGTCTGAGTGGTGGTGAATGAGCCTCTATTTTTGGGGTTTCCATTTTGTTATTAATAATAAATCTGTTTTTTTAATTGCTGACTGTCGCCATGCAAGTCAGCAATACACAACAGCCATTCAGCATCATGGTAGCCTTATTAGGTTTCCTGTTGTGGGCATGCAAGGACACTGAACAAGGCATGGGACAACCACAAATGAATATAATGCTCCATTTGTAAACAAATCATACTTTGTAATCCAACTAATGCTCAAAATCAATTAATTAAATAAGACTAAATGAATATTTCTGTTCTTAAATAAGATAAATGTTTCTTGTAATCATGTTTTGCTCAATTGAACTTGATCAAGCATGGTCTTTTATACATTTAGTCCTAAGGGACTTTGAGAATTCCATTTTCTCAAGGCAAAAACAGGGGTTGGGGTCATGGTTTAAAAAGGTGAAATGTCACTGCTGGTCTTTCAAATAAGATTTAAATGGCATCCTGCAGGAGGATAGTTTCCCAGCTTGTAAATTACATTAGGCCGTCCTGTATCCCTGATAGCGCAGACATTCTTTTGTGAGAGGATTTCTCAATGCATCTCTGTTTCCAGAAAGGAGCAAGAACGAGAGTACAACTTGGACCATTGAACACCATATCGATTAAGAGATTAGGAATATTCTCAGTAACGTAGTGTGAAGAATTTCTTCAGCGTATGAGAAGACGCCGGATTGCCATAATTGAAGGAAAAGAAGAGTAAAGTAGTAAAGCCCCAAGGAACCCTATAAAGCTTTCCCTGGAGACAGAGCATTGCGTCTATAGGGGCGTCCACATAGGAAGCAAGGAGCTGCAAGCAACTATGTAAAGTCAACAAACGCCAGCAAAACGAGTGACAAAAGGCAAATGGACATGTTTAACTAAGATGAACTTTTACACGATGTGATTTGAGCGATAACCAATCAGACTGTAAAGATACTGTTGACTGACAGACACGCCAAACCCTGAGTTCAACAAACCATTTTCTGTCAGAAGACAACAAACACAAGTTCCTCTGCCTTCATGGCTGTAGTGCCCTGGAGCAAGGCACCTAAACCCAACTGTTCACCGGGCGCCCCAGTGTGTGGCGGCTCACTGCTCCGAGTGTGTGTGTGTGCTCACTTTAGATGGGTTAAATATGCAGAAGCTGAATTTCCCTTGTGGGATTAACACAGTAAATAAAAAAAAGATAATAAAAAAAAAAACCTAGTATAAAGCTAATGATGATAAAAGGTATTTATTAGTGAACTAGCTGGATACTACTCAAGAGTCTACACTTCCTGTAGGTAACTAGCTGTTCTCTGCTCACAGTTTCACTCAGCAATATTTGGAAGTGGGAAACAGGTGAGAGGGTTACCCAGGCAACCAGAACTGAACATGAGCATGATTCATTTTTTTTTTTTTTAAGCGAATCGCATGTCGCTCGAATCAATTGTCACTCACACCGCTTAAAGAGGTTATGACTAGATCAGACATTTAATGAACACCCAGTAACAGCAGCGCCCCCCCTCTCATCTCAAACCTAAGCACGTTGGATTTCTTACAAGTATTACATTGTGTAGCTCTGAACGTGAAGTATGCACTGTAAGATGGGTGTAAGCTCACCCTTCGTGGAGAACCCAATCATTGCTTCGGATGCTTAGGCAAGGGGTAACACTCAAAAAGGGTAGGGGGATTGAGTGGGAGAAGGATTTTTAAAAACCTTACAACAATAGGCACTGCCAGTACTTCATTCCAGGGCTTTATATGCACACAGAAACCAAAAAAAAAAAAAACTCTGTAGCAAACCAGCCAATAACACGAGAGGAGGATTCTCTGTAGACGACAACAATGCAAGGTAGTGGAGCACAGGGGGAGGATGGGAGGCACTAGCAGGCAAGCAAATTGGGTCAACGAGGATATCCCACAAACTGGGACGTCTCCAATCCCATTGAACGTAATCTGTAACTACTTAAAGCATAAGGAGGCAAAAAAGGGTGAGGTGTGCAGATTCAAAGCATGAATTAACCATCTTCCCTTGCGCTTACGGAAATGACTCTCTGAACCCACAGATGGAGCAGCTACCCAAGCACCGACAGACAGCGGTCGCAATCCTCACAACAATCAAAATGGTTTTACTGCTCGGCTCTTCCAAGCATGAAAAAAGACCTCTGGTGACACTTTGAGTCTAATTGTGACCATTCTCGCTTTGTCCAAATCCTGCCAGCAATGATCGGTCGCCAGCTCCACTACACAGAGGTGCTTTAAAAAGAGAAGAGCTGCGTCAGTACGTGGAAATAACTGTACGCTTGGCGTTATGAAAACCCAGGCCTCTGCCATTAAGCAATTAAAAAAAAAAGGTGACAATATTTCTGGTGCAGACGAAACCATTCGGTGCATCAGGTGACAATCCATAGCTCGAATTTAATCTGATGGTGACCTGCCAAGACATTTGTGGGGAAGGTCACAGAGATTCGTTCCTTAAGAAGCAGACTGATAAATGTATTCAGCGCAAACTATGGCAATGTTGACCAATATATTCGATGTAACGTACATCACTCAAGAAGGTCTTGGGTTCAAATCCAAGCCGTTCCAAATTTCGCCTAGGTGTGAGTGTGAATGGTTGTGTGTGTGTTGGGCATGCAATTCTGCTGAGCTGTTCAGGGTGTACCTTGCCTTCGCGCAGTGTTGGCTAAGATAGGCTCCAGTCTAATCGGTTGTTCTAAACTGCCCCTGTGTGCGAGTGTAAATGGTTGTGTCTGTGTTGGCTCTGTGATGGTCTGGCAAGCTGTTCAGGATGTGCCCCGCCTTTGCCCGCTGTTGGCTGAGCTGGGCTCCGGCCTCCATACGACCATAGCAGGATTAAGAGGTCTGGCATGTGAGTGAGTGAGATGAATAATTAGCATAAACGACAAACTTTTCACCAGCTACATGACTGCCATCCTCTCTATTACAGGTAATGCCAGCTTCTGCCGCCAAGTACCACTCAAGTATCGGTCTGAGCCGGGACACTTGGACTTTTAGCATCTGATCCTGGTTAATAAGAGAGTATGTTTCATCAGATTGGGTATCCAGAAATCAGTACCGCGACTAGGGAACACAAGACTTTCTGGGAAACAGAGAATTAGCTGATTAAATCATCATTCCGGCAAATGCGGTCATATACAAGGCCTTGACTCAAAGTGCACACTCGCAACGCAATTTAAAAACACACAGAGAGCCACAAATAAGACATGACATCACCCAGTGTTTCAAATTCAAGACACAGACACATCTGGCTATTCATTACCATCAAAGCAGTAGTGGAGTCAGTCCCATACACAGATATATGCTGAGTAATCAGTTTATAGAACAGGGGCAATTAATGAATGCCGATGAATTACCATTGACTTTATTCTCTGTAAACCACATCCTTCACCATTCAGGCCAGATATAAAGGTTTAGGGTTTTTTTTTTTTAGAGATAAGGATCATCTGATCGCTCAGTAAGATGCTTATTAAAGGGTTCTGCACACTGGATTTTAAACACACAGATGGATTTGATTACAAATAGATTTTAAATTGAGAGATAACTTTATCAAATAAATATCTTTTTAAATAAGTGTACACCAAGGGTTAGGGATAACGAGCTAATTATATATATAGACGCGCGTTTCTCTGTGGAATTTGAATGTTCACCATGTGGATGGGGACCCATCCCCTGCATGGGTTTTCTCTGGGTACTCTGGTTTCCTTCCAGTCCAAAGGCATGCAAATTAGGCTAACTGGCTGTTCCAAATTGCCCTCAGGTGTGAGTGTGGGTGTGAATGGCAGTGTGTTTGCCCTGCAATGGTCTGAGAAGCAGTGGCTACTCCCTCTATGGTACTCCTTGGTGTAACACTTGAATTGTATCGGCACCTCTGTGATTGAAACTGTAATGTTACAATCTTCCCTCCAGTATCTTCAGAAAAAACGAAATAGCCAGATCTGGGAAACCGAATCCCCAACAGATCATTAGTTTTGGAAACCACTATTCCTTCCAAAACAGAGAGTAGTTCACATTTCCATTAACCAACAAAACCCCCACGTCTCAATTCTGATGTAAGTAAACCAGGTCTGGAGGCACAGTCATCCTCGCACGTCGGGTTTTAATGCCACTGCTTGAACTAATGGATTTCGGTTTGAGATTCTAGCTCGGTCGCTTTCGTTAAACGACTGAGCAAGACAGATTTTTTAACCTTTTGTGATGACAGCTCACTTTATTCTCTTTAAACATTGCTGACAGAAAATGATTCCAATGCCTCAAAGGAACATGTGAGACGTTCACATCTCCCCCTCCTCTGTCTAAACAAGCCTGTAGAAAAAGGGCTGCTCTCAAAACAACCATCCAAATTAACCACGCACTACAACCGCTTTTTCATTTGCTTTTCTTCTGCTACAGTCAAACAATATTGATTTTACTTGCTAATTTTTGGAAAGAAAAACTTGCTAAGCATCTGTTACTTCAGGACAACAAGCTAGCTCACAGACACGGTGCTCTGACGCGATGTAATGAACGCGGTCACTTTTAAACCCTCCGAATTCCGCATACAACTGGAACACTAAGCTTCTCTCCTCTTGCCATGGAAACGTGCATTCAGTTCCTCTCACTCACTCACTTATTTGCTGAACCACTTAATCCTACTACTAGGATCACAGTCACCCTGAACTGCTTGCCAGACCATAGCAGGGACAACACACACACACACACACACACACACACACACACACACACACCTAGAGGCAATCTAGAACAGCCAATTAGCCTCATGTGCATGTCTTTGGATTGTTAGAGGAAACTGGAGTATCCAATGGAAACCCATGTAAGCACCGGGAGAACATGCAAACTCCACACAGCAACGCCCTCGCCGAGCCCGGGACCTTCTTGCTCTGAGGCAGACATGCTAACCACTATGCCACCGTTTAATTACAAAAATTAAAGGAATGACAAGGAAAGGGGTGAAAAACTCAAATGGTGCTGAAGGAGGCTTGCAGTGAGAAGGAGAGGAGCGACAGAGAAAAGTACTGATGCATCAGAGATCTTGGCTTCGCTCCAGGTTCAGACAGTGATCTGTATGCAGGAACGCAGCACACTCGGCCAGGCCTCCTCTCTTAACATGTTTGAATTTAGTCCCTCTCTTGCTGATTGTGGAGCAAAAAAAGGGCTAAATCGGTGCTTCTGACCTCCCCCTTCTGGCCTGGGACTACAAGGGGGTGGGGAAACAAGTCAGCAGTTGGCCGGGGACTCCATTCTATTCTGTTATCAGGAGTACGGGCCACTGGTGCCAGTGCTATCATAGTCCACAGATCTGCTGACGTACTGCAGGGTTTATCAGCGCTACATGTGGTGGTCATCTTACACTTAAAACCAGAAAACTTGGCGTGCACACACACACACACGGTCATGTCAACAAACAGGGAAGCTGGCTCCAAACTCTGACCGCGGCAATGGACTAAGAGAGAATAAGAGAGAGAGAGGTGAGAGAAAGATAAAGAGAATGAGCGAGAGAAACAAGAAAAGAGAAAAGAGAGAGGAGAGAGGGGGTTAGAGAGATAGAGAGAAGGAGAGAAAGAGAGAAAAGGGAAGGAGAGAGAAAGAAAGAGAGAGGGAGAGAGAAAGAGAGAGAAAGAGAGAGAGAGGGAGAGAGAGGGAGAGACAGATAGAGAGAGAGAGTGAGAGAAACAGACACTTAACCTTGAATTTGAAAACGCTCTTTTCCTCTCTTTTGAGTATCAAGGACATAAGCTTGGACAGAGACTTAATGTTAGAGCTTTCATCCATTCATTCCTATTTGGGTCTTAATTAGGGTTGTGGGGAGGCTGGCGGCCATCTCAGCCGACTCTGGGCGAGGGCAGAGTACACCCTGGACAGCTCACCAGGCCATCGCAGGGCAGAAACACGC
>JBCNYH010000008.1:15494932-15522023 GCA_039654325.1 Tandanus tandanus | reverse complement strand
AACTTTGTGGATTCATGATGATCTTGGGGGAACTTTGTGGATTCATGATGATCTTGGGGGAACTTTGTGGATTCATGATGATCTTGGGGAAACTTTGTGGATTCATGATGATGTTGGGGAAACTTTGTGGATTTATGATGATATTGAGGGAACTTTGTGGATTCGTGATGATCTTGAGGGAACTTTGTGGATTCATGATGATCTTGAGGGAACTTTGTGGATTCATGATGATATTGAGGGAACTTTGTGGATTCGTGATGATCTTGAGGGAACTTTGTGGATTCATGATGATTGCGCTGATTGTGGCAAAATGTTTGACTGTCAAAAATTTTGCCACGATTATTTAGATTTATTACAATTTGATGTCAATCATGATAGAACATGGGAATTGTAGTAGAGCGTAGTGAAGCTTAACAGACCTTAACAGAGAGTAACAGAACTTGATGCACCATCATAGGGGATCTTGATGAACTTAAACTCGATTCCTTCAAGTTTCATCTCTTGGATGCCCCATGCCTCCTTTTTATATCACAATCGTGCTCCAAGTGTGCTCATAAATAGTATAGTTCCACGCTTTTTTGAATCACGGAGATCATGGACATCGTACCCCAGTGTAAAAACAGGGTTATACAAACTACTTAAAAGCATGCATAACTTCCACTTTTTTATTTTCATGAATATCATCTCATCGGATGTGAAATCAGTTGTACATTGACAAGCTGTCACAGGGTCACAGTGGAAATTTGTCACAACAGACTAGTTCATCATTATTCCAGCTTGTGACTAATGACTAATAGGGTTTTTAAATGGATATTCATCATCAAAATAGTTATGCTGGCATTGGGAAGCATTTGGGAATTTTCCAGTCAGAGTCACATTTACCACACATTCACCCGGAGTTGGCTGGGATGGTGTACAGCCTGCCTGTGACCCTAATAAGGGATAAAGCAGTTTGGAAATTAATAAAGATGCATTCATAGATGGCTCCGTGCTCTTAAGCAGTCATACCGCATGAAAAAATACAAGATATAAAACTTCAGCTGGCTTACAAACCAAAATATAATAGAGGTTTTTTGTTCTCATCAGATTACTGTCAAGACACTCATTTGCCATCCTATTATATTTTAACTCAACAAGAGTTTTCCATTTAGGAGTTTTAGCTCAACTCATCCAAGTTATGGTATTTGCTGAAAATAAATTTAGGGATCTTTACATACTTTTCGACATCCGTCCCTATACACTGTGAAATCTAATTAGATCTAATCTAACTTAAAGGTCAGATATCATACCCATTTTCAGACGTTTGTTTTTACCACCAGTGGAGCACCATTGTACAACTAATCCAAAACACTTTTTTAGGAAATAGATCCCCCATCTTCCCTGTGAAACACTGATTTTGAGTATGTGCATTGGACAACCTGTTTGGCTTCCCCCTCGCATTTATTGTCATTCCGCTCTCTGTGCCTGCTTTGCTCTGATTGGTCGCCTGAAAGCTCCATGCTCAGTGTATTGGGAGGCAGACTAGGATGGGTGGAGAGTACATTGCTGTGAATGTACATTGTGAATTTATTTATTTTATTTATTTATTTTTCAATATACGATTTGTATTCCACTTTACTTTGTGTTTTTTTTTTTTTTTTAAAGCATTGGTCTTGCATGCTTTTTTAAGGTTATAATTAAAATTTCCAGCCTTCTCTCCATCCATCAATTTATTTATTTTTTATTTATATTTTAAGCTATACCTTCAAGTATCTATCTATATGTTTATCTATTTATCCATCCATCCATTTATTTGCTTGTTTGTTTGTTTATATTTAAAACCATATCTTCAAATATCTATCCATATATGTTTATCCACCCATCCATCCATCCATTCATTCATCTATCTATCTGTGCCTCTGTGTGTTTTTCAGTCTATCCCACTGTCTGTTCAGAGATTTGCTGTAGGCTACCCTGTAATTTCGGTTGCCAGGTGATTCCAACGTTGCCAGGTTTCACTGTGTGTTCAGAGGAGAAGTCAGATGGGAAGGGGGATGGGATGTTTCACATCGACTCAGTCTCTTTGGGTATGACTAACTCAGCTCTAAATGTATGGCTGATGCTGGCCTAACAGTATTTGTTTAATTAAAAGCAAGTCCTGATTAAGCATTTAATTACCAGTTAATTATGGGCTCTAAATTGGCGACTTTAATAATCTGCATTGTACTTCAGGTCCATTTAAGCATATAAAATCCACTCATTATTTCATATTGTCCTGCTGTAGTAGCGTCATATAAAAATTACAGCATGAGTGTAAGCATTTTATTACTGTTGTGAGACTTCCATGCCATTCATGTGGGTGGTATAAAATCAGTTATACCCTATTATCAGTGCAAATGAAATGTTAAACGATACCTGTACTAAATTTTCGACCAGAACAACATAAAATGGAGCCTAGTGTTATTAATTAACCAGGATGAGAGGCGCTGTCAGATAATAGCTGGTTTAACTTAGTGGTGACACCATGTTTTCCTTCTAAAATAAACTCAAGCCAAAGAAGAAGGTAGGAGCAATAAAAACACGCTCATGGTTTACTGCACATTGTTCAACACTGCTTATTACACACTACCAGATCAGCCGTGTGTGTGTTTCGTTGTGAAGGTCAGTACTGGTGGAAGCATCTGGCTTTGTGCAGCTATTTAGAAAGCAAATAGCACAGATGCTATTCTAACAATGCAATACCGGTGAGAACAAAAGAGTGCTCTTCAGTTTTATTGCCAAAGAATTATATTGTGATAAATGCTAATGAGTGCACAATCCAGTGTACACTTCAATGAGAATGATGCACTTGTGGGTACATATTTGGCAGAGGACACAGATCTCGTAATGACAAAAGAGCCCCAAACTTGGTAATGAAAATCCTGGACTCAGACTGCGTCGAGATAATGAAGACAAGGAGAACCCGGATTGCGTGTCTACATAGAGGACGCGGGTCGGTTCAGGACAGGGAAGACCTTGGTCATTAGTGATAAGGTTACACCATGTAACAAGACAGACCACAATCAAACGATTACAAGAGAGACCTGGATCACATTACGCCAAATGAAACTCAGATGGAGTAACAACAAAGTGGACCAAGCTTGGGTCATACAGTGGGGATCTAGGATTATATAACAACAAAGAAGACCTGGATAAAGTATTGACAAAAGGGAGGCAGATAAAGTGGCACGATGGAGGATGAGACCAAGAATAAATTATAACTTCACTGGCTAACAAATTAATAGCCATAGATCATGTAGCAGAGTGAAGCCTAAGTGGAGATGATGGACCTAGAGTGAGTACGAACATGGAGAGTCCGGACTGAGGATTAGCACACAGAATTTTAGTGAATCTTTATTGCATGAAAGGAGTTATAGTAAAGAGTGGACTGCCCCATGTTCACCGATACAGCTTTCAGTCTCTCCTAACAGAGTTCATAATAATAGCCAGTACCCGGTGTCTTGGTGCAGTGGGCTAGTTGACATTCTGCTGAGCAGAGTCCAAGTGTGTGTGTGCAGAATGTTGGTTTGTGTGGGGCCAGTTAAAGAAACATGCTGCTCTTGCTGCCAAGGTCAAGTGCGCTTCTGTGAAAAGGATAAATCAAAAAAACTATATAAAATCAAATTGTCTAATACCGTCCTTTTAATTACATTACTGGCATTTTTTTTTTTTCCTAATTATAATTTTTTCTGTTTATTTACTTTAAAATTTGGGGCTTTGCATTAGGCATGTAAATTCATTCCAGTCCACTAATTTGATTGGTGAAGCTGCTGGAAGTGGGCTGCCTGGTGGTGTAGAAGGTCCTGGGTTCGGGCGTTTCTGTGTTGAGTTTGCATGTACTCTCTGTGTTTGCATGGGTTCCCTCCTTGTACTCCGGTTTCCCCCACAGTCCAAAAACATGCGCGTTATAGGCTAAAAGGTGGTAAAGAATTTTCAGCTTTTTTAAACACTTGTTGCGTTTTTGTGCAGGTGTGTTCAAGCGGGCCCGCATTGCTCAGCAGACATGACCGCTTTCACCAAGGATGGGTTTACAGTCACCTCTACATCATGAATTCAATTCGGATCTCCTTATAACAATTCTGTATGGTTCTGTGGTCATGAGAGGGTTCAGTGTTTACCCACGGACAGTTATTACTTTTCTGTTGCTCCTCTAAACATGAATAAAACATAACATAGCCGTGCATATCACTCTACCACATGCAAACAAAGCATTTCCCAAAGCTCCCATAAACCATCCTTATCACACACGCATCAGTGCAGCCCGACTTTACCATTCATTACAGCAGGAAAATCAAAGTGGCTGTCACTTGGTCCATGTGTAATTTACCCAGCCTGTGCAGCAGTGCTTTGTTTGCATAACCCCATTAAGGCTTACAATAGGTGACTGGTATTACACAGCTAGAATTAAGAGAAGGGTATAGATGCAGATACCAGTTGTATCGGAAAGTAGGACAGACAGACAAGTCTTTGATTTAATACATGGCCTTAAAGACATGCTCATCATATGTTTCCGATGAGGAACTCAGTCAACTCCGTTTGAAGGTGAGGTGCACCCTGAACAGCTCGCCAGACCAACACAGGGCAACACACACAACCATTCGCACTCGCGTTCACACCTGGGGCAATATGGAACAGCCACTTAGCCTAATGCAATTGCCTTTGGACTGTGGGAGGAAACCTGAGTACCCGGAGGAAACCCATGCAAGCGCAGGAAGAACATGCATACGCCACACAGAAATGCCCTGCGGGTATGTGAGCAACCTTTCCACCATACCGCCTACACACACACACACACACACACACACACACACACACACACACACACAACATTATACCCAAGTAACAGGCATCTGTAGAGTGTAGTGGCATTTCAGAGGTATAGCATTTCAGAGGCGTTGCTTTTCAGAGGCGTAGCTTTTCAGAGTTGTAGCATTTCTAAACACTGTACTTTTTACTGATAATTCTGCAGTAATAAAAAAAAAAAATCATATTTCATCATTACTTAATTATTTTTAAGTGCGGCATGGCGTAATAGTTAGCACGTCCGCCACACTGCAAGGTCCTGGGTTCCTGTCCCAGCTCAGGCATTTTTGTGTGGAGATTGCATGTTCGCCCCATGTCTGCGTGGGTTTCTACCGGGTAATCAGGTTTCTTTCCACAGTCCAAAGACATGCACATTAGACCAATTGGCTGTTCCAAATTATGTGATTATATATCCTTTAATGATTGGTATATGTTATTATGATGACTAAGAGGAGTGGACGTTCAGCTTATTTGATGTGTCAATTTTAATAACTTAAAGTGCAAAATCAGCTGTATTTCACCCTAATTTTCACACTAAGTGCTTGCTTTGATTTATTAAACATTTATATTTCTGTAAACCATAGAAAAAGAGATTTCATTTGATGTACTACACATTTGTCTCCTAGAATATTTATTTTCAAGCCCTCAGGGGCCAGGTATTGAGGCGCTCACCATGCTGTCACCCTTAACTGGTTCGGCAAGTGAGTAATTGAGTGTTTTTAAAATATTTTCTCTTTTTGATGTATACTGGCGTGAACTGGATCCCAAACCACATAGAGAGAGAATAGGACGTCCAGTAGAGATTTAGTCATGCATCGCACTTCTTTTGTACAGTGATTTAAGTATTGCCACACTGACTCCAAAATCAATTTTATTTATTCAATTTTAATTTATATGTTTGAATTTGAGGTGGTGCACTTTAAACTATTCACACATTAGCACGAGCGAATTACTTGCTAGCTTTGTGTAGAAAAAACCAATTAGCCAACTTTCTTTTACATGGTTCAAGGTTCTAAAATTGTAACCAAATTTATAGAATTGCAATTGGACAAATCGGATCAGCACCTAGGTATGGCTATAATTCCATTCAGGTGGTCCCTGGTGATTTCCATCGCTACGGTCCACAGATTAAATACAGTAAAGTAATAGTTGTACTATAAAAATGTAGCATAGCTTATCATTTTGGCATGCTATTTAGTTGTAAGTGTGTGTAGTATGCAGTGTTTACACAGCCATAATGAAACATAACCAGTATACAGTATATATTAGCTAAAATAAAATGTGTGCGTAGCTTGCAGCAAGGCAGCAACTCGAAACCATCAAAAACTGTCGAGCGAAATCAACGTAATTGTGTTACTGTTCCTTCATCAGTTCAAAAATGATGCTGTGAGTATTTTTTTCTGCCGTGTATACAGTTGACGGTAGTGATTATTTGCACAAATCAGAAATGGTGTTATTGCTATATTGTCATGATGAATCACTAAAGGCTCTGCTTACATCCACGCTAGCAGGAAACAAAGTGAAAATGCGCATTTCATTATGTATGTACGCCACACAGAGCTGCGATTATTATAATGCCGACAACAACAGCAAATCAGCAAGTGACATTTGAAATGAGATTTCCTCAATTACAGGTGATTTTAAAATGACATGTTTGAGGAAATGGTCCAGATGATTGGCTGTTATGATTCCTCGGGCCAATCCTATGCCACATGTGGTCTGACATTCATTAATTTATTCACTCACCTGGTTAGTGTCCTACCTGCAATTAGTTCCTGTGTCCGGACTGACATGCAAAAATGGAAGAAAATGATGTGTATGATTTATTGCATTTTATTAAATCTGAATAGAGAATTTCATTACAAAGAAAAAGCTTGGAAGAAAGAGCAAGGCTTGCTGGTGCCTTTGGTGAGTGTACATACCTAATACAGTAAAGCGGCAGCCACACAGGAAGCGATTCATGCGACGTGTGAATCGCTTCATAACACAAGATGACTATGTTCTGGATGACTAGGTAACCCTCTTGCATGTTTCCCACTTACAAATGTTTCCTAGTGAAACCATGAGCAGTAAACAGCTAGTTCCCTACATGAAGTATAGATCCACAAGCAGTATCTTACTAATTCACTAATAAATAGCTTACGCAATCATTAGCTTATATGATTTAGCTTATACTAGCTGATATTATTATAATAAATAGCTTATTATTACCGCGCGGCAAATATAAAACGTAGATTCTTGTGCATTATGGACCAAAAAGCTTTAAATATATATATATATATATATATATATATATATATATATATATATAAATATATAGATTGTGACCACTATGTTTTGCTCGAGCTTCCTCTGGGTACTCCGGTTTCCTTCCACAGTACAAAGAAACCTCCCAATAATGCATGTTTAGATCTGGAGTTGGAAGGGGGGAAAAAATGAGCCCAATAGAGATGAGAAATAATAAAGAGGTAAACAAAGCACTTTTCACATGCTTTTGTGCCTCACGGAAACATTTCCATAGGATGTCTTCTCCTAGAACGCAATAAAACATGCATTTTGAAAAATTTCACCCAAGCATACCCCTTCCTACCAATTTCTACCCCAATATACCCATCTGGGGTGTATTCTTGCCCTCCCCTCGGAATGAGCATTCATTCATTCATTTTCTAAACCGCTTAATCCTAATTAGGGTCGCGGGGAGGCTGGCGCCCATCTCAGCCGACTTTGGGCGAGGGCGGGGAAATCCAGTGACCTACTCTTTACGAACGACAGCAATGGTTCTTTTACATGCCTCTCACCACAGACAGTGTGATACATGGATGGCCTTTGATAACCCAGTTACCTGCACTGAGGGGAACAGCAGTGACAACTTGGTGATGGTGGGCTTTGAACCCCCGACCTTCTGATGAGTAAAAGCAAACACAACCGCAGTGTTCTGAAGAGCACCAGAGACCTTTTCATAAATTCCGACTCCAGTGCCTCGTGTCTTCGGAAACGTTTGTGTGTTTGCAGAAAGTGAGCTTGGTGTTATGCGTATTAATTCCACATCCATCGCCATCAACAGCACGCCTCAGCACTTCCTCCCGCTGCTAGTTCGCCAAACACACTGGGCAGATTCCCAGACGTTCATCAGCGCTTTAAAGCCACTCTCCTGGTGCCTCATGAACCCGTCTATGAACCTGTTTCCCTACAAGCTCTTCTGGTTCTTGCAATTTGCTGCCAGGTAGTTTCGAAGGGCGAGACTGTGGCTGGAGGCAGGGAGAACAATGCAGCACGAGGACAGGCACAACAACATTGTGGGCCTGTGCGAGCATGTGGCATACTTTTGTTTACTTTAACCCTTGTGCACTGTTCGGGCCATTTAAATAGTTTTTTACTGCGTAGAAGAGCTGCAAGTAAATTCACACATCATGTGTGGGTGCAATTCGTTTACTGAAACCCTCACAGAGTCAGATAGAACTATCAAAACTCAGAGATAATCTGAGTTTAGGGGCGAAGCGAGAACCCTGGTGCTACATGGCGTCTAAACTAGGCGCTGTTCCACCCTACAATAATAAACCATCAGAAGCTGGGAGCAAGTGGCGAGTGATGTTGATTCGGCTTTGCTTTTGTCTCATCCGGAAAAGCCCAGTTGGGTTAACCAGTCCCGAATGATAGGAGGGAGAGAGAGAGAGAGAGAGAGAGAGAGAGAGAGAGAGAGAGAGGAAATAACTCCCTTGGTGTTGCCTTCAGCAACCAGCAAGCGCCTTTAAACATGCACACCCTCAGCCAGCTCTTCTTTTTATCTCATTCGGGGCTGGACATTTTGACGCTGCAGTCCACATGGGGACTTCGCCAGGCCTGTTCATCCCCTCCCCTTTAAGAACTTCAGTGTGAGTGGACGCCAGCTGCCGGCTGTGTGCCTAGCAATTCGCAGGCCTTGAAGCATGAGCTTTGAAGAACTTCAGCCATGTGCAAATTGTCCATCCCGACATACCGGCCCACGATAACGCAGGCGGCTTTCCTGGCCTCCGCAAGCACTTTTTTGCTCTTCAAAGAACCGTCAGAGAAGTGCAGCACACCAATCAAACCCAAGCGTAATCTAGAGCTCCTTACGAGCAATACTTAGCCATTAATGTGAACTTAAAGGTCTCATTCATCACAGTGCCGTTTCCAGGTCTCCGCCACAGCTCGGATAATGAAGACGGATCGGGTCTTCACCATTCCCTGCCTAGGCGCCGGTAGTGCAGAGAGAGAACGGAATAAATAACCAGGCCATTGTCCCTATTAAAGCTCTTTATTCATGACATACGGAGCATGAAGTGGCATGTCCGCGTTCCTATATCCTACTAGGCCATTCCTGCGCAGGACGAACTGGTAGAGTGCGTCATCTCCCGTCAGGGGGTTGGCCTGAAAAGCTGTGCCGCTGCCAGCAACTAGTTGTAGTCTGGATTACGGACAAGGCTGACAAAGCTGCAATATGGCCTTTAAGGTAATTCTGAGCATTTGGATCCACTGAGAACCGGGTCGTTGAGTTCTGGCCCTTTAGTGAGGTACTGACCTGCAGCGAGTCCTGATGTTTGCTGCTTATGCAGGCCAGAATAAGTGCTGGACAAACTGTGTGTAAAAGTGAATAATAAAAATAGCGAGAGGTGAGTCCTCACTGACAAAAGGTAAGCCTGCTTTTCCCTGCCCCCCACGTCCCCGTTTTCTCTCTCCTACCCCTCCTCTTACCCTCGATGAAGGTTAATGGCACGAGGGGACAAGGCTGAATACCGATCAGGCGAAGATGGATGGAGAGGTAGAGGAAAACAATCCCGCAGGTCTGGAGTCTAAAGATTAACTAAATATTAACTAACCAAAAAACCCATACAGCTGCTTCCCTTAAAGCAATTACAGGCCCTCCACATCCCTTCCTTCATCAAACATCTCTTCATGAAACAAAAACACCAAAAAAAAAAAACGTGAAAAAAAAAAAAACACGGTTGATAATAACAACAACTGGGGGTTCCCCCTCCCATCCTCCTCCTCCTCCTCCTCCACCTCCAGGACAGGAACAAATATATGTAAGGGAAGAAGAATCCCTCTGTTCGAAGAGGGAGCAGAACGCTAAGAGCCAAAACATACAAATCCGTCTCCTGCATGGAAGCAGACTGCGACCTGGAAAATGACGAAGCAGGACAGCGAGATTTCCAGCAGCATCTGTGAGCGAGGAAAGATTTCAATCCGTTTCCTACCAACCCACAAGCACCCGCTTACCAGATCATCAAAAAAAGAAAAAAACATGGAGGAGCGATCATGTCGTGAATCCTTCACTTTAAATAAAAGGTACAAACAAAATACTTTTCTTTTTCTTGGGGACTTTTCTTCCGCTAATTTAATTGGAGCCTATTCCCACCCATCAAGTACTGCCTCCCCATCACATGACCAGCACCAACCAGGGAGGGGCGCAAGCATGCAAGTGCCCCCCTCCGTGACACGTGATGCTACCACCCTCATCTTTACGAGCTCTGTGCATGCTCATTTGGGGGCGACCTAACACACTATGCGGGAAAGCGCTATTTGTCCACTTCTATACATGACCTCACAGACGGCTGTGATTGGCTGGTGATCGCTGTAAGTGACAGAGAGCCGAGCGTATTCCATCCCTCCCTCCCTCCCATGGGCACCCAGCCAAGGATGGCTTCAGCATCAACCTGGATTTAAACCGGTGATCTCCAGATGGATAGTCGCGCACCACTCAGAAGCAACATCCATTTCATACCGCTAATGCATGCAAGACAAATCTGTTCCCCGCTCGCGAGAGCTCCAATCAAAACTGATTGTGTTAGACAGAAAATATATCGACTTTCCATTTGTCTTTCAAATGTCGCTGAGAAATATGACGATCAGAGAATGGGAGATTTCTACATACAACACCCCCATCCCCGAAAACAAAACTAAACAAAATCAAAGGTTCTGTCCAATAAGCAATATTCATCATTTCCTGCCCTGCAGCTCCTCCATCTTATTTTTTTTATTATATTTTTTTTTAGAAGACATAGATCATCTCCAGACAGGACGACGGCTTCATAACAAATCACCAATAAAATCTCATTTTCCTTGCAGTCCTCCATCATCTTTATTCTTCAGTCACATACTCCAAAAATAAAAAAAGTAAATAATTAAAAAAATAAATAAATACCCCTTTTCAACCCGGAGAAAGAATGAAGGTATTCAGTTAAGGATGTACGTTTTTGTTATGTTCCTTAACAAACACGATTCTATTGTATTTACTGATCTGATGTCATGGTGTTCCTGTAAAAGAAAGAAAGAAAGAAAGAAAGAAAAAAAAATCAAGCGTAACATTAGATCTGACACCAGCATATGGACAGAAGGAAAGCATTACAGTCAGCATTCCATATGAAGCTTTAAACCCGAGAACAAAGAAGTCGACGTCGGAATAACGTCTGTTTACGGAGCCCAAGAGCCAAAGATACCTTAAATAATAATAAATTTTTTTTAAGAGGCTGTAACTGTTGCCTAAATCTCAAAAGATAAATCAGAGGGGTTACCTTTGAACTCGGTGTCGAATATGTTCCCCTTGTTCTTTTTTCTCTTTTATTAGCAACTCTGTTACTGTATAAAGAACCATAGACGTCTGGATCCAGGTCCTGGAGCCTGGGGTGACCAGGAACGCTGTTGTCTTGGGTCACAACTGCACTGATATGGCTATAGACATATACCCTTGTGTCCAAAATGGTGCGCACTATATAGCGAGCTCACCATTCTTTCATGCTGTCCGAATGTATTGTGAGAATTATTACACACTATGTAGTATTATGCACATCCCCCATAATGGATTCATTCATTCATTTATTTGCCGAACCACTGAATCCTACTAGGGTCATGGGGAGGCTGGGGCCTATCTCAGCCGACTCTGGGTGAAGGTCTATCTCAGGGCAGCACACACACACACAAAACCATTCACACTTACACCTAGAGGCAATTTGGAGCAGCCAATTAGCCTAACGTGTACGTCTTTGGACTGTCAGAGGAAACCGGAGTACCCCAAGGAAAGCCCTGCAAGCACTGGGAGAACATGCAAACTCCACACAGAAACGTCCTTGCCGAGCCCAGCAGACATGCGAACCTAGATGCCACCGTGCCGTCCTGTATCCCATAATGCTACGTAAAAAAGAGGTTTCCTATGGATGATCCACCAGTTCAGATGACGTTAGCCATCACTCAATAGGGGGTAGTGTATGAGTGAGTGATTTCAGACCCAGGGATAGATCGACGTCTGGTCAATTCGACTCCTCTTTCATTTCTGGACGGAATTCCAGAATAAACAGAAGTGGATGTCTATTATGGAAAGATATTGGGTTAGGAGCAAAAAAGGAGGCACTCGAAAGCAAAATTGCACCACCCTCTCGACTTACTTGACATATGAGGTCACAGCACTCGGACTGAAGTGCTGGTGGAAATTACCATACTGCGGAATATTCGTGAAGGGAAAAGGGCAAACACAAGTTGCTCTTGCGCACCAGGAGGCATTGGTGTAGTCAGGGTTTAATGCCATAACCAGAAGGCACCAGTGGCCAAAATCTGGTGGACGGGTGACAAGCCGGAAGGTCAGTTTACATTAAAGAAGCGGGAACGTGCCTCATGAAATCTTCCGCTGCATTTCGAACGCCGTGTCTATTATTTATTCATCAGCTGAGAAAGATTTCAGCGTTTCTTGCACAGCCAGGCTATTTTCTGAATCAGCATGGTTTCTGGGTTATTACTCCAGAGACTGAATCTTACTTCCAATAGGAACGGCCGTCAGCTTCGGATATAAACGATAAAGAAAAGAATTATTTCAAATTCCGTGCCTTTTCTTTTTTTTATTTCAAAAACAAACAAATCTGAACCAAGTGTGCCTCCATGTCTTTAAAGTAGCCATGACATGATTTTCACCCAAATTCATTTGCCAAAATAAATCATGTATACATGTAAGAAATGTCAGAAAACACTCGTCTATATACTTTGAACAATATAAAAACTTGAAAATCAAAAGGAATGGTCTCCTGAGCGGCACATTGACAAGGAGATCACCGGTTCGAATCCAGGTTGATGCCACAGCCATCCGTGACCGGGAGTCCATGGGAGCTAATTGGCCGAGCTCTCACAGGAGTGAGGGGTGGCATACCCTCACTTCCCTGTCACTCACAGCAATCACAGTTTTTTAGCCTTATATGGAGCGATTGGGAACATAAACATTTTGAAACCTTGTTGGGCTAGGCAGTTTACATACCACCACAAAATCCCAGCAAATTAGTTATATGAACCAAATATATTTCGGTTAGCCTCCATGAAACACATTTTCATTTACATAAATAGTTATTTTGTTATATGTTGTTTAATAACATCTTTAATGTTATTTAGCTCATTTTCTTCAAACAACCATGATACAACCCCTTTAAAGTTACCCTTTCGGCAGTGAAGATCCTGTCTGTGTTTTATCTTCTATTATCAATTCATTTTGGATGAATATAAAGGTTTCCTGGTGAAACTATCCCGGTTTATGGGCTTAGTATCTCTTATTCACCTGTGCTACATCTTGTTTTGGTTCTGCATCTGTTCTACAATAACAGTAACAAGACCCTGTGACCAAAGGAACGATCTTGTGTATATGTGATAACTCGGCAGCGCAACACTGAAGGGTAGAAAGTGGAAAAGTCTGAGATTCAGTGTTAAGAAACAGAAGAAGGGATGCGATTTCAAGAGAAACAATAAAGACAATGATGTTATTAATATCACGGCGCCCGGTGCAGGAATCATTGAGACTCGTGTACAGGAGGAAGCAAATGGTGTCAGAAAGACATTGTGGCCAAATCCATATTATTTCCAAGAGATAACACTGTATTTCATCTTTATTTATTACACCTGGTACATGACTAGGCCCCTTTAACTTGGTCCGTCCTTCTAAACAGCATCCTGATGCAACATTTCAGCTCCAGAGCAAAAATTCTTCACTTCTACATACGAAATGTCAGAAATGTCATCTTGCAAATCCCCCCCACGACATCACACACACAGACTGAACACAACATGTACACACCTACACAGGGGTGGAATTTAGAAAAACTAAGCTACTGGCCATCAGGAAAAGTGAAATTATGAAACTGCTAGTCCTCCTTCATATGTACTGGTCAGGAACACTATATCTTCTTTGCCTATTGGATTTGTCAGGTCACCAGCAGGATGACTTGCTAGCTAATTTCACTCGCCCTACGGATTTTTCACTCGCCACGGGCCAGCGGACTTGTGTTAATTTCCACCCCTGCCTACGCTACTCACACAAATTCAATCCTGCTTAGGTCAAATTCCACCCCCTCGCCTTACATTATATTAATTAAAATGTCAATCATCCAATCGTGGTTACTAACAACAACAACAACAACAACACACCCTTGTTGAGAAGATGAATTCTAGTTATCTGTTTTGAAATCAGTTCAATAGGAACCCATGTGGTATATGTCAGATTATATTTTATTTAAACTCGATATAATGCTCCTTGTGTGAAATTCATCAGAACAGCACTGATGAAGTAAAAACCCAGATCTATGATTCAGTTTGTTTTGCAGGGGAATGTCAATACTTTTCATTCCTTCATTTGCAGATCCACTTAGCCCTAGTAGGGGTAGGAGGCTGGAGCACACCCTGAATCCATAAGAGGGCAACACAAAAACACAATCATTCACTCTCACACCTAGGGGCAATGCCTCATATTCTTGCCAAACTGCTTAATCCTACTAGGGTCAGGTCTATCTCAGCCAACACTGTGCAAAAGTGGGGTACACCCTGAACAGCTCACCAGACCATTGCAGGGAAACACACACACACACAGTCACACCTAGGGGTGATTTGGAACAGCCAATTAGTCTAATATGCATGTTTTTGGACTGTCGGAAGAAACCGGACTACCCCAAGAAAACCCACACAAACACGGAGAGAACACTCAAACTCCACACAGAAACACCCAAGCCTGGGACCGTCCTGCTGTGAGGCGAAGGCGCTAGCCACTACACCACCGTGCTGGAACAGCCAATTAGCCTAATGTGCATGCCTTTGGACTGTGGGAGGAAACCGGAGTACCCGGAGGAAACCCATGCAAGCACGGGGAGACCAAACATCGAAACCCAGGCCCTTCTTTTTGTGAGGTGGATGTGCTGACCACTATGCCACCGTGCTGCCCTGAAGGTGAACATTTTACTCATACTAAAGTTTGCACAATGGATATCAAATTATTATCTAGCAAGTAAATTAAAAAAACCTCACACACCAAATTACCTTTCAACCTAAAATCATCTAAAATAGATACTTTTTTATTCTAAATGTTAACCTAAACGAAGGGATTAGAACATAAATGGACGAAGCTGGAAAAGGAGGCTGAACTTGACCTCAGTGACCCCTAGGGCTACGACACAGCCGTCTGTCTGAGCGATCAATAACGTTGGAGCAAGGGAGAAGTGCCAGAGAAATTTGCACTGATGTCAAGGGCACCGTCGCTGCTTTGAATACGATAACTACAGAGAAAAAGGAAGAGGAAAAAGAATAATAAATAAATAAATAAATAAATAAAGATCCTCAGAGGTAAGGAAGTTCAGCTTGAGAGCTGGGATGTAAATATAGCCCCGTCATGGCCACCTGCCAGAGCAACCGTGATATTTACAGACAAACACATATGGAAACAGTGAATATATGACTATTTTGCTGTCACAGCCTACGCTGTATTCCGTCACCTCCGAACGACAAAAAAAAAAAAACAAACAAAAAAAAACAGATTCCCGTTCCGCTTCGTGCCCCGTGTCTGCTCGGAGTGGGTTTCAGAAGATTGCATCTTTTATTTATCGCCTCCTTGCCTTTATTTTTGCAGCACATTCCAGAATGGCATGCAATCAGCCCAAAAAAAAAGAAAAGAAAGAAAACCCTCCCAGTGTGTGCTCACTCTTGTCTTTTCCCATCACCACAATGTAGAACGACGAGCATGTGCACGCACACACACACACACACACACACACACACACACACACACACACAAGGGATAAGGTCTCCTCACCGACAGAGAAAAACACTCTCCATACAACCTAATGAAAAACAGGGCAGAGGCTCTTGATCTCCGAGCCGCCGATCCAGTCCAAGAAGGTCCGGGGAGGAGGCTACAGCTCAACACACACATGGGTTTGGACCTTTTGTGCGTTACTGCGAGCAGACACCAATCTTGGCTCAGGAAGAAGGGCACAAAGCCCAGATGAGGCGCCGCTCATCCATCCAGAGGAAAAGGAGGAAAAGGAGGAGGGGGGTCGGGGTATGAAGAAATGGTCATGCAGAAAATTATGTCTGCAGATTGTATTACAATTTAAATTGACCGTACAGTGGAACGAGGTTAAAACCCTTTCCAAAAGCCCATCACGTTGTGGACTCTAAACAAAGCACACAAGGACGCCACTACAACATATTGCACGGATGCAAAAAAATTTCTGCAGTGCTTTTTTTTTTTTTTTTTTAAAGGGGGGGTCGTCAGGATTCCAGTACAGAAATAAAGCCACATGGCAGCACGCACACTAATGCATCAGCTGGAAACTGATAATAACAATGTAATAACTATGTAATAACAATGGCTGCGTCACAAATTACTGTACAGCAGGATATAGGCTAGGCAGCACATTATTTTTCATTCTCTATAAGGCTAGGATAGGACAGGATGCAGGGGTTGTGTGTGTGTGTTTATTATGTAGGTCCATCCAAGGTCCATTTAAGAAAAAAGGAGGCTCTGCAGCTTTAAATCGCCATTCCTCTCTCCCAGCCCCCTCTTTTTTCCCCAAAAAATCTTCTATTTAACAAGCAGTGAAAAGAAATAAAAAGGCGCTTTTGTTTGGCTTTCCTTTCGCAGGGTGACATAAAGCTGAAAAGACACAAATGAACATGAAAATGGGAACAAAGTGCCAGTTTCAATGGGAGAGTGGGGGAGATGCCTGACGGCTATTTGATATGCGCACTGGCTAAAATGCAAAACCAAACAAACTGCTTCAGGAACAAAAGCTTGGTTCGGACGAAATAATAATAAAAAAAACAACACCTTTAAACTCATTCTAGGGGAATTAATCTCCGAACGCGACCCGAAACCCACCCTGACACAACATTCTTGCTCTTATTCGTGTTATTGCTAGTCATTTCAGTGACATTAAGTCTATCCGTCCAGTTGGAGCAGACATGCTAACCTCCCCCATGCCTTTCACTTCTGAAAAATAAACACAGCACAAGCCTTCAGAGCCTCGTCCTTCTCCTCCTCCGAAGAAAAAAGACACCGGGTCAGAACACACAGCAAACAGGAAGGAATTCGGCTAGTAAAAACGTCAATGAAGGCTTTCATAACAATAACAACAACAATAATTATTATTATTATAATATAGTCCTATAATAAAGACTAGCCTAATGTTTTGTTTTCAGAAGGAGGTAGCTTCTGTCCTCCACTTCCGCGCTGCTGGTTTCTCCGGAATACAACAAAAAAATACAACAGAAAATACCGAAGCGTCCGATAATAACAATAAAATTGAATTCTAACACAATTCCCCAACCGTTTCTTTCAAAAAAGGTGGAATTAAGTTGATATCCAAGCACTTAAACTGCAGCAAACACCAAACACTCATGTAACCAGCTCGTATCAGATGGAACATTCGCCCTGTAGGGAGATTTAAACCCGCTGAGCCCTTTGTCGTTGTGTTCGCTTCTTTGTTCGCGTCTCAACGCAATCCATTTTCCTCCGCAGCTTGTGTGGTTTTTTGTTGTTGTTGTTGGTTACAAAGACATTTAAACCCCCACAAACGCGTATCTTGGTTACATTTATTTCTGAGTTGAGTGACACGCAACATTTTTTCGCCCCCTTGTTTCCACTCACCGACTTGGAGGACGTTGTCTACGCAGCCGCTCTCGAGCAGCGCGACGCCGCGTCGGAAAGGCAGCCGGGTTTCATCGCTTCCTTCCCCGGCCGCCGCGCTCTCCTCGCCGCCGGTGTTGAACGACGAGTACATGCAGATTTCCCGTTCGCTCCTCGGGAAAGACCAGTACACGATCCGCCTCTGAACGGGCTCCGGGATCCGCTCGAAGCGCTCCTCCACCCTCTGGAAGGGCCATTTTTCGGCCACTTTGCGCGCTGCAATGTCCAAGAGCGACTCCGGGGTCTTGCCCGATCCTCCTTGAGCCGAAGCCGAAGTGCCGCATACTGCTCCGCCGGCCCGCAGCCCCTGTCGACATGCTGTGCTATAACCGGGTCGGCAGCAGAACCGCTTAGCTGGGGGCTGCTGCACGCGCTCCGCCATGATCACCACTCCGCTTTAACGGCAAGAGCGGAAGTCGCTGTGCCATATAAACGGGGAATAAGGAAGGGGGAAAAAAGGTTACGTTCGGATCGATTGTAAGCCGTGTATGGGCAGCCAATCCTTATATGGTCAAACCGGGCGGGACCTCAACGTGTTGTCAAGTGTGGACGAATTAAAAAAGGGAACGGGCGGAGCTTAGAGTGCACTATTCTCAGATAGTATAAGTGTGCGGTTTCAGACTTAAATCTTTAGAACTGGATAAGAATAGAAGGTTTTTTGAAAGTTAGACATTTTTATCTTTTCTTTGCTCTCTATACAGATTATATTCATCTAGTGGGCGTTCCCAGACCCAAAAGGTTGGTGCCTAGAATATATAAAGCTATCCGAATGGGGAAAAAAATGACATCTCAAAAAGTGATTGTCACTGTGTTGTGAATGTTTGGAAGGTTCTGGGTTCGATTCCCAGGCTGGGGCGTTTCTGATGTTCTCAACATGCTTGCGTGGGTTTTCTCCCAGAACTCAGGTTTCCTCCAACAATCCTAAGATGTGCACAATAGGCTAATTGGCTGTTCCAAATTGCCCATGGCTGTGAGTGTGAGTGTAAATGGTTTTATGTGTGTGTGTGTGTGTGTGTGTGTGTGTGTGTGTGTGTGTTTGCCCAGTGATAGTCTGGTGAGCTGGTCAGGGTGTACACCACCTTTGCTTAGAGTCGGCTGACAATGAGGTCCCAGCCTCCCTGCAACCCTAGAAGGATTCAGTTAATTTCGTTTGGCAAATGAGTAAATTAATAAATAAGTAAATAAATGAGTAACATCATGAATGCTTGACACCAGACTAGGCTGGTTCGAATATTTTGGTTACTGCTAATCTCCTGGGATTCACACACACCACTCAGAAAGACATTGTGGCCGATTCTGTTTTATTTCCAAGAGACACCACTGTATTTCATCTTTATTTAATATACCAGGTACGTGATTGAGCCCTTTAAAAAGTGGTGACATCATCAGCAGACCAGCATTGTGCTCCAGTCCTGAGCATCTTTTCTAAGTGCCTTCAACCATGTTAGGTTCCAGGAAGAAAACGCTGAGCCTGCAGTGGGCACAGGTTCATTACAGCTGGATGGTTGAAGACTTAAAGAGTAGCTTGATCTGATGAATCTTAGGTTTTGCTGAGGAACACAGTTGGCGAGGTCAGAATTTGGCACTGACAGTAGGAAAGCATGGACCTAACCTCCCTTGTGTCAACAATCCAGGCTGGTGGAGGTGGTGGAACGGTGTGGGGAATGTTTTCTTGGCACATTTTGAGCCGGTTAATAACAGTCATTCATTGCTTAAATGCCGCAACCAAATTGAGTATCATCAGAATCATCATCAGAATCATAATACTTTATTGATCCCAGAGGAAATTGTGTTTTGTTGCTGACCATGTGCATCTTTTCATTGGCACAATTTACCCATCTTCTAATGCAGGCGTGTTCTATATTATCCAGAAAGGAACCGTGTGGGTTCAGGTTTTTATTCCATTCAAGCCAGAGCCACGCCTCATAGTCTAGTAAAAGCCTAGATTAACTAATTAAACCGGTGGAATCAGGTGTGGATCTTGCTTGATTGTAATGAAAACATGCACTCGTACTAGCCCTTTAAGATTAAGATACGATTGGACACCTGTGGGGCGGCACGGTGGCGCAGTGGTTAGCACGTTCACCTCACAGCAGGAAGGGTTCGATTCCCAGGCTCAAGGTTTTTCTGTGGGGAGTTTGCATGCTTGCGTGGGTTTCCTCCGGGCACTCTGGTTTCCACCCACAGTCCAAAACCATGCACAGTAGGCTGACTGGTGGTTGCAAATTGACCCTAGGTGTGAGTGTGAATGGTTGTATGTATGTTGGCCGTGCAATGGACTGGTGATCTGTTCAGGGTGTACCCCGCAGTCAATTAGCCTAATGTGCATGTTTTTGGACTTTGTGAGGAAGCCGAAGTACCCGGAGGAAACCCACGCAAGCACGGGGAGAACATGCAAACTCTACACAGAAACGGCCAAGTCTGGAACTCGAACTCAGCACCTTCTTGCTGTGAGGCGGACGTGCTAACCACTACTCCGTGGTGCCACCCTTGCCCAAAAGTGCTACGAAAGATCTGCAGCATCCATGTGATGTAATCATGTCAACATGAACCAGAATCAGAACCAGGATATGAAGAATTGAGGCTGATATTAATATATCATTCATCCATTCATTTGCCAAACCGGGTAATCATATTAGGATCACATGGAGGCTGGAGCCTATCTCAGCCAACACTGGGTGAAGGCGGGTACACCCTGAACGTCTCGCCAGACCATCAAAGGGCTAACACACACAACCAAAATGTACTCACACGTATGGCCAATTAGCCTAATGTGCATGTTTTTGGACTGTAGGAGGAAACAGGAGTACCAGGAGGAAACCCATGTTAGCACCAGGACAAAACACAGAGACAAAAACTCCACACAAGCATGTCCTCGCCGGGCCCAGGACATGTACCCAATACCTTTCCACTGTGAGGCAGACGTGCTAACCACTACGCCACCGTGCCTGTATTAGTGGTTTTCCCAATAAAACTATCATCTTTATAATTACAGCAGTCATTCTCTACTATCCAGGTGAGACTACTGAAGATCTATTAAAGAAAAGGTGAAATGTGTGAAGTGATTCCTCACACCAAAGAGATGACACTGGACATGCTGAAACCTCGTTCCCATACTTCTTGTTAGAAATTGATTTTAAGACATGTCCTATTGCAGTGCATACAATGGAGGACATCTCATGAAGTTACCTTCCGAGGTTTTAATGTAAATTTTAAAAGATTAATTTTTTATTAAAAAAAAAAAATAATTTTTATATTTAAAAGTACATCAAAGACAAGATGTACTTTAATACATCGGTCGCTTTAATTCATTGACAAACACCGAACCTGAGGCACATAATTGTTTTAGTATATACTTCATGGGAACATAAGCCAAAAAAGTACACTAAAACAAAATTTCAAGAGGTAAAGAGGTCATAAAGACATGACAGGTACCGGTGCAAGAGATGTGTAACAGCGTCTGGTGAGCTCTTTAGGTCGAGTTAAAATAAGGGCTGACACTGTTCATTATAAAGATGTTTTAGTACATACTAAACAGTAACACAAGAAAAAACAAACTAAAATGAGATTTTTGTGGTGTATTTTTACATTTAAAAGTGTGTTAATATTTAAAATGATGATGTCTGCTCCAAGCAACTGTAACTGACTGTGAGTGTCCATCGTTTTGACTGAAGCATTATCCACTTGGAATAATGTTTTTAAATTATTCCCGAAATAACGGACCAATCTGTAAGCGCATTTCGTGTGTAGTATATATTAATAAATAATATAAATATTTAGGCACTGCCTAAAAGCGGAGCTCCGAAATTGTTTGCATGCTTAAGTTTACACATGCATGCATACATAAAAGTATGAGAATAAGCTGCAAAGTGCAAGTGCAATCAGCGCTGAGGAAGGCGGTCGCGCGCACACGCAATATATTTTTCCCACCATTTTCTTCATTTATTGGGTTGTGGGCACATGAGTACAGATGCGACAACAAAATCGAGCTCATGGCTTTATGATATTTGCATAAGTATGGTGCGCCGAAGCTCCACTATTATCCCTTTAATTAGCATTTGCCATGTCACACTAGCTACTGGCTAATTAACCAGTGGCCTACTTTGTGTAGTATCATGTGTAACATGAAGGGTTACTGCTGAAGGTTATGAGTATCTCATTCTAGTCCAGCTACTTTGATCATTCCCCTTACCTATCATGTATCCCGACTATAAGATTTACTGTTAGCTACTCACAATGGCTGACTGAAATGCTAGTTAGATTGAGGACATGAAAAAGAGAAATATCACTTAGCTTAATATTGTTGTAATTATGATCCACTATGCTGAAAAATGTACAGTAAAGTCTGTATTAATCACTGGCAATAGCTGCCGTTAAGATTAATGTATCCACCATATTGAAACAACAGCAACACTTGAATAGAAGCCAAGGCAAATCTACGGAGAGATGCATTTCTGCCCTGAAATCTGCAATAAGCTTCCTTTATTCATAAATATTTTCAAATCTGATTGGCCAGAAGGTGGTGACTGGTGATCAATTTCAACAACTCTGCAAGCCAAATCACATGCTTATTCTCGGCATTGCTGATCCCAATCTGAGCTTGAGGCGAACCATATTTGAGTGATATGGCTCCACGTGTCTCGATCAACAGCAGCGCTCCAGAGCACTCTTGTAGTCTTGAAGTTGGGGCAGAAGTTGTGCAAATACCTTGACTGCCCCGCGATGTTTTTCCATCAATTCTTTCTCCAAGGCATAATTCAGGCAGCGTTCCTTTTTTTAGATGTACTGTTATATCCAAGAAACTTGAGTTGGCGGTGTTTGAGCGTTCTTTCTAGGTTCGCACGTCGAAGAACTTCTTCCTTGGTGATTCTATCAGAATATGAAATCTTGAGCTGCTGCAGCAAAGTTCCGCCATGTTTCCATTGTATAGTCCATGACTCGCGTCCATATGACAACACGGAGCACACGAAGGTCGTTGAATTTTTGTTAAATGAAGATGTTATTATTTCTACATTCTAATGACTCATCAGGAGTTATATGGTGAATAATCATTCATTCATTCAATCATTTGCAGAGTCACTTACTCCTACTATGGTCATTGGTGTGTGGGGTACACACTGGACAGCTTAGCAATCCATTGCAGGGCTACAAACACACACAACCATTCACATTTGCACTCACATGTAGGAGCAATTTGGAACAGCCAATTAGCCTAATGTGCATGTTTTTGGACTATAGGTTGAAACCAGAGTACCCGGAGGAAACCCACACAAGCATGGGGAGAACATGCAAACACAGAAACGCCCTTGAAAATACTAAATTTAAGAAATATTACAAACTGATAGACTTGTGGCCTGTAATCAGTTTTCATATCTATGGTTAGCACATTCGATTGGCTATCATTCAGTTACAAGGTATTTCACCAAATTACTATCAAATATGGCAGCATGGTGGTGTTGTGGTTAGCACGTAGACCTCACAGCAAGAAGGTTCTGGGCTCAGCTTCTATGTGAAGATAGCATGTTCTCCCCATACTTTGGTGGGTTTTCTCTGGGTACTCCAGTTTCCTCTTACAGTCCAAAGACATGCACATTAGGCTAACTGGCTATACCAAATTGCCCCTAGGTGTGCGTGTGAGTGTGTGTGTTGGCCCTACGATGATCTGGCGAGCTGTTCAGGATGTACCCCACCTTCACCCAGTAGCGGCTGTGATTGGCTCCAGCCTCTCAGGCACCCGAATAGGATTAAGCGTTTCAGCAAATGAGTCAGTGAGTGAGTGAGTTTTAAGGCATATCAACATACCAATTATCGTACAGCAAACCAATAAACAGTATATGGATTCTATTTGCATTTAATGTAATATACAACGGGCGGCACAGTGGTGTAGTGGATACCACGTCCGCCTCACAGCAAGAAGGTCCTGGGTTCGATTTCCGGCCTCAGGGGTTTTGTTGTGAAGTTTACATGTTCTCTCTGTGCTTGCGTGGGTTCCCTCTGGGTACTCTGGTTTCCTCCCACTGTCCAAAGACATGCACATAAGGCTAACTGGCCTTTCCGAATTGACCCTAGGTGTGGATGTGAATGTGAATGGTTGTGTGTGTTGTCCTGTGATGGTCTGGTGAGCTGTTCAGGGTGTACCCCACCTTGGTCCAGTATCAGCTAGATAGGCACCAGCCTCCCTGTGACCCTAGTAGGATTAAACGGTTCGGCAAATGAGTGAGTGAGTGAATAATATACAAACAAACGATGTATACAAATTATAATGTTTAATACAGCAAAGGATTATAATCAAAGAATGAGTAATCTCTAATCAGCTGTGCAGCAGCATCCACCTCTGTCCTCTTATTATGTGAGATAAATGTCACTAATTTGTTGCTAAATTATTCAGTGAGTTCTGTTTCTGTTGGATAAATTGTTCAAACATTTAAACATTTTCCGCCAATCCAGAAAAATAACAACGTACAGAGCACCCCCTGCTGGGCTTGCTGTAATACCACATTTCCAATAAATGATCCTATCTATGTTAAAGAATCCTTAAAAAAATTCCCGGAACCCAAATTTAATTTAAAAATGGGTACCATATAGCATTGTCTGTGGGCTTCGTAGTGGCATCATGTCAACTGCCCACATGTGTTTGTGGGCCCCACCTGGGTGATGCCTGGGCTACAAGGTCACCAAGTGGGCATGAGTCCAAAATGGGGATCTTAAATTGGGTCCACTTAGGTCAACTAAGTGCACTTACTTTGGCTCCTCTATATGGATCCTAGTTGGGTTCCTAATGGGAAATTAATTAATCTGGGCAGTTGACATGGGGCTACTATAGAACCCGTGGACAATCCCATATGGGGCACACTTACCACCCTCATGGGTCCCACATACAAGTGCTGGCTGAGACCTGTTTATGAATTACAACTATATTTTACAGTTTCTCATTTGTCATAGGCTCAAAAATCATTTGACAAGCTAGAATAATTGTAAATATAAGCACCATTTTAAATACTTAGAAGCAAATCCTTTGTAGTTAGTGACCCCATGGAGTCTGAAACCCACAGAATTCACCAATTGCTGATTTTCCTCCCCTGAGATGCTCTGCCAGGTCTTTACTGTAGTTGCTTATAGTTGTTGCTTGTCTGTGGGTCTTTCAACCCATAGTAATGAAATTCAATTGAGTTGACTGAGTCGGCCACTGAAAAACATTCCTCTTTGACTTAAGAGACTCTTGTTGCTTTTGTGTCCATATCCATCTGTACTGTGAGGCGCCATCCTTTTAGTTTTGCAGTTTATGAGTGTTTCTGAGCAGAACTTAAGGCTCCATATACTTCAGAATTCATTCTGCTTATTCTATCAGGAGCCATGTCATCAATAAACACCAGTGACCCAGTTCCGCTGGCATCTATACATGCCCGTGTCTACCATGTTTGACAGATGATGTGGTATGCTTCGGATCATGAGCCCTTCCTTTCCTCCTCTATACTCTTCTCTTCCCATCATTCTGGTACAAATTAACCTTGGTTTCATCTCCCCAAAGAATCTTGTTCCAGAACTTGGAAGGTTTTCTAGCAACTCTAATCTGGCCTTTCTGTTCTTGAGTATTACCAGCAGGCCTGCTGTCAGGGGGGTTCAAAGGGTACAGATGACCCTGGCCCAGGAGGGGGAGCATTCAAAGGTCCATTGCTGACCCTTCAAGGGATCAAGTATGTGGTGGGTGTGGATGAGGGGCCCAATTTGGAAAATGTTGTCCCCCTGTCTATTTCCTAATGGCTGGCCTGGTAACCAGTGTTTTATATCTTGAGGTAAACCCTCTGTATTTATATTCAGGAAAGAGTCTCAGGAAGGCCTACTTCCTTAACAGTATTTTTGCCTTGGCTAGATGTTGTCGGGGGTTTTTCTTTATCAAGGAAAAGAAATTCTATGATCATCAACATTAGTTTTATTCTATTGTCTTCCAGGTCTTTTTGGGGTTGCTGGGTTCAGCAGTGCATTCTTTCTTTTAAAGAATGGACCAAATTGTTGATTTTGCCATTGCTATTTTCTCTCTTATAGGATTGTTTATTTTTATTTTTTTTTGAGCTTAATTATGGCCTCCTTCAATCAACTCCACACCTTTTATCTCTTTAACTTGCCATGAAATGATAAGAAAATTGTTCATCACTAGCCATGAAACTGCATATCAGTCAATTGCTCAATTATCTTTGAGCCCATAAAAATGTAGGGACTATGCAACAAAAAAATTATAGACCACAGGGGTCCACACACTACCGCCGAAAGGACCGTTTCACAATATGCCAATATAGAACAAGCATGGCAAGTTTGAGGGTGCTTCAGGGTGCGGCAAGCAAATGTCCAGAAACCTAATATACAGTTTTGCCTCTGTGACCTTGAAGAGTAGGTCAAGGTCACTCACACAAAAACTCATCCTAGCACTCATACTAGTGAGACAGCATACCAAGTCTGAAAGCCCCAGCTTCAGCACGGGGCAAGTAAATGTCCGGAAACTAAGTATGATGGACAGACGGACAGATGGACGGACGGAACCCATTCCTAAAGCTCCTGATTGGACAGAGTGAAAAAATGGCTATAATTCCAGAATAATTATTGCCAATGACCATATGGGACTGGACAGCATAATACCATTGCGTCCTTTCTATACACATAAAGGTTTTTTTTCTCCACCATGTTGCCAGATTTGTAACCTGAGCCTGTGAGCTAGTGATTTTTTCTGTCTTGAGCATATGCAGTTGATGGGCGAGTCAGTATTGCTCTTTTGCTAGGCCCACCCCTTTCCCTGGTGCAAACGAACAGACTCTCAAATTCTGTTTATTATCTCGCGAGTTTAAATAATTTCATTCATTCATTCATTTACCGACTCATTTAATCCTATTAGGGTCGCAGGGTACAGCCTGAACAACCTGTCAGTCCATCGCAGGGTCAACACACACACACACACACAACTATTCATACTCACATCTAGGGGCAATTAGCCTAATGTGCAGGTCTTTGGACTGTCAGAGGAAACCAGAGTACCCAGAGGAAAATCCACACAAGTAAGGGAAAAAACATGCAAACTCCACACAGAAACACCCTCGTCGAGCCCAGGACTCGAACCCAGGACCTTCTTGCTGTGAGGAGGACGTGCTAACTACTACACCCCCCAAATAGGTAATTAAATCAAGAATTCTTCAAGTGAGGGGCAGTGGTGGCCTGGTGGTAGGGTGCTGGATTACTGATCCCAAGGTTGGGGGTTCAAGCTCCACTATCAGCGGATTGTCACTGCTGTCCCCCCAGTGCAGCTAACTGGGTTATCAAATGCCGGCCATGTCTCTCACT
>JBCNYH010000008.1:15471863-15489748 GCA_039654325.1 Tandanus tandanus | reverse complement strand
TAGATAGATAGATAGATAGATAGATAGATAGATAGATAGATAGATAGATAGATAGATAGATACATAGATACATACATGCATACATACATACATACATACATACATGGAGAAAGTCTTGTGTTTACAGTCAGTTCAAACAGCCCAGAGGGAAACTTAAACATACACTAACCTTGTTATTTCATACTCTAGTGTCATCCAACACAACATTTATGTGGTAAAAAGTGGAAAAAGTCATCATATCTCCCCTTTAAGTTTTTGCATTTATAATTTTGTTTAATATATCCACTTAGGGCTCCTGAGTGCCACATCGACAAGGTGCGTGACTATCACCCTGGAGATCGCAAGTATGACCCCAGGTTAATGCCGCAGCCATCTGCAGCCAGAAGTCCATGGCAGCTAATTGGCCGAGCTCTCACGGGAGCGCGGGATGGCTGGCATACCCTCCCCTGTCACCGGCCAATCCATGGGCATCTGTGCGCTTATTCGTTCAAAAGGGGTGGATATCGCTTTCCCTCCGAGTGTGTTAGGCCGCCTGCAAATGCGCATACACAGCAGTTCGTAAAGAGGCGTGTGGCACGTCACGGGTGTGTGTATGTGTGTGTGTGTGTGTGTGTGTGTGTGTGTGTGTGTGTGTGTGTGTCTGAATGCGCGTATTTAATAAGGAGGCAAGGAGGATATCGCTTTCCCTCCGAGTGTGTTAGGCCGCCTACAAATGCGCATACACAGCAGTTCGTAAAGAGGCGTGTGGCACGTCACGTGTGTCTGTTTGTTTGTGTGTGTGTGTGTGTGTGTGTGTGTGTGTGTGTGTTTCTGAATGCATGTATGTGATAAGGAGGCAACACTTGGCAGGTGGGAATTGGGTATGACTAACATTAGAAAACAAAAAAAGGGGGGGAAATTAAAAAATAAATAAAAAAAAACCCATGTATCCTTTTAACCTTTTACTTACAGTCAGTATTATTGCATCAGAGACATTAAATCAACACCTTCTGCTCGATCAGATTCAGGAATAACACTGATGCAGTGAGGCGCATGTCGATGAACGGGACTTTCGATTTGCTGTATCACAGTAACAGGAACCAGCCATTACAGGCAGCTCACAGCCTTTCAGAATGACTAAGCTTTGAGCTTTGAGACCTGAATTAGAGGTCTTCTTGTAAGCCAGATGCTTTTGCAGAGATCTAAGCTACTTGAGTGAACAATTCGAAGTCTAATTTCAGACTGAAGGCTTAACGATGATTTAAAAGAAATAATGTAGCCTGAGGGTAAACCTGGTTCAGTAAAATAAATGGGATGTAATTACTTGTGGCTTCTTTGTAAACGTATTTATTCAACAGGTCGGCTCTGTAATGGTCTGGCAAGCTTTTTCGGGGTGTACTCCACCTTCACCTGTGTAAGATAGGCTCCAGCCTCCACTCCAGGAAGATTATTCATCAGGTCTCATTCACTCATCTCACTTATTTCACGAATAACTTAATCCTACTGCTTGGGTCGAGGTAAGGCTGGAATCTCTGTCACGACACCGGACGAAGGCAGGGTACACTCTGAACCACTCGCCAAACCATCGCAGGGCAACACACACAACCATTCACACTCACACTCACACCGAGGGGAAACAGCTAGTTAGCCTAATGCGCATGTCTTTGGACTGTCAGAGGAAACCAGAGTACCCAGAGGAAGCCCATGAAAACACAGGGGGAAGATGCAACCTCCATAGAGAAACCAAGCCCAAGACTCAAACCCAAGACCCACAGTGTTATCTCTTGGAAATAAAATGACATCGGCCACAATGTCTTTCTGAAACCTTTTGCTTCCTCCTGTACATGATTGTTAATGACCCCTGCACTGGGCACCATGATCTAAGTAAACTAAGAAAACAGACTTTTCCACTTTCTACGAATAGGTGTTGAGCTGCCAATTTATCACGCATGCACAAGAATATTCCTTCTTCTTATTGTTGCATTCATATTGCAGAACCAATACAAGATGCAGAACAGGTGAATAAGAGATACTAAGCCTGTGAGCTGGGGTGGTTTCACCAGGAAACGTATATATTCATCCAAAATGAACCGATAATAGAAGATAAAACATGCGGGAAAATACAGTATGATCATATCATGTTACTGTATCACAATGATTTCTGAACAGCATTGTTTAAGAGTGAGTAATAACACGTGTACAATACAATCCTGGATCTCTGCCTCTCTCTGATTAGGATAATTTATCAAGGAATCCTTACAGGCTTAGCCAAAACAAATCTGTGTGATCTGACAACTTTCTGGCATCGCTTTAATGACAGCTGGCGGAACAGCGAGTCTAGAGAGTTACTGTTGCCCTGCACTTCTCGCTCTAATCCACTCCATGAGTTTTATTTTTTTTTCTGCAGAAACACACACACACACACACACACACACACACACACACACACACACACACACACACACACACACACACACACACAGGTGTTCCATTTGGGAGCTGCATGTTTCAGACATGTTTCAGTGGGAATTGTATAAATAGACACTTATTTTGATTGTTTTGGTGGGAAAAAGAAGCCAATCCTCCCCCTGAAGAATTTCACACAATCATTACGTCTCTGCTTCAGCAAGGTGTTGTAGTGTTAACACATCTGCCTCACAGCAAGATGGTCATGGGATCGAGTTCCGGGCTCGGAGAGGGCATTTCTGTGTGGAGTTTGCATGTTTTCCCCATGCTAGTGTGGGTTTCCTCTGGGTACTCCAGTTTCCTCCAACAATCCAAAGACCTGCACGTCAGGCTAATGGGCTGTTCCAAACTGCCCCTAGGTGTGAGTGTGATTGTGAATGGTTGTTTGTGTGTTGGCCCTGTGATGGTCTGGTGAGCTGTTCAGGATGTACCCAGCCTTCGCCCAGTGTTGGTTGAGATAGGCTCCAGCCTACGACCCTAGTAGGGTTAAGCGGTTCAGCAAATGATTGAGATGAAAGAGTGTTTCCACTTCAAAAACCACAGTGAACTTCCAAACCGGTTACACAGTTTTTTAAACACTCCCACATGCTTCCTATATCTGAGAATCTCAAACTGAAATCTTGCACATGCCCCTATACGCCACTGAGTTTGTTATTACACCAATAAACAACTTTAAAATAGTTGTAGTTTATTATATGGCAAGTTATGAAAGTATGCATGGTTGTGCGGTCCAAAATTTCTCCATACAGTAGATTTTTTTTTGGCAGACGCCCTTATCCAGAGCAACTTACAATTATCTTTTTTTTTTTATACAACTGAGCAATTGAGGGTTAGGGGCCTTGCTCGAGGACCCAACAGTGCTGGTTCTTGGGACTTGAACCCCTAACTTTCAGGTCAGTAACCCATTGCCTTAAACACAAATCGGTATGGTCCATAACTTTTTCTTGACCTGCCAGCACTCAAACAAAACACAAAATTTGAATAAAGTCAGTATTTTCTCTAATTTTTTTCTTGCTCAGTATTCGAAAAATTAAAACGTTTCACATATAACCTCTCTCTTGGAAAAATAAATCCTAAAACTTCAGAAAGCAAACAGAGTTATGTCATTGATGCAAGCTTCATTACGGTTTAGTGAGCACAGCCTCTTTAGAAATGAGAATTGCCAAGCAACCCAACGTAGGCATCATTTGCCTCCTTTTCCCTCTCTATTTTTCCCTTTTTTGGATGGGGCTGTGGGTGGGGCTTGTTACAAATAAATCATATAATAAATAACTTATTTAGAAAGAAGTTTAGTCAGTACAGGGACATTGCTGACCAAGGCTTTGATGTATTGAATGATATCAAGGATAAATTAATGCATCAAAGCTGAGGTCTGGAATTTCCCTGTATTGACCGAACTAGAAAGGCTTATAAGTTATTTATTATTATATATAATTTATAATCTCATGCCCGGTGAATAAATTGTAAATAACTAATGCTTTACATGTACTATCCCAGTCAGATCACAATACTGTCAAAATTGTTATTTTATAGTTTCAGCAAAAACATTACTTTAGTTTGTATGTATTTGTATAAACATTTTGTTAAAGTACAGGCGGCATGGTGGCATAGTGGTTAGCACGTCCGCCTCACAGCAAGAAAGTCCTGGGTTTGAGTCCTGTGCTTGGTGAGGGTACTTCTGTGTGGAGTTTGCATGGTTTTCCCTGCTTGCATGGGTTTCCTCCCACAGTCCAAAAACATGCACATTAGGCTAAGTGACTGTTTCAAATTGCCCCTAAGTGTTAGTGTGAGTGTGTGTTGGCCCGGTGATGGATTGGCAAGCTGTTCAGGGCGTACCCCACTCTGGCCCAGTGTTGGTTGGGATAGGTTCCAGCCTCCCCGTGACGCTATTTGTAGTAAGCGGTTCGGTAAATGAGTGAGTGAGAAAAGTCTGAAGATTTTTGTACATGCCATGATGTCCTGTAGGCCTTGACAGTGGGTTCAACAGTTAGCGTGTAGCGCTAAGTAAGTTCTGAGACTCAGCTGTCTTGGTTTCTGTTTCCTTTTTTGGAATTACCACACTGACATTAAAGACATTAAAGAAAAAAAATATCATAACATTTCTTCTGATCAGACGTGTCGGGGTGGAAATCCCCTGTAGTATTGTTTTTGCTTTATTTTTAGGCCTCAGAGTGCTAAACTACAGCAAAATAACTACTGAATTTCCCACTGTCCACACACACACACACACACACACACACACACACACACCCCACTGACCTTGAGTGATCCTGCCTAGACAGAATGACATGATCATATCTTCACAGCGCACTTGCTTCATGCTGGGCTTTAAATATATACGAAACTCATTTGAATATCTCTATTATTGTTTCATTTTGCCCTGCAGACAGAAATATGGTGAGTGTGTGATGACAGAATCTGTTCTCTGCATGAGACCACGGTGAGGGGGACAAGGGAGGGCACACACACACACACACACACACACACACACACACACACACACACACTTTTGCTTTCTTTCTCCCCCACAAAGCAATACATATTTAATGAGAAATTAAGGTTCGTCCCATTTGAATCCAGACACATCTCCTGTTGTTGATCATATGCATGTTTGTGAAGACTATCTATAATTAGCATATGAATTAGCATAATGATAACACAAAATATTACCATTCCTATTGCGATTGAGCATGACAGTAAGAGTATGCAGTGATTTCTCCTAATATTATACCCATAATGCATCAGGATTGTTCATTTTAAAGGACTCACTCGCTCATTTTTTCCCTGAATCGCTTAATCCTACTGTTAGGGTCAGCTGAAGTATATCTCAGCTGACACTGAGTAAAGGCACCCTAAACAGTTCCCCAGACCATCACAGGGCCAACACCAACCATTCACCCTCACACGCACAACTAGGGGCAAATTGGATCAGCCATTTAGTCTAATGTCTAATGTCTTTGGCATGTTGGAGGAAACCAGAGTACCCAGAGGAAATCCACACAAGCAGGGAGAGAATATGCAAACTTCACATTAAGGCAGGGTACACCCTGAACAGTTCACCAGACCATCGCAGGGCCAACACACACACAACCTTTTACACTCACAGGTTATTTAACCTAATGTGCATGGCTTTAGACTGTCGGAGGAAACCGGCATACCTGGAGGAAACCCACGCAAGCACAGGGAGAACATGTAAACTCCATACAGATACGCTCTTGCCAAGCCCGGGACTCAAACCCTTGCTGTGGGGCAGTCGTGCTAATCACTATACACCACTGTGCCGCCCAGGACTACTTTAATCAGTTGCAGTTGTCTCGACATTCTCGTCTTAACACTCCTGACTTTTTTATCCAATCAGAGAAGCATATTTAAACACTACCTGAACGCGGTTTCTACCTGAGAACGTGTTCATTGTCCTAATTGCCATGTGCATTGAATATCCCTTTTTTTAAAAAAAAATCCCACTCTTTCCCATTCGTACACAGGCTCCTAACCATAGCCACAGAAAAGAAAATCTATTTAGCCCAAGTCATTCTTTTCTTCTTCACCCGCTTGTTCGAGACAGCCACGGCAAGAGATAACTAACGACACCTCGCCTCGCACCTTGGGATCCTTTTATGCCAGGCTCATTTGCATTCTGATTAGTATGCATGAAATTTCGCACTGAACTTTAATACCCTAACTGCTGCATAATGCACTTTAATGAGCATAAAAGTGAGGCTGACAATTAAAACTCACATTAATCACTAAACGCTACATTCAAGGAACAGCGAGAAGGAGACGGGGAGGGATGTGTTAGCCGCGTGGAAAGGAGGAGGGAGGGAAAAGAGCCGGAGCGAGGAGGAAACAGAGGACAAAAAAGAAAGAAAACAAGGGAAAGGACAGAAACACACACACACACACACACACACACACACACACACACACACACACACACACAATACTGTTTAGAACAAAAAAAGCACACTCTAACACAACCCTTAAAGCAAAACATGTTTTTTTAATGAAAAATTCATGTTTGACACATTAGCAAGAAGACTTGATCTCGATCGTTTCCACCTCCCCTGAAATCATCACGCTGCTCGCACAACTCTGAGCATTTTATTCACATGTAGCGTACAGCAGCGCGTGTTGAATAATGTTCACGACAAGAACAATTACCTGGAAAAAGGCTTGATGGCTTTTCAGCATTAATATTTTAAGGACTTGTTATTTGTAAATGCCTCCATTTTAAAGAGCTAGCATGCTAGTTAGCATCTGATAAAATCAGCAGGCTAAACCCATTAAAACAAAAATATAAACAACTGATATCTCTGTAATAGGTGACATAGTAGCGTCGTCTTTAGCACGTCTGCCTAACAGCAAGAAGGTCCTGGGTTCGAGTCCCGAGCTTGGCGAGGGCATTTCTGTGTGGAGTGTTCTCCCCGTGCTTGCGTGGGTTTCCTCCGGGTACTCTGGTTTACTCCCACAGTGCAAATTAGGCTAATTGGCTGTTTGAAATTGCCGCTAGGTGTGGGTGTCAGTGTGAATGGCTGTGTGTCTGTTGGCCCTGTGATGATCTGGCAAGCTCTTCAGGGTGTACCGTGCCTTCGCCCAGTGTTGGCTGAGATATGCTTCAGTCATCCTTCACTCCCTAAAAGGAGTAAGCAGTTTGGGAAATGAGTGAGTGAGTGATATCACTGTAATTTTTTTCACCACAGTGTCCTAGTCTGAGACGTGCCGATAAGCATTGTCGTGCTTTAAAATAGAAAAACAAACCGTAAAAATCTTGTTTTAGTTTGCTTTTCTTATGTTCCTCTGTAGTATATACTAATATATTGTATGGAAACCACTGGGCTTTTTTTGTGGTGCACCTCTTTTTTGAGAACATTCTTATAAAATATTAATTTGAGAGAAGTTCTACATCTGTTATGTATTGATTATCTTATAAATTAATTGATTGATGAATGACAGAATATAGCATTTCTGATGATGAGCTGCCACAGCTGCATTTGTTCTACTGTGCATCCCAAACACTAGATTTTTATGCACTTCCTAAAGGCGGAGCTCCTGATAGATATCTCTACTGATAGGTGTCCGAGGCTGGTGTTATAAGAGTAGCGGGGCTCTTTTAAGGGCTCAATCAACTTCAGTAAATAAATGAATGAATAAATGAATAAATAAATAAATAACTCTCCCCTACTTCCGGACTACGTTTTGGACCGAAAGAAGGAAAGGTTAGCATTGAGTTTCCTTTTCACCGTCTTTCTCTTGCTGATTTAATTTTGTCTTGTTGGTTTAATTATCCATTTAACGAGTTGATGTTCCGTATTCCCATTCATATTTAGTTTGCTTTTCTCAGTGAAAGTTTGTCTGCCTACCTAAATAAGTTGTTTATTTTGTGTGAGTCTGAGTGGTGGTCTATGAGTTTTTTGGGGTTTCAGTTTCATGATTAATAATAACAGTTTTTTTTTAAATTGCTGCCCATCATTATGCAAGTCAGCTATACATAACAGCCCGTAAGCATCAAGTCAGCGAGAGACAGGGGACATGCCTATGAGGCTCTGCTCAGGAGCCCCGCCACTACTGCATTGAATATTTTAAGTCCTAGAATTGAAGAATCCATCCTCGCAAGATTTTTACTTGTTACTGTGTACATGCATTCTTTGTGGCTCAAGAACCTGGGTTTGTGACTTAACGCATCTTGATTTGGCCATTTTATTCCACTGTGGCTGAGTCATCCCAAAACACTGATTTTCCAAAGCCAATCCTTCTCAGACTTGGATTTGTGCGGCGATATTCACTCACTCACTCACTCATTCATTTGCCAAACTGCTTAATCCTATTAAGGTTGCGGGGAGGCTGTAGTCTATCTTAGTCAACACTGTACGAAGTCTGGGTACACCCCAAAAAACTCTGCAGACCATTCAACACCCAACCAGCTAGGGGCAATTTGGAACAGCCAAGTAGCCTAATGTGCATGTCTTTTGACTGTTGGAGGAAACCGGAGTACCCAGAGGTAAACCACGCAAGCACAGGGAAAACAAGCAGATTTGCTTTATACGGGACTCGAGCCCAGAGTCTTCTTGCCGTGAAGGGACATGCTAACCACTATGCCACTGTGCCACCCCAGGAGGTTTTTTTTGGTATTTGAATGGTATCTTGACTAGAACTCCAGTCTGAAGTGAAGGAGTCCCATAGCATGATGGTTTTGCACCAAACACATCTTTTAGAGTTCAACCCCAAAACTTTCTACCTTGGCCTTGACCCTATCACATTTTGCCACATGGTTGAGGGGAGATTTAGGTTTGCTTGGATGTTTGTTTGTTGGTACATGCCATGTTAGATCTTTGGGACCAGGATATCAAGAAGGTCCCACAGAAAGAGCGACATCCACTTCACATTTAGTGCATAATTATTTTAGTATATACAACATGTAAACATTGTGGGGCTAGTGGTGTAATGGTTAAGGTTCTGAGCTCATGGTTCAAAGATTGTGAGTTCGAATCCTGCCAGTACCGACTGTGTGCCCCCAGGCAAAATCCCGACCACAATTGTGCCTCTGTCCACAAAGCAGTATAAAACAGTACCAGTAAATACTGGGAAGATAGCATTCCATTCAGGCGAGTTGAACTCCTAGTCGCTTCAAGCTGTGGACACTGGTATAAGCTCCAACCTGATTAGCCAGCAGGCTCAGATGTAAAATACCAGCAGACATTACCTTTACTTTTATCTTTAAAGGGATCCTGTACAGGGTTGCACAGTGGTGTAGAGGTTAGCACGTCCGCTTCCCAACAAGAAGATCCTGGGTTTGAGTCCCGGGTGCAGCAAGGGAGTTTGCTTTTGTGGGTTTCCGCTGTGTACTCCGGGTTCCTTCTACACTCCAAAGCTAATTGGATGTTCCAAATTGCCCCTAGGTGTGAGTGTGAATGGTTGTGTGAGCTGGCCTATGATGGTAAGAAGTATCTGGTGAGATGTTCAGTGTGTAAAAATGTCCAGTGTTGGCTGAGATAAGCTCCGGCTTCACCATGACCATAATAGGAGTAAGCGGTTATGTAAATGAGTGAGAGAGTGAGATCCTGTACATGCTATGTTAGGGATGTTAGGGATCTTTGAATGAAATTAGGATATCAAGAAGATCCTACAGAAATACCGACATCCACCTCGCTTTCAGCGCATTATTGTTTTAGTATATGCTACACATGAACACCACAAAAAACACAATAAAACTAGATTTTTATAGTTAATTACTTTATTTTTATAGTTAATTACTAATTGCACCAAAAGCAACAGCATTTGAAAATAAACTAGTTGGTGGTAAGAACGTTTTGAGAATTGGGCATTTTTTTCCCACCAGACATGACTTTGAGGAACAGGCCATGGGCAAGAAGGCGTCATATGGGGCTAGGGGGCGGGACTTTTAGTTTTTTCCCCTACTAACAGATAAATTTGATCTCTCCGTCAAATGTGTTGTAACAACTCCGTCTTCATATTTCGCAGTCACGACTGGTTGAGATTTGTGCGCTGTTTTGTTATGAGATACATCTGAGTACATCTGCAGATTGTGCACTGCTCGGACACACACACACACACACACAAACACACTTATATATGCATGCAGTAGCAAGACCTCTCATGGTCTTATTTCCAAAACAGTTCCCAAAGTAGTGTACCTCTCCCTAATAAATATGGACTCCATCGTGCACTCTCTCTCTCTCTCTCTCTCTCTCTCTCTCTCTCTCTCTCTCTCTCTCTCTCTCTCTCTCTCTCTCACACATTGCCCGTATATTCTTCTGTTTTTTTCTCCCAGTCTGAGATCTGCTGTATGCAGATGCTTCACACACTTTATGCACAATGGAACTGGCAGTTCTGCTGTGAGCCTGTGCCAGTGTTTGTGCATGTGTGTGAGAGGGGGGATGCGGTCAAAATGTTTAAAACATAGAGTTCATGCACAATTTATAATGATGCGCTGCTGCTTTGACAGCGCATGCTTTATTAGCCCCTGGACCCTCAGGCCTTGCTTTAAGGATGCTTGGCTGTAATGGACAAATCTGCTCCGCAGATTTATGTATGTTAATGCGGGTGGGGTGGGGGAGTTGGGTGCTCACACAAATCTGCATGAGGAAGGACAAAGGAGGGTCAAATATCAGTAGAAATAGTCGAGTCACCCAAGACGAGCTCTTACGATTAAAATAGGAGCTGTCAGTCAATGATTATGTCTGGCAATGTTTTTTTTAAATGCTTTGTCTCCATTTCACCTGAAAATGCTCTACTCTGTGCTGCTATTACAGCCAGACATGGATTGCGCTAATTGTAGCCAATCAGAGCGCACTGAACTGTCACCTCTGATTTCCAGCGCTCACATTAAAAGCGAGTAATTGAGCAAATGACAATGTTGCGATCCTGAACTATGAAAGGTAAAGCGCAGATCATTATCTTGAATTAATTAATGAATGGGAGTGTTCAGTGAGCATGAACGCTTTTCATTATCTGTCAGATGCCCTTTCCCTTTCAACACTCCACATAAAGCATTACTGACACCAGAGCTATATATGAAACAAGAGCTCAGCATATAGAGGAATTTAAAAGGTACAACAATCTTTAAAAATTCTTTCTTGTAAAAAATGGGTGGTGTAATGGATAGTGGTCTTCCTCATAGCAAGAAGGTCCTGGGTTCGAGTCCCAGGCTTGGTGATGGCATCTGTGTGGGTTTGTATGCACATTAGGCAAATTGGCTGTTTCAAATTGCCCCTAGACGTGTGTGCTAGAGGGAATGAGTGTGTATTGGCCATGTGATGGACTGGCGGGTTGTGCAGCATGTACTCTGATTCACTCAGAGTCAGCTAAGGTAGGCTCCAGCCTCCCTGTGACCCTAATAACATTAAGCATGCAAACTCCACGCCATTGTTGAGCATGGGACGTGACCCTGGGACCTTCTTGCTGTGAGACGGATGTGCTAACTACTATGCCATCGTGCCGCCCTAGAACTTTCTGCTTTTCCATGATGGAGGAACTGAGTATTGGTGAAGGACATGATCATGGACGGGTGTGTAAACATTCATTTGTTCATCCTGTACAACACAAACAAGCATTCATACCTAGGGACAATCAGAATAGTCAATTAGCCTAACGTGGATATCTCCGGAATACTCAGAGGAAACCTACACAGGCATGGGAGGGAACAAAAAGGGTTAACTAGCTACACATATTGCTCCTAGGTGTGAGTGTGAATGGTTGTGTGTGTGTTGGCCATACAATGGACTGATGGGCTGTTCAGGGTGTGCCCGGCCTTCACCCAGAGTCAGCTGAGATAGGCTCTAGGCTCACAGCAACCATAGTAGGATTAAGTGGTTCAGTAAATGAATGAATGAATGAATCAATGAATGAATACAGATTAGATCATTTAATAGTGTTAAATGTAAGTGTAATAAACTGCAACCTGTTCAGGGTGTAACCCTGCCTCTTGCCCCACAGTCAGCTGGGACCCTGACAGGTAAGCAGTAAAGATAATGGATGGAGGGATGGATTAAATATAAGCTAGCAAAGGCTTGTGATCATTTTCTTAAATCAGCATGAGACGTATTTCTCATACTTATAGTGTCTTATAACTTTCACACAGCGAATTAGCCTACCCTGTAGCTTAAAATGCTAATGGTTCAAGCTCAGAATGAATAAGAAGCAGGACAGCGAAGGTGTTCATGACAGTATAAGACAGAGTTTTGCATGTTTCTGCTTGGCTTTCATGCAGATCAATGGCAGAGTGCACTTGAAAATAATGTCATGACACTTTAATTCTAGTCGAACAGCTGTAGGTTCTGGAGGCAAAGCTTAGTGCATACAGGGCAGGACTGGGAGACGGGCTCCAGAATTAAAATCTCATTCAAATCTTCTTCACCGTGACTTGTTTAACCTTTAGAGAACTCAGAATCGGAAAGTCAAGCTTCAAAATGTCCTTTTCGCCATCGTTGTGTTCAACGTGCAAAGTGGAGAAGATACAACCTTGTGGATTTCCGTGTTTTTCTCTTTTGTTAGCAACAAGCTGGCCAGAACAGTGAAATTTATAGGTAATGCTTTAGCTTTAGGGCGCGATGGTGGTATAGTGGTTAGCACGTTCGCCTCATGGCAAGAAGGTTGTGGGTTTGAGTCCTGGGCTTGGGCAATTCTGTGTGGAGTTTGCATGTTCTACCTGTGCTTGTGTGGATTTCCTCCTGGTACATCAGGCTAATTGGCTGTTCCATATTGCCCCTAGGAGTGTATGTGAATGTGAACAGTTGTGTGTTTGTGTTGGTCCTGCAATGGTGTGGCAAGCTGTTCAGGGTGTACCCTGCCTTCACCCAGTTTCGGCTAAGATAGGCTCCAGCCTCCCAGCTGCCCTTAAAGAACATAGTGAGTGTTTCATGGACATTGCTGTCTCTAAAAGTACTTTAGACACAAAGCTGAATGCAAATCTCCTTTTATGGCAAATAATGATTTTTTGCTGATTCTGACAGTCCATTTGCACCCCACGCTCCTGAAAACTGGCAAATTCACACCCCTGGTAACACCCTCATTCACAGCATTACTGCTACTCTCACATCATAACCCATAAGGACCTAAAGGAATGATTCTTTAGTAGAAGAAACACTGTGAGGCAGGTCAAAACCCATTAGCATGCAGTTCCCTTACACTAGAATGGACGATGACGCTACATGCTGAATGAGACATGTAGCATGAAGGACATTGGTGGAGTCATGAGGAGGGTAAGCAGCTAGTGGTGTGTGAGTTTAACACATGCCTCTGCATAGGAACTATGATTAAAGAAGGGAAAATATGGAATGGATGTGAAGAGCTTTTTGATAATGATGATATGTGAATACGCATCAGATTGCAATCAGTCATGAAATATTTACTTACACAATTTTGATGATAAATCTCTTAACCCAATAATATTAATGGCTTGAGGCTTGGTCATTCTGGGGAACGCCTGTTTGCTTAGGGGCATGGTGGCGTAGTATTTAGCACTCTTTCCTTGCAGCAAGAAGGTCGTGGGTTCATGCCCCAAGGCTGGCAAAGGTGTTTCTGTGTGAAGTTTGCATGTTTGTCCTGTGCTTGTGTAGGTTTCCTCTGGGTACTCCAGTTTCCCCCTACTGTCGGAAGAAATGCATGTTAGGCTAATTGGATATTCCAGATTGCTCCTAGGTGTCACTGTGTGGGTAGTAACTGAAATATTTTGCAAGGGAAACCACAAAATTGTCCCAGTGCATCATGGGATACTACTACTACTACTACTACTACTAATAATAATAATAATAATAACAAAACACACAAGCACTCGACACAATGCGTCACTTGGTATGCCTCCGCCATAATCCTTTTTAATGTGTGCTTGAACTGTAACTCCTGACCTTTGACTTATCTCCTTAAAACAAGCACTAGTTCATGGGCATTTAATAATGAGTAACTGGTGAAGGTTTACTCCAAATCCATGCAGGCATTCAGCCCGCAGGGTGTGCATAAGATTTTTCAAAAATGATCTAATGTGACCTTGACCTTTGACTTATGACCTCAGAACCTGTACCAGTTCATGGGCCTTTAGTAGTAAGTAATTGGTGAAATTTTGTTCCAAATCTGTTGACAAGGAAGTTTGGATGCACGCAAACACGCACTTACAGATATATGCATGGACGTACAATAAATGGCATAATAAATATCACACATATTCAGTGGCAACATTCCCATATTTTTGGCCCTCATCAAAAAAACCCAACACATTGCCCTTAACATGGAAATGTCTTTAGCCACGCCCATTTACTACATGATATTGAAATAATATAATCCCTACTACTAGTACTGTACATTATGCATGATCTAAGGGTCCGGGGTGTGGTTTAAGAGACAATACTCTAATGATATTAAGTAAACAGGTAACATATTACATAGTTGTCCATCTGTATTATAACAACTATACTTCTCATCAAACCCATTTCTGAACTGGAGGGGCGATCAACGAGTGCGAGGTACCTGGATCTGGATGTGCTCCAAAATGTTACAGGTTCTTGCCAAGCCCATTCCCCATCCCCCCACCAAGTTTGGTGTTAAATGGTTCAGTACCTTTCGTGTAATCCTGTTAAGAGACAAACAAACAGACAAACAAACAGACGCTGGTGAATACATAACCTCCCACGCCAAGCGGCAGCAGAGGTAATGAAGTCTTATGTCTAAGCTCCTTATATTCTGTCATATTTCTTTAAAAGAGAGAGAGAGAGAGAGAGAGAGAGAGATTTTTTCTCCAAGCATCTCTTCTTGGTATCTGGGCCATCTGGAGGACACGCACTGATAGCCAGTGTTGTGCTGACTCTATGTGTTAATTGACAGCTTCATGAAGACAGACCAAGCATGCATGCACATTGTCTCTAATAAGATCGGAAGGGGGGGATACAGATGCCGGCACCTGCGCTTTCCTCCCAATTTTCTTAGCAAGAAGTGATGTGGGAGGCGGTTGTCATGGCGACACCCGGGCTATCTTTAGGCAGGTAACATTTAAAAAATGATTACCTTGACGGGGTTTGAAATCTACAGTGAAGAATAACTTTAAACAAAGAACGACTTCACTTTAGAGTCATAGCCTGAAGACATGGCTGGAAGAGTAACGCTTTATCTCCATAAGCGTCATCCCAAACGAATGATGTGTGATGGAGGAAATCATGGTGTATTATCTTCTTAATTCGCTGACCTTTCATCATAAACACTCCGAAAGGATTACTCGACACTACTGTACCTACTTATTGTATACAGTATGCATATGAAATGGGGAAGTGCATTACCAAAACTTTATTCTATTCTTATATACAGGATGCAGTGACACTTATTATAATCTTCTGCTCGACTGAGATCATTTTAGGTAATCTTCCAGTCAACTGAACTAGCAGTGCAGGATCACACTTCGTTCCTGTGGAGCGTTAATTCTTTAGGTTCCACCTCATGTATCATTAAGATGTGCGAAAGCAGGTTTATTCAACCGTGTGTAGACAAAAAAGTGTAGACGAGGACGATAATGGGGAGGAAAGGATAGGATAAGGTGAGCGCAAACCTCTGCCAAGCCAAAAAAATGAGTAGGGACACAGCATCCCCTCCTGAGCCTGCTGTAATACCACACTTCCAAAAAATTGTCCGATCTTGAATGTTAAAGAATCCTTTTAAAAAAATGCTGTATCCAGAAGTCTTCCTTGTTAATAGCCCTGCCTTTTATAGAAAGCAGGGTACACCTTAAACAGCTTGCCTCACAGCTTGCATCACAGGGCCAAACGATGTCGTAGTGGTTTGCAGGCCCGCCTCACATTGGAAAAGAAGGTCCTGAGTTCGAGTTGGGCTACATTTCTGTGTGGAGTTTGCATGTTCTCACTGTACTTGTGTGGGTTTCCTCTGGGTACTCCGGTTTCTTCCCACAGTCCAAAGACTTGCATATCAAGCTGTTCTAAATTGCCTCTAGGTGTGGATGTAAGTGTGTATGGTTGTGTGTGTTGGCCCTGAGATGGTCTGGCAAGTTGTACCATGCCTTTTCCCAGTGAAAGCTGAGATAGGCTCCAGCCACCTCCACCATGATGGCAAATGAGTGAGTGAATGTCATGCCAATAATAAGGTCTTGCTCATAACGTCAAGATGCTAATCCTGCCATGATACGACGTACTGTCTCTGGTGTTGTATTGCATTCTGGAACCTTTTAATCCAACACATGCTGGCTCTACTTCTTTATTTATTCATTAATTTCCGAAACCGCTTAATCCTATTAGCGACGTGGGGGAGTGCATTAAATCTCAGCCGACACTGGGTCAAGGTAGGGTGCACCCTGAACAGCTCACTAGACCATCGCAAGATAACACACACATAACCATTCACTCTCACATCCACACCTAGGGGCAATTTGAGACAACCAATTGGTACAATGTGCATGTCTTTGGACTGTCGGAGGAAACCGAAGTACCTGGAGGAAACCCATGCAAACACGGGAAGAACATGCAAACTCTACACAAAAACGCCTTTGCCGAGCCCACGACTCAAACTCAGGACATTCTTGTTGTGAGGCGGACATGCTAACCACTACACCACCATTCTTCAGCATCAAATTTCACATGAATACGAATCTGAAGCATTTTAGGCGCTAACCCTGGGTTTACACTGTTTACACTGGATCTCCACGATTTGAGTGAATCCTAATGAGCATGAGGAGTCATAGGATCGATTCATGTTGATCTTGAGGGAACTTGGTGGAATCATGATGATCTTGAGGGAACTTGGTGGATTCGTGATGATCGTGGCAAAATTTTTGACTGTCAAAAATTTTGCCCCGATTATTCCGCAGTATTACGATTTGATGCCACTCGTGATAGAACGTGGGAATCGTAATAGAGCGCAGTAGAGCTTAACAGAACTTAACAGAGCGTAACAGACTTTGATGCACCATCGTAGGGGATCTTGTTGAACTTGGATCATGATTCGTTTAAGTTTCATCTCCTGGATGCCACCTGTCTTCTTTTTACACCCCGATCGTGCTCCAAGCGTGCTCTTTCTTTAATCACGGAGAACGCGAACATCATGCCACAATGTATACCCAGGGTAACAGCCAAATCAGACCATTCTCGTTTAGGATTGAAATCATTAGCTCTAATGCTACAAGCTCCTGAGTCCACCATTATACAGACAAAAACACAAGCAATTCTGTTTCTCTTTTCCTCTTTGCTAATTGCTAAAAAGCACTCATCTGAAGGTTTTCCGACAGATATCCCTGTCACTGTCAGGCCAAACCAGAGATGTTTTTTTGGAGAATCTTTAGTGGCGTGCATGTATAATGCCCCTGTCTAGTTTTTAATAATTGAACCAGGCATATTGTTTTAGAACATTGTATTAAAACTTGCTCGCTTTCATTTAGGATATTTTTTTCTCTTATTAAAGTGTCAGGGAAATAATTGAAAGGATTGTGTGCTTATAAATATTTGATTTTCCTCTTACCCACATCCACAATGAGCTTTGCTCATCAAAAAAAAAGTGTTATATTATATATTTTATTTCATAGGAGTTGAATAATTAAGGCTGGACTGTTTGGCTCAGGAAAAACTCACACAAACTAATTTGGAACAAAGTAAAAGGAGCAGGTTTGATTTATTATTAATACTGGTGAAATTCGAACAATTAGAATATCATGCAAAAGTTCATTTATTTCAGTAATTCAACTTAAAAGGTGAAACTAATATATTATATTGACTCACTACATGCAAAGTGAAATATTTTAAGCCTTTATTTGTAATAATTTTGATGATTACGACTTACAGCTTATGAAAACCCCAAATCCAAAATCTCAGAAAATTAGAATATTACATAAAATCAATAAAAAAAGGATTTTAAATACAGAATGTCAGCCCTCTGAAAAGTATAATCATGTATATGTACTCAGTACTTGGTTTGGGCCCCTTTTGCATGAATTACTG
>JBCNYH010000008.1:15449433-15464722 GCA_039654325.1 Tandanus tandanus | reverse complement strand
TGGAGCCTATTTTAGCCGACTGGGTGAAGGCACAGTATACTTTGAACAGCTTACTAGTTTATTGCAGGGCAACACACACACACACACACACACACACACACACACACACACACACATATGCACAAAACCATTTACACTAGGGGCAATTTGGAACAGCCAATTAGCCTAATGTGCATGTCTTTGGACTGTCGGAAGAAACCAGAGTACCTGGAGGAAACCCACGCAAGCACAGAGAGAACATGTCAACTCCACACAGAAACGCCCTCGCCGAGCCCAGAATTCAAACCCAGGACCTTCCTACTGTGAGGCGGACGTGCTAACCGCTACACCACCAAACATATAACGAATTTATATTACAGTTATAAGTTCTAATGCAGTATATGTTGTATATATCTTGGTGATTAATTTGATCTGTAGTACACACTGTGTATTGTAAAATACATCCAATTCCAGACAGGGAAGAAGATTTGTTGTAAGACAATGAAAAAGTGCACATGGCCTGTTTGGTGGAGGTCTCGGGAGCTGCCTGTGAGCTGCGGTGAGTCAGTGAGCCACAGGGGGATGCCGACTCTGACAGGAGACCGCAAAATGGTGATGAATTCATGTGTCACTGTCTTCCACGTTGCAGTAAATGATTCGAGACTGCTGAGAATGGCATGGCATTGTTTCTAGAAGCGTACTGAGCAAACGTATGTTTTGCATTAAGGTTTAATGGGAGCACAGTCCCACACTGCTGGGTGAGTATGCATGTGTCATCAATGGGAAATGGTATAGAGCCTCCTACCGTATACTGGGATATATTACATTTAAAATCTGAAATATAGATGACACACTGTCAGAAACAGGAGAACAGTGGGGATCCATTTCTGTCCCTATAGCTACAGTCTACACTAATGGCTCATTTTTAGCTCTCAAGGTAAATACGTTTACCTTTTTAGGGCCAAAAGGGTAAAAACATGTTCCCAGGCAGTGTATAATTGCTACCAATGAGTACCTTAGGGCAGCACGGTGACATAGTAGTTAGCATGTCCACCTCATAGCAAGAAGGTCCTGGGTTTGAGTCAATTCTGTGTGGAGTTTCTGTGTGCATGTTCTTCCCATGCTTGCATGGGTTTCCTCCGTGTACTCAGGTTTCCTCCTACAGTCCAAAGACATGCACATTAGGCTAATTAGCTGTTCCAAATTGCCCCTTTTTGTGGATGTGAGTGTTAATGGTTGTGTGTATGTGTTGGCCCTGTAATGGTCTGTTCAGTGTATACCCCGCTGTCACCCAGTGTCAACTGAGATAGGCTCAGACCCTTGTAGGATAAAGGTTTGGCAAAAAAAAGTGTGTGAATGATGGGTAGTAGAGGACACTGTTGTACCCCTAAAAGTAAAATAAATAACAATAACACACTGAAGGTGTGGTGGATGTCACTGACTAGTGCCTGAGGCAGAATGTGAGCCTAGGGTGCATAACTGTTTTATTATATACTACACTGAAACATCATCAAAAAAGCACTCAGCCGACACTATTTGAAGACAGATTACCAGAGACACTGTGCGAAGACAGGGTACACCCTGAACAGCTGGCCAGACCATCACAGGGCAACATACATAACCATTCACACTCACACTCACACCTAGGGGCAATTTGGAACAGCCAATTATCCTAATGTACATGTCTTTGATCTGTAGGAGGAAACCCAAGCATGCACAGGGAGAATATGTAAACTCCGTACAGATACGTCCTCGAAGAGCCCGGGACTCAAACCCAGGACCTTCTTGCTGTGAGGTGAATGTTTTTTTTTACAGACTTGGTCAGGTGAGCTCTGTGTACTCCAGCTGAGCCAAACTACCATTAACCACTGCACCCCCATGCTGCCCTACTTCAGCGTCATGTTGGTCTGTATTCGTGTCTATCTCCAGTAAATAGAGCAATGAATGCAGCAGGATTCTAGTCCTGTTCTTACAGTTGTGCTCAAACAGTGTACAGATAGCAGTTAGCGTCTGACCGGACTAGCAGTAAGACTACAAGGGAAGCTCTGGTTCCTCTAAAATGCCACCAAAGATTTTGTGTATTATATGTTCTGTTGTATTGACATCAGTAATACAACGAGAGTGCAACAACGTGTTCAACTTCATGGTTCGTTTATTCAGAATCAGTAATGATTTCTCGCGGGTCGTCTAACATTTTTTCCCCTCATACATTCCCGTGGCAGAGCAATCCATTAAAACCCATAGCAACGCAAGCTTCACTGTCTAATCCTATTAGGGTCAAGGGGAGGCTAGAGCCTATCTCAGCCAGTTCTGGGTGAAGGTGGGGTGCACCCTGAATAGATTACAAGCGGTAGTTACTTGCTTATAATCTGTGTGGAAATGAACTTAAAAAGCGTTCATGCCTCTGTCACTCAAAAAGAGGTTCCAGCCACTTTAGAACAATTCCTCCAATCATCATGCATCAGCCCAGCATCCTGACCCGCCCACTTTTAATAGAGTCCCCAAGAAGCTGGCGGTAACAGCGGTGTAGTGGTTAGCACGTCTGCCTCACAGCAAGAAGGTCCTGGCTTCGAGTCCCAGGCTCGGCGGGGTGTTACTCTGTGGAGACTGCATGTTCTCCCTGTGCTTGCGTGGGTTTCCTTCAGGTACTCTGGTTTCCTTCAACCAAGTCCAAAGACATGCACATTAGGCTAATTGGCTGTTCCAAATTGCCCCTAGACGTGAGAGTGAGTGTGAATGGTTGCGTGTGTGTTGTGGACCTGCGATAGACTGGCGTGTTGTTCAGGGTGTACCCTGCCTTCACCCAGTGGAGTTGGCTCCAGGCTCACCACAACCCTAGTATGATTAAGCAGATCGGCAAAATGAATGAATGAATGAACGAATGAATGAATGAATTTTATTAGCATAAATCGTGACATAAACATATGATATTCATTACAGTCATTTAGCAAACACGAGCTACTCGTAATCCGACCCACTGACACAAACCACACCCAGGACCCAGAGTTCCCCGCTCCTAAAATGAGGACTTGTACATGGGTTCCAAACCACTGTATTAAAAATGCCAAATAAACAAATTCTAATTAAGATGTGATTGATTTAAAACTTATTGTGTGTCTGAATTGGTTATAATTATAGCTCTCTTGGCTCGCAAACAAATTCTGAACTTCCTTAATTTTACCCCTGGGACAAGTAGCAGCTGAAGAACCAGCAAGCTGGCCCCTGTGTGTGTGTGTGTGTGTGTGTGTGTGTGTTTTGGTCCTGCAATATTCCCTTTCAGATTTTCAGCTTGGAGTAGAATGCACTGACACCGAGCCATCTGTTGTTGTGTTAAAAACAAACCGGTCGTCCTTTTCTCTGGCGCTTGACAATGCACAGAGAGGCAGAATGGAGAACAAGACACAAAGGCCTGAATAGGCAGCGCTGGTTGTTTTTAATATGTGGTGAAATATTTATTTATTAAATGCATGCGTTTTAAACTCTAATTCTTTGTACCTCACACTGGTGCATTCTGGGATGTATTCCCTACCTTTACTAGGCAAAAGTTACATATTAAAACCCTTACTTATTTTTGCCGCGCTCCTCGCTTAAACCTGAAGTGCTTCTGGTCTGCCATCTTTGCTGGCCGTCCCAATTTTCTGATTTGTGCATCAAGGATCTATGAGCGAGGAGAACAGGGATACAAGAGAACAGCCTTCCCAGAAGAGCTGCACGCCAGCGTAAAAACAACATGATGTCGGATACTTTTATGGAGCAGATCAGCTGTGCCGCCGACACCAGAATCAGAAGCGGACATCACTCTGCGTGACACTTCAGAGGAAGCAACTTCTCATTTCTCTTTCCTCGAATCTACATGACTCCCATAATTTACCGTGTCTCCCTATGTGTCCTCTTTGGGAGGAACTAAGGCACAGAAATGAGATGCAAGCGAGAGAGACAAAGATGCAATTTAAGGGTTTAGGGATGCACACTGTGTTAATTTGTTCATTTGCTAATCCTATTAGGGTTGCGGAGAGGCTGGAGCCTATCTCAGCTGACACTGGGTGAAGACAGGGTACACCCTGAACAGCTTGCTAGATGATTGCAGGGCCAACACACACAACCATTTACACTCACTCACAGCTAAGGACACATTGGAAATTAGCCTAATGTGCATGTTTTTGACTCTAGGAGGAAACTGAAGTATCCAGAGGAAACCCACACTAGCACAGAGAGAACATGCATACTCCAGACACAAACGCCTGAGCCCGGGACTTGAACCCAGGACTTTCTTCTTGTAAGGCGGGCATGTGTATGGTTGTGTGTTGTGCGTGTTGGCCCTGCGATGGACTAGTGAGCTGTTAAGGATCAGGTTGGCTGAGATAGACTCCAGCCTCGCCATGACCCTAATAGTATTAATTGGTTTGGCAAATGAATGAATGAATGTTGAAAAATGGCTTTTTTTCCTCAAGTCTTCAGGTGCTCACTAGAGGCCTCTAGTGGCTAAAAAAGACTATGACAGCAGTGTTTTGGATAATATTTTTTAACATCTTTAACTAACCACCTCTTTATCCTGGGTTTAGAGGCAGAAAGCAAACCTGGGGCAAGATGGGGATCCATACTGGATGGGACACCAATCTGTTGCAGGGCACCATGCATGCACTCATTCACATTTAGGGCATGCATATTTTTGGAAGGTTGGAGGAAACCAGAGAACCCAGAGGAAACCAACGTGGACATGACGACACATGCACAGACATGTGCATGAGCAGCGACATGGCAGTACTACCCACTGCACCATTATGTCACCACATCTGCACCAGTACAGGCCAAACAGAAATAAACAGTTAATGTATGCCATGTCAGAGAACGAACATTAGGGTTTTTTCATAGCTTAGAAATGGTGATAGAACCTAAATTGCTATTAGTGGTACAGAATTTGTACTGCATATATAAGTTATTGGCATAATCATGTCTGTGCATCTCGAATGTTCAAACAAATAACTGGTACGGTGAGAGGTTTATAAAGTCGGAGTATTAAAAACAACCCACCGATGAACAATCTCCATGATTTATAATGAGGAAAAAACAACACAAGCATCAGTACAGCCCTGCACCTGAAAGTTGGGCTTTTTGGCTTTTACACCCAAACCTACTGGCTCATCAGGCAGGAGCTTATCCCCGGTTTCCATAGCGTGAGGCAACTAGTTCATCTCCTCCAGGGTGGGATGCTAGTCCATCGCAGGTTCCCTTCCCAGTGTTTTTACTGGTACCCATTTATACTGCTGGGAGGACAGAGGCACACTTGTGGTTTAGACAAGGTTCTCAGCACGGTGGGGGATCTAACGGGTGAATGAATGAATGAGATACCACTGTATTTCATCTTTATTTAAAATCCCTAAGAAGTGAATGGGTCCCTTTAAGAGACTCTTTTTTATAGAGGGTAGAGAGCAAGGTGCTTTTGGTCAGGTTTGATCCCTCCTCGTTATCTCCTTCTCCATCCATAAAAGCAGTGATTGTCCAAATTGTACTGGAGAGTGATGTAACTCCCTATGTAATTCCCTATAGGTCAGTTATAGTATAATAGATGTTCACAGTGCAGCAGCTCTAAACCAGTGTTTCCCCAATGGATGGAAACCCCAAGGCGGTCCGTGGGCTTGAATTCTGCCAGTTCCCAGAACGTCAACACAAAAACCAATTAGGAGCAGTGCATACCTGGTGTGTTAGGATCCGAGAGAAAAAGTGGATTGTCTGGGGAACCAGGGACTGGTTTGGGAAACAGCTCCAAATGGTCAAGAGACTTGTACTGGAGCACAAACAATGAAGTAACCCTAGAGTAAAAATATTATAATAGAGTATTCGGACTGAAAGCGTATGCAGTATGTGTTTCTCAAGCTTCTCTGGATGGTTTGTCCCATCTCCCAAAAACATGCAATTAGGAGGAGTGACTGTCCTTAATTGCCCTGCGATACATCCAGGGTGTATTCCCACCACATCCCCAGTATTCCTGGAATAGACTCTGGATCCACCAACATGGAACATGACCATGATGAACCTTGAACTCGGTCATCACTCTTTGTGTGTACACATCTCACTGTTGCGGCTCAAACCCCCAAAAGCCAAATGAAAGAGTTGCTGGAGATTTGAGGGTTAATTTCTGGAGGCAGTATGCCGGGGTAAGGGAATGTGCTTTTAATGGAGGTTGTTGCCATCTAAAAGAGATGACGTTCATGCAAATGAGTAAATCAACAAAGTAAAATAATGAGGGCTTTACCGAAAGTGATTTCCTGTCAGTAACCCAAACCACCTACTACACCATTAATTACAGTTGATCAAATTGTCAAATTCTTAGTCATACTAAGGCAGCATGGTGGTGAAATAATTATCATGTCCGCCTCACAGCCAGAAGGTACTGGGTTCGAGTCCCGGGCTCAGTGAGGGCATTTCTGTGTGGAGTTTGCACATTCTCCCCATGCTTGAGTGGGTTTCCTCTGGGTGCTCTGGTTTCCTCCAACAGTCCAAAGACAGGCATGTTAGGTTAATTGCCCCTAGGTGTGAGTGTGAATGGTTGTATGTGTGTTTTGCCCTGCAATGGACTGGTGAGCTGTTCAAGGTACCCCTCCTTCGCCCAGTGTTGGCTGAGACACTTCAGCCTCCCCGCGACCATCGTAGGGTTAAATGAGTGATAGAGTGAGTGGGTGGTTTTAAAGTTATGGCTGATTGGTGTGTATATTATGTGTACATTTCATGTTCTTTATATGTCATATAGAGCTGGAATAAAATGTTTGTCACCTACAGTATATTCATTTTAAATATTTTTCAGCACAAGGAGGGTCGGCTCTTGCTTTCTGTTAGCATGTACTGTATATTACACACGTCAATGTTTTATTCTCTCGCTTCTTCTCTGTCCTCTAGACCTTGGCACTATCTGAATGGTGGTCCTACCGTGCTGTCAATAAGGTCATGGTTTCGTGTCTGGTGTCTGCAAGACCCCTTGGCTTCCCTTTGTCAGCGACTAATTTCATTCTGCTGTGTCCTTGAATATGTTGGAACACCAGCAGGCTTACCAGTCTTTCCATTTCTGTACATCATGACTTTAATAGAGATTTTGTTTGTATGCCAGTTTTATATTTTTAATCCTGACTGGAGAAATTTGAGTCTTTTATTTTTTTCAGTTTTAAATTTAACATGCTCATTCTGGAAATGAGGGACTTGATGAGGAGGTACAGTGGTGTAGTAGTTAGCACGTCCACATCACAGCAACAAGGTCCTGGGTTTGAGTCCCGAACTTGGCGAGGACTTTCCTGTGTGGAGTTTGCATGTTCTTGCCATGCTTGCTTGGGTTTTTTTACTTCGGTTTCTTCCATCAGTCCAAAGTCCTGCACATTAGACTAAATGGCTGTTCCAAACTGCCCCTAGGTGTGAGTGTGTGTGTGAATGGTTGTGTGTGTGGTGTATCCCGCCTTTGTCCAGTGTCCAGTTGTATGTGTGTGTGTGTGTGTGTGTGTGTGTGTTGGCCTTGCGATGGACTGGCAAACTCTCCAGGGTGTGCCCTGCCTTCGCCCAGGGCTGGCTGAGATAGGCTCCAGCCCTACCGCAACCCTACTAGGATTAAACAGTTCAGCAAATAGATGGATGTAATAATTTATCCTTAGTGATTATGTTGCCCTGTTATTTGTAGAAATGTTTTGGGCAGGCACAAATAATGAAAGCTTAAAAAAAGAATCTCACATCAATGCACATCTCACTTCAGGTTAAGGATTGTTTGGTGCACTAAACAAATGCTGATACAGATAGTAGCACTACATTACACCACTAATGCAAATGCAAGCATGTGTGGGGTTGGTGGCATTTCCAGTTTGCATATAATTTCTGTATCAGGATAAAAATGTAGGTCTGTAGTTTTCTTGTTGTTTAATAACAATAATGTGGATAAGTAGAAAGTGTTTCTGGGTAAAAAAAATCATGATACAACTCTTTTAAATGATGTACATGCAACAATGCATAGCCTTTTCAGTAAGAGTGTGATACACCAGATATCCACTAGGGGGAAGCATTGGTCTGCTTAAAACTTAAATTGCGCCCCTATGGAAACATTATGTGTTAAATCTATAAGCATTTATAATAAAGTTCCCTGTGGTTTTATCTCTTAAGGATTTGCAGAAATGGCTGGTTAACATGATGAATAGTTCATTGCAATATTTACATTTTTTTTGTTTGTTTTATTGTAGAAAACCCCCACTACCTCACCCACTCAAATAGACATTTTAAAAAGCAAACGCTGACTCCGTAATGGGCGGCAGGGTCTCATAGTGGTTGGCATGTTCGCCTCACAGCAAGAAGGTCCTGGGTTTGAGTCAGGGGCTCTTTGAGGGCATTTTTGTTTGGAGTTACTTGCATGGGTTACGGTTTCCTCCTACAGTCCGAAGACATGCACGTTAGGCTCATTTGCTGCTGCAAATGGCCTCTAGGTGTGAGTGTGAATGGTTGTGTGTGTTGATCCCGCGATGGTCTGGTGAACTGTTTACCTTCGCCCAGTGTCGGCTGAAATTGCAACCCTAGTAGGAGTAAGCGATTTGAGAAATGAGTGAGTGAGTGAGTAAATGAATCTGTGGTTTCTCTGGTTCTCAAATACCCCATAACGTAGCGGATGCTAACAGAAAAGACAGTTTGTCAGAAATGTCAGTTTATATACACCACGGCCTCAAACAGCGACTACCCAGCAGTCCTGGGTTTTGAACCCACGACCTTGTGGCCTGTAGCACAGAACTTGACCTAGTGAAGTTGTACTATGATCAGTTTGGATAATTATACAAGTGTTGGTCGAGTGTAGGTGAAACGGTCTAGGGTTATTTTACACACTTAATTTATTGTCATAGAAGCAATAAGGTGAGACATTATGCTGTTCTTCCGTGAAGTACACACACACACACACACACACACACACACACACACACACACACATACACACACACACACACACACACACACACACACACGTAATGACAGCTTGGTACCTTGGGAAAGTATGCAGGTCGTTATGTAAGGAAGGTGGGAATATGTTATCTCCGTTCACACAGTTACAAAACACTTCATTACAGAGTACAACATTCGACTGACATGTACATAAACAGGGTCACAAGGAGGTTGGGGCCTATCTCAGCCGACCCTGGGTGAGGGCATAGTACCCCCTAAACAGCTCCTCCGGCCATCTCAGGTCCAACACACACATACAACTATTCACATTTACACCTAGGGGCAATTTGGAACTGTCAGAGGAAACTGGAGTATCAAGAGGAAACCCACAAAAGAACAGGGAGAACATGTACACAGTTCTCCACACAGAAACACTGTAGCCAAGCTGGGACACAAACCAAGGACCTTCTTGCTGTGAGGTGGACATGCTAACCACTATACCATCATGCCACCCATTGTTACTGTATTAAAAGTATTTCATTTAAGAGCATCCATTTTCCTCCTCTTATCCGAGGTCAGGTCACCAAGGCAACAGGTCCGGGAAGGAAACCCAGGCATCCCTCTCCCCAGCGGCACTCCCAAGTTCATCCTGGGAGATCCCAAGGAGTTCCATTTATTGCATTTGTCAGACACCCTCATCCAGAGTGACTTACATTTAAGCTCAAGGGCCCAACAGTATCAGCCTAATGGTACTGGGGCTTGAACCCCCAACCTTCAGATCGGCAAGCCACAGCCTTAACCACTGAGCCACCTACCTACATTCCAAGGACAGACGGGATTTATAATCCCTCCAGTAAGTTCTGAGTCTACCCTGGGACCTCCTCCCAGTTGAATGTGCACGGAACACCTCTAAAGGGAGGCAAACCGGAGGCATACTAATCAGACACCCAAACCACCTCATAACAGTTCATTAGGATGTAATACTATGCCTACTAAGTACTGACATGTACTAAGAAATGTTAATTACAGAAAGAGAACTCAATACAAACCGCTGATAATTATACTGTGTGTGTGTGTGTGTGTGTGTGTGTGTGTGTGTGTGTGTGTGTGTGTGTGTGTGTGGTATCACATGCAGTATAGAGTTATACTCAAATGAAGATGTCTAATTAGATCCTAAGGGACTGAGGGCCTCTTGGGAGATCCATTCCAGATGTGATGCCTGTGTGATCCCTGTCACATGTTTATTTACAAACAGTTGTGTAAATGCAATGATGACACAGAGTTAATAAGTCTAGAGAGAGAGCCCTGAATCTGCACCTGACTGTTACCGTGGCTAGCATTTTACATTTCACCTGTTTTCCAAAATTCCCCCTCAAAAAAAAAAAAAATTACAAATTTTCTGTATAAATACTTATAACTGAGTATTTGAGGCAACAAGAAGGTCCTGGCTTCGAGTTCTGGGCTCAGTGAGAGTGTTTCTGGGTGGAGTTTGCATGTTCTCCTCATGTGTGTGTGTTGGCCCGGGGGCGCTCTGGTGAGCTGTTCAGGGTGTTTCCCGCCTTCTCCCAGTGTTGGCTGAGACAGTTTCACCAAATGAGCGAGTGAGTGAATATTACACTGGCTAAAGATAATACAAAAATACACTCATCTTATCACTCATTTGCCGAACTGCTTAGTCCTATAAGGGGCCTGGGGAGGCTGGCACCTATCTCAGCTGACACTGGGTTACACCCTGAACAGCTTGCCAGACCATCGTTGGGCCAACACACAACCAGCAACACTCACATTTATGGGAAAATTTGGAACAGCCAGTTAGCCTAATCTTCATATCTTTGGACTGTTGGAGGAAACTGGAGTACCCAGAGGGAACTCATGCAAGCATGTAGAGAACATGCAAACTCCACACAGACACATCCTCGCTGAGCCCGGGAATTGAGCCCAGGACGTTGTTGCTGGGAGGCAGACGTGCCATCCACGACACCACCGTGCCGCCCTCAACAATACACATCCGACCAATTAGATGACGTTATATTACAATTTTAATATTAAGACATGACATCATTCACCAGTAAGTAAACATTATTGTAATAAAATTAGGTATAGAACACCACGTTTTCGTAAAAAACAGACAGTTTGGACAAAAGTCTTTTAAGCAAAGTGCTTCATTGATTGTGCAGCAAATAAAAGACTTCATGTCTGAATGTTTCACTGGAAACTTTTATTTTATTACATCCACTAATATTACTGAGGTATGCAGGTCTTTTTCAGACACATTTAATCAAGTACATTTTTATAGATTTTCCTTTCATACAGATGCGCATTCGGATGAAATATTATGCCTCCAGACGCAAAATAGTGCACTGAAGATCATACATTTAAAACAGTGCAATATTGGGCTCCTGAGTGGCAAGGTGCACGACTATCGAATCTGGGTCGCAGGGAGGCTGGAGCCTATCTCATCCAACACAGTGTGAAGGCAGAGTACACCCTAAACAGCTCGCCAGACCATCACAGGGCAAGGCACCAACAACCACTCACACCTGGGGCAATTTTAAACAACTAATCAGCCTAATGTGCATGTCTTTGGGCTGTGGGAGGAAACCGGAGTTCTCTACGGAAACCCATGCAAGCACAGGAGAAATATGCAACTCAGGCGTTTCCACACACAAATGCCCGAGCCTAGGACTCAAACCTTCTTGCTGTAATTCCGACGTACTAACCCCTATGCCACTGTGCTGGCCAGGGGCAATACAGAAAATGAATTTTAGAAATAGGTTTAGTGTTGTAAATATGAATCTGGTTGCTTAACGCTGCCTTATCACACATTGTCTAAAGCCTGAAAACTGCCGCTACAGAAACCATGACAGAAAGGGATACTGAGACAGAGAGCAAGAATGAGAGCAAGTGAAGCAACTCAGCATAATCCTCCCTGTGGGTGTCAGGTGATGTATTGACTGTGATAAAACCACTAAAGCAGAAGAAGCAGAAGCAAAAGGCTTGTAAAATAACAGCCTGTTCAACACTTTTTACAATGCACACACAGCTGCAAGACCCTTAACATCAAATAGTAGAAAGTTTGAAAACTTTATTTGGACATTTTGCTCGGTGCATGTGCAGCAATGTTGATGTGATGGCTCAGATCGACTCACCAGGAGTGCAATAATTAGTCAGAAATGATACTGGGAGGCACAGTGGCGTAGTCATTAGCACATCTGCCTCACAGCAAGGAGGTCCTGGCTTCGATTCTTGGGCTCGGACATTTCTGTGTGGAATTTGCATGTCCTTCCCGTGCTTGCATGGGTTTCCTCCAGGTACACCGGTTTCCTCCAACTGTCCAAAGATATGCACATTGGGCTAGCTGTTGGGTACTGCCTGGAGACCAACTCAGACCAACTCATTGCCAACACATGCAACCATCATTAACGTCCGCACTCATACCTAAGGGCAATTTGGAACAGTCTAATGTGCATGTCTTTAGATTGTAGGAGGAAACCAGAGTAGGAAACCCTTTGCAAACACATGGAGAACATGTAAATTCCACATAGAAATGCCCTTGCAGAGCCCAGGACTCGAACCCAAGACCTTGCTGTGAGGTGGATGTGCTAACCACTATGCCACCGTGTTGCCCTCTGCATATCATATGTTTCATCAGTCGAAGGTGTGAAAGTGAAAGGGTTTGGTGAACTATAACATGTTCTGAACCCCTAACTGAGGGTGATGCAAGACGATGAACTTACAAGCTGGTCAGAGTATACTCTGCCTAGGCCCTGTGTTGGCTAAGATGGGTTCCAGCCTCCCCACGACTCCACTATTATAAAAATGTTTTGCCAAATGAATGAATGAGTTCATGTAATGAATTGAGTATGTATCTTCGGTTATGCTGAAGGTCATGTTAATTATAGCAAGATGACCTAAGTACTTGTGTATGCTAACTTCGTGACATACTGTGTTCGAGCCGGTGATGTCTGCACCATTATGCTTCCAAACAAAAAAATGTGCTGAGTATGGTTCAGAGCTGCACTGGCAGCAGGCCCTAAAAGTAATCCTGGCACACATGGCAGATTTTGGTAGGTCACGGACTAGGTCAACAGTGTTTGACATTGCTAACAGTTCTTGCCACAGGTCTGCTAGTCTTTGAATGGCAGATGGTGGAAGCTTGGAAAATAACTGCTAAGGTAGAAAGACGGGTCAGGAGAGAAAATAAAAATATTAATTGAGGGAAGGGAACCAAGGTTCCAGGTGGCACAATGGAGCAGTGGTTAGCACGACAGCAAAAAGGTTCTGGATTTGAGCCTCTTGGCAAACTGGGGTGTACCTGTATGGGGTATGCATGCTTTCTGTCCACTTGAACCATGGCTGGAATTACCGTAGCCATTCCGGCAGATCTTGGAGATGGTCTTAAGGAAAAAATATGATCAGAGGAAATGTGCACTTGCATGAGAAACCTGTGCATCTGCACTGCATACGTCACAGCCGTCATTTCTACCATCAGTAACTGCGAAGCATGCATAGGAGTCACTGTTTGGTATATGTTTTTACCTCCAGGGCAACTACGGTAACATCTGGTAAGCTATGTACACCTCAGGGATCATTCACAGGTGCAATGTTTTCCACCTCTCATGTATTATTCCAGGGGAACACTAATGATATAATGCCGGTTGGCCCTCGGAAGGTTAAAAGGCTAAAAATTGTCTAACGTAGTCTACCTTGAAGTAATTTCGGCAATGTGAATGTTCTGAACTTGGTGGGGACATTTCTGTGTGGAATTTGTATGTGCTTGTGTTGGTTTCCTCCAGGTACTCCAGTTTCCTCCCACAGTCCAAAAACATGCACATTAGGCCCCTAGGTGTGAGTGTGAATGGTTGTGTGTGTTGCCCTGTGATGGTCTGGCAAGCTGTTCAGGGTGTACCCTGTTGAGGCATAGTGATTATCACGTCCGCCTGACAGCAAGATCCTGGGTTCGAGTCCTGCGCTCGTTGAGGGCGTTTCTGTGTGGAGATAGCATGTTCTCCACATATTTGCGTGTGTTTCCTCAGGGTACTCCGGTTTCCTCCAACAGTCCAACGACATGCACATTAGGCCTATTGGCTGTCCCAAACTGCCCCTAGGTGTTGATGCAAGTGTGAATGGTTGTAAGCTGTTCACGGTGTACCTCGTCTTCGAGCGTTTCGGCTGAGATAGGCACCAGCCTTGGTGAATGTGTGAGAAATTATACTAAAAAAAGTATAGATACTCATTAATTTTGAGAGTCTATCTCAATCGATTCTAGGTGAAGGCTGGTAACACCCTGGAAAAGCTGGCCAGACCATCTTATTGCCAACACACACAACCCTTCATACTTCTACTCACATCTAGGGGCAATTAGGAACAGCCAATTAGCCTACTGTGCATGTTTTTAGACTGTGAGGAAACCAGAGTACCCAAAGGAAACCGCGTAAGCACGAGAAAAACAAGAAAAGCCCAAGCCTGGGACTTGAACCCAGGTCCTTCTTGCTGTGATGCAGATGTGCAAACCACTACACCACCTTGCCTTCTATTTTATCATCACTCACTCATTTTCCAAACTGCTTAATCCTACTAGGGTCACAAGGAGGCTGGGTCGCCGGCAGACAATTAGCCTAATGCGCACGTCTTTGGACTGTGGTAGGAAACTGAAGTACCCGGAAGAAACCGATGTAAGCATGAGGAGAACATGCAAACTCTACAGAGAAACGCCAGAGCCCGGGACTCAAATCCAGAACTTTCTTGCTGTGAGGCAGATATACTAAATTCATCACTCACTCATTTGCTGAACTGCTTAATCCTAATAATCCTATTAGGGTCAGGGGCAGGGGGAGCTTATCTCAGCCGAAACTGGGCAAACACCTTGAACAGACCATCTCAGGGCCAACACTCACAAGCATTCACACTCACACCTAGGGGTAATTTGGAACAGCCAATTAGCTTAATGTGACATTAGGTGGGACATGCAGGTGGGATGTCCCAGGGTGGTAGCACCCATCTCTGTCACATCAGCACAAAGCATCTTGGTCATGTGACACACTGGCAGAGCATTGTTGCAGAGATACAGAGATACAGAGGGACACAGAGTCTGCCGCCACATCCCGTTATGTGTAAAAATTGTGAGTATGAAAGAGACGAGACTGTGATTTAAAAACTTGAGCACGCTTGGGTAAAAAATAAGGAAAGGATGCCCTCTAGTGGACAAAAGGACAAAGTTCCATCAATCCATCCATTTGCTGAACCGTTTAATCCTATTAGGGCCACGGGGAGCCTGGGGCCTATCTCAGACGACACTGGGTGAAGATGGGGTACACCATAAACAAGCTCGCCAGACCATTGCAGGGCCGACACACACACACACACACACACACACACACACACACACACACACACACACACACACACACACACA
>JBCNYH010000008.1:15400229-15411461 GCA_039654325.1 Tandanus tandanus | reverse complement strand
GCGATCTCGTTCTTTCGGTCACTACCCAAAGCTCGTGACCATAGGTGAGGGTAGGAACGTAAATTGACTGGTAAATTATTACCTCCAGTAAGGTAATATTTTATTTTTTGTTTGCATTTGTTTTTTTATTTTTTATTTTTTGTCTGTTTTTCGTTTTGTTTTTTATTTATTATTATTATTTTTGTGTGTGTGTGTGTGTGTGTGATTGTTAGGAGGATTAAGCAAAAATGTATGTACGGATTTATATGAAATTTCCACCAGAGCCACGGCTTTGAACAAGGATAACGGCGTTAGGTTTTGGAGATCAAATTCTGCATCCGGGAATTTTTAACATGATGAGAGGTTGTTGTTTTGTTTTTTTTGAAAGTTTATTGGTCTGGCTGTTGACCCTACCTTTGCCAGTGTCGGCTGCCTGCAACCTTAGTAGGAATAAGTGTTTTGGCAAATGAGTGATGAGAGAGTGTATCATCTCCTAAATATCACCCTCCTGTTATAGAAACAAGAGAAACCACACCCACCTACGACAGTCTATACCTGTAAGGTATGTTTGTATAGTTTTTTCAAAGATTTAAAATAACTATTTAAAAGTAGTCTTTTAATGTTAGGTGTATTTTTGCTGCAGTATTAATTTTTTTTTTACCTGTAATCACAGTGTAGTGATTATTTTGGATTTTTATTTTAATAGGTATGTGTGGTTATTTCTGTATTATGTTTTTAAAGCATTAGTCCTGTAAGATGTTTGCATTAATCCCACTATGAAGTGTATTTCATAATGGAAAACCCTTTAAGACACTGCTTGTCGTTTTTATTCATAAAGATTAAATGATACAATGGCTCAAGCTGTATATTTCTCTTTTTTGAAATGCTGGAGTTACTGTTACTGTTTGAAATGTACAGTGATCACTACTGTAAAAAAAAGAAATAAATGATAAAAATGAATAAATGAAGAAACTACGTGTACATGGAAGTGATTTTGTTTTGTCATTGTGAAACCTATCCCTAGATTTAAACTATATGCCAGTTTCAACAATTGAACATTTCAAACCATACATTTATTTTTAATTGGTGATGTAAATGCAGCAAGACTTAATTTTTTACCAATTTAATCAAATATAAGTGTAAGAAAACTGTAGGAAGAAGCAAGATTGTTACAATTAAAACAGTCCTTGAAGGCTCGGGAGTTGATTTGGACTTGCTAAAATGACTTGTGAGCATCTCTGTCCAACATCTATCAGGATTTGACGATCTGTTGGTCCGGCATGTCTTGGAGAGCCGTATTTAGTTTGAAAGATTGAGGCACTGCCTTAAAGGCGGAGCTCCTGATAGATCTCTCTATTGATAGGTGTTCGAGGCTGGTGTTGTAAGAATAGCGCTGCTCCTTTAAAAACTGAAACAACTTCAGCCCTGGAGGAAATAAGTGAATCTCCCCTGCGTTTCCCGAATATGCTCTGAAGTGGAAGCAGGAAAGGTTTCACCGTATTGCACTCACTGATTTCCGCCTTCATTTGTATCACTTGTCTTGTTAGATTAATTATCCGTTTAATGAGTTCATGTTCCCTTTAATGTTTGGTGTTGTTTTGTTCAGCGAAAGTTTGTCCATCCTCCTGAGTTAGATTGTGTGTTTTTTATTCTGTATGAGTCTGAGTGGTGGTCTATGAGCCCTTTTCTTTTTAGTTTCTGTTTTTTTTTTATTGGTGACTTGGCATCTCTAATAAGTTTCCTGTGGTGGCACATACACAAGACCACCATACAAGTCATGGTACATACCTATGGACTATATAACTATAGTAAGAGGAGAACACCCAGGTGTGATTGTGTAACATGAATAAATGGAAACAAACTATTGGTAATTATATTTTTTCCACCATTTTTTGAATATTCTTTTTTTAATGAAAAAATCTGCTTCATAATAGATCATTACACATAAATCTGTGCATGTTGTACTAGCACAGAAGAAGAGAATAAATCTTATGGTGGTGTAGTGGTTAGCATGTCTGCCTCACAGCAACAAGGTCCTGGGTTTGAGTCCGGGCTCAGGCATTTCTGTGTGGAGTTTGCATGTTCTCCCCTTGCTTATGTGGGTTTCCTTTGGGTACTCTAGTTTTCACCCACAGACCCAAGACATGCACATTAGGCTAATTGGTTGTTGCAAATTGCCCCTAGGTGTGAGTGTGAGTATTAATTGTTTGGTTGCCGATCCATGTAATGGACAGACCTTTGCACAATGTCCTCGCGACCATAATAGGAACACAGTAGAAGAAATAAACTCAGTTTCACTCAACCGCCAAACCACTTAATAGGATCACGGGGAGGCTGGAGCATAAAAAAATTAATTATTTTAATAATTCTACTTATATTATTAATATAAATAGAAAATTATAACATACAGATTGAATACAATCTAGATAAGGAGTTATTAGTCCTGGTCCTGAAGCCCTCCTGCCCTTCACATGCCTGATCCAATCCTGCCGTTCATGCTTTGGCTCAGAGAAAATCCCTCAGATGCAAATTGGAAAATTCCAAATTCTTTCCTGGTAGAGTTTTGCCATCCATTACATCTGACCTTTTCTTGTTTTATTATAATTAAGCAAGTGAACTCTAAACTTTTTATTGCACAGTTGCTTTTCTCCTACTTCAGAGTTCTCCACGGCGTCCTGCTGCAAAAAAATGTGAGCCGTCAAGCTTTTGATGCACACGACATTATTGGCCGCAGCAGGATGCCTTGTTAGTTCACATTTGAAAGCCGACAGAAAGGTTTTTCATGTTGAGAAGGAGAATTGTGTGGCCATGTAATGACTTATGAGTCATAAAGAATTAAATATCCGTAGCCTGTTCTGTCAGTACTTTTAATACTCCTACACATCGATTGAGTTTAGTCATGAAATGACGCAGGTTCTGTATTGGTCTATATCATCAGAAGAGTGAATGTATTTGAATATTATAAAGGGATGTGCGGCTTGTCAGGGGATAATAATAATAATTAAGCCTGCAATCCTGGGTTCAATTCCTGGGCTTGGGTGTTTCTGTAGAGTTTGCATGTTCTTCAAATTCAAATCAGATTTCTAATTTATTTGTCACATACAAAATCATACACAGTACAATATGTAGTGAAATGCTTTTTATGACTGTCTTATATTTGAAGAAGAATAAAAATAAAAAACTATCAATATCAAGAAAGGAAAAAAGAAATCAATAACAATTATTTGAAGGACACCAATAGTTAAAAGTCGAATATAAATATAAAAATATAAAATATAAATGTAGTGACGATAAGTAATGTGTAAAGTGTTGGTGCGTCAGTGAGTGTGGCTGTTGTGTGTGTAGAATAGTGCAAGGTGTACAGAGAATGCAATTTGTGTGTGCAACAATCAGCTGAGGTAGAATGTAATGATCATGTGTAGGGTAGGTCTACAAAGCCCAGGTACTAGGTGTTCTGGTTGAGGGCCCGAATGGCCTGCGCTTCCGTGAGTTTCCTCCTGATACTCCATTTTCCTCCAACAGGCCAAAGACATGCACATTAGGCGAAATGTATTCAAAACTAGTAGTTGACTCCTTTAGTCTCAAGAGACTATGGGCTGACATCTAGGGGTTAGGTCTTAAACATCTGTCCTGGCTGGTTAGACCGATGTGGGCGTGGCAGTCTTTTTGGCAGTTGAATATGTAGGCTGGCTGCAGGTTTACCTTTGTTGCCGTTTTTCTTCGGATTGCTGCCTGAAGCACTGCAAAACTTTGTGACCTTTCTCCGATCTTCACCTTTGTCCATAATGAAATAATCTCTGGGACTCAGGTAGGGTAGTGTCCTCACCAAATTTGGTGAAAATCCGTTCATAGGTGTGGACCGAATGTTCACAGACAAACTGACCCACAAATGCAGGCGATTACAAAATACCTCCAGCCAAAATGGAGGAACGAGTCGCAATCACCTTCACTGATTTCTTCTCTGCTTGCTAGCAAGGATATGAGCTAAACTGAAAGGATTTACAGAATCATTTTGAAGCTATAATCCAAACTGATGGCGTAACACTCACACTCATTCACTCGTTTGCCAAACCGCTTAATCCTATTAGGGTCGTGGGGAGGCAGGCACCTATCTCAGCAGGGCAAACACACACCTAGGGGAAATTTGTAACAGCCAATTATCCTAATGTGCATGTCTTTGGACTGTTGGAGGAAACCGGAGTACAGGGAGGAAACCTACGGGGACATGCGGAAAACATGCAAACTCCACACAGAAAGCCAAGGCCGGGACTTGAACCTATGACCTTCTTGCTGTGTAGCAGACTTGCTAACCTCTATGCCACTGTGCAGCCCACTGGACTAACAGAATATTTTAAAGACATGCATCATACTGGGCGTGAGGCAGAGGAAACCAGAGAACCAGGAGGAAACCTGCTCAGACATGTAGATAGGTGACAAAGGGAAAGAAAACTGTCTTTGCAGCCTCATTTATGATCAAACTTTCCTTCAGCTGATGCATTTGGGTGGCGGTTGTTGCTTCGAAGCTACAAAATGCTGTAAACATGTCAACATATTCTACTAATAAACTCAGTGTCCCATTCTTTGCCTTGCCAAACCTGTTGACACTTTATAAGCTTGTTATGTCTGTCTCAGCTGTACTTTTGCAATCTTCTCTGTCTGATGGATTAAATTGAATCCTAAATGCTCTCAGGCAGTATGGCCTAGTACTGATATTAGATGAAAGGATTGAGATGTAATATCTATAAATAGCTTGACAGTGCAACAGTGGCAGGGAAAACTATTCCGCGTAAAGGCAGAAAGGCAGCTGCATTCATGATTACTCCATTATTCCAAGTGTATCAGGTTCATTCATGCATATTTGTATTTGCATGGCGTAAAGGTTAGCACGTACAACTCACACCAAGAAGGTCCTGGGTTTGAGTCCCAGGTTTGGCAAGGGCTTGTATGGGTTTCCTCCAGGTACTCTGGTTTCTTCCCGTAGTCCAAAGACATGCACATTAGGCTAATTGTCTGTTTCAAATTGACAAATTGATTTAATTATGAGTGTGAATGGTTATGCGTGTTACCTTGCGATGGGTGTATTCCGTCTCCGCACAGAGTCGGCTGTGATAGGCTTCAGCCTCCCCCCGACCCTAGTAGAATAAAATGGTTCGGCAAATTAGTGGATGTGTGTTGAATACTCTTTCTCCTATCTATCTTAGCTTCTCCTGCAAGGTCATTTAGCAAAAAAGAAATAGAAAGATAAGAATAAAATAAAATGTGTGATCACCTGACTCACTCGACTATCACCGATAGGTTGCTTGAATCTACAGTTTGTGCTAGAAAGAAATCAGCCCCAGCCTCACTTTTTAATTCCATTTTGTGTTTTTTTAATGACCACATGTGGTGCAGTTGAGCTCGGTTCCATTAAAAAAAATCTAATTTAAGTTAATGGTAAACAGCAAAGCTAGCTAGGAGGCATGGCTACTTAGTGGTTAGCACCGTCACCTTGGAGCAAGAAGGTTCTGGGTTTGAATATCAGCAAAGAGCCTTTCTGTATGGTGTTTGCATGTTCTCAGCGTGCTTGCATTTGTTTCCTAATACAGTCCAAACACATGCATATTAGGTCAACTGACTACTGAAAACTTCACCATGGGTGTGAGAGATACTAAGCCCATGAGCTGGAGTGGATTCACTCACTCATTTACCGAATTGCTGAAACCTACTATGGTCGTGGGAAGTCCGGAGCCTATCTCAGCCAACACTGGGCGACGGCAGGTACACCCTGAACAGTTCTCCAGATCATCGGAGGGCAACACACACAACCATTCACACTCACACTCGGGCAATTTGGAACAGCCAGTTAGCCAATTTGCATGTCTTCGGACTGTGAGAGGAAACCAGGGTTCGAGTCCCGGCCTCGGTGAGGGCGTTTCTGTGTGGAGTTTACATGCTCCTCCGTGTAACATGCACACGCAAGCACAAGGAGAACATGCAAACTCCACAAAGAAATGCCCTGGCTGAGCCTTGGACTCGAACACAGGACCTTCATGCTGTGAGGCGGACATGCTAACCACTCCACCACTGTGCCGAATTTTTATATTCAACCAAAATCGCATATTCACCAGTGAATGAGCACCTTAGGTTCATTACAACTCATTTTGTATGCTCAGGGTCAGACTGGGTTTATTCAATCCTTTGCAATAGCACCAGATTTATCAGATGCTACTCATCATCTACTGTCTTTGTGGTCTACATCAAGGCTGAGACCACAGACCTGATCACATGTCATGATTATGAGACTTCATATACACAAGAACTTGTACCTAAGCTGATTTGGCTCCAATTCTGTCTCCCAGTTTGTGAGTGTCCACCAGAGAGCAGTGTCTAGTCACTGTTAAATATTAACCAGCTCACACAAAGGTATGTAAACACTCTTTGCTCAAGCGTTGCATACTTCATATTCCGTAGCCTGTGTTTCTTGACCCGCAAAGCTTGACTACTAAAGACAAATCCTATTTATGATTCAAGCCTGGATCAGATATCCTTAAAATATATCTTCTGACACTGTCCAAATATTCTCATTTTAATGTCACACCATATTTCCATACAGTTCTGTATGCTGGCTGATTTTCATGATTACAGCTTCTTGGTAATAAATAAGATTTAAAAGCCATGTCAAGCCTTTTTTTTTTTTTTTTTTTGTAAACATCTCATTCATCATCATTTTCTTGACCATTTGAACATTTTACAGTTGTTCACTCTGTAACAGCATTATACTGTAGAACGCTGGTAGAGCGGTAGAGCCAGTGCCTATCCTAGGAACACTGGGTATGAGCTGGGAATACATCCTGGATGGGATTTTAGTCTGTTGCAGAGTATCATGCACACACACATTCACACATTCATTCACACCCTGGGGCAATTTCCACTTAACAGCATGTTTATGGGATGTGGGGAAAAAAATCACATGGACAGGAAGGAAACATGTGAAATCACACCCACACCACACCACACGCACCACACCCACACACACACACACACACACACACACACACCATCACACAACCAAATGGTGATCCCTAACCTATACCTCATTCTTACCTGAACCATAAATCCATGTCTTAACCCCTTAAACAGCGCTATGAAGAAGTGAGGACCAGCTCATCATGTGACTTGCAGGAAGCATGTGATTACCTTTGCCATCACCGGTTGGTAGTGATCGTGTGATATGGAGGCATACTTGAAAGGCTGGAACTGGCTATGAGAAAATTGGGGAGAAAATAATGAGGAAATAATAACACCCAACCCTCAACCCATAACACCCCCCCCTAAAAAAAGCGAGGACCAGCCAAAATGTCCTCACCTTTCAAAAATATCCTCATTCTGCAGGTTCTCAATATGTACAATAGCAAGTACAAGTACACACACATTAACCTGTACTATGGTTACATTTGCCCTCTTGCCTCCATGATATTTCTGCAGCAGTGCCTTTAAGTTTTATCTTTTTATCATTAGCGTACATTAGTAGCCTTTAGGGGCAGTGGTGGTCTGGTGGTAGGGTGCTGGATTACTGATCCCAAGGTCCAGTATCACTGGGTTGTCACTGCTGTCCCCCCAGTACAACTAACTGGGTTATCAAAGGCCAGCCATGTCTCTCACTGTCTATGGTTTGCTGACTTTTGAAAAGAGTAGACTGCATTGTCATTAGCATGTTTCTGCCCTGCGATGGCCTGGCGAGCTGTCCAGGGTGTACTCTGCCCTTGCCCAGAGTCGGCTGAGATGGGCGCAGGCCTCCCCTCGACCATAATTAGGATTAAGCAGTTCAGAAAATGAATAAATGAATAGTAGCCTTTAACTCACCGAGTTACTCATTTGCCAAACTGCTTAATCCTACTATTAGAATCACAGGGTTGTTGGCCGACATTGGGTGAAGGCAGGGTACACCCTGAACAGCTTACCAGACCATCGGAGGGCAACACACAACACAACCATTCACACTCACATCCACACCTAGGAGCAATTTAGAACAGCCAATTAGACAATTAATGTGCATGTCTTTGGATTGTGGGAGGAAACTGGAGTACCCAGAGGAAACCCACACAAGAACATGCAAACTTCACACTGTAATGCCTGAGTCCAGGACTCGAAACCAGGCCCTTCTTGCTGTGAGGTGGACGTGCTCCTACAGCTCAGAATTTATTTTTCTTTTGAAGTCACATTACTGAGTGTATTAATATGCAGATTTAGCAACTGCCTAAAAGCTGAGCCCGAGGCTGGAGTTGTAAGAGTAGTGCAGCTTTTTTAAGGTCTGAATCAACTTCAGCCCTGGAGAGAAGAAATATAAATAAATAAATATAAATAAATAAATAAACAAATCTCCCCTGTGTTTCCTGACTGCAGTCTGGAGAGTAACTATACAAGGCTATTTCTTACACTGATTTCCTCCTTCATCTGTATCACCTGTCCTGTTAGTTTAATTATCCATTTAACAAGTTCATGTTCCATGCTCCGGTTCATAGACATGGGACAACCATCAAAGACAAGTGCTATACCTATGGGGATCCACACAGGAAATTAAACATAATGTAATTACATGCAGATTTATGTTTAGAACCGAAAGCAAAAATCTACTGAAACTGCCTACATTTAGTACCTTTTGCCTCGTTCGATTTTTCACTCCATCTCTAAGTGTTTTGACCTTTAAAATAATGCACGTTCCCCCTTGGTTATGTAAATAATGTAATCACTGGGTCTGTGGTTAAAAGGAGTTTCTGAGTTATTATCTTTAATGGAAACACTGTATGTGATGTGAAGAGAGCTATTAATCGATGAACTATTTTTACAACAGATGAGGCAGAAAAGGGGGCGCAGAGAGAGGCGCAGACTCCAGTTCCTGGACTGCACTGGTGGTAGTGATGAGGTTTACCCCGATATTATGATTCACTCATGTCTCTCAATGTGTGTGGGCTATATGTTCCCAAAGCTGACTAAACTATTCATACCGCAGTAAATCACAGTAAAGTTCTCCTTTTCTTATGAGGGCTTCTGTGTGTTTCCTTGGGGCACTCCAGTTTCCACCCACAATTGAAAGACATGCACATAAGGACTTCATAATTAGCTGAAATAGGCTTCAGACTCCTTGCGACTGTAGAAGGATAAAGTGGTTCAGCAAATAAATAAATAAATGTATCATAAATAATGTTTGGCAATATTATTATTATTATTATTATTATTATTATTTGTATTCTTATTATCATTATTCATCATTCATTCATTTTCTAAGCCGCTTAATCCTCATTAGGGTCGTGGGGAGGCTGGTGCCCATCTCAGCCGGCTCCGCTCGAGGGCGGGACACACTCTGGACAGCTCGCCAGGCCATCGCAGGGCTAACACATACACACACACACTCACACCTAGGGGCGATTTGGAACAGCCAGTTAGCCTACTGTGCATGTTTTTGGACTGTTGGAGGAAACCGGAATACCCGGAGGAAACCCACGCAAGCACAGGGAGAACATGCAAACTTCACACAGAAACACGTCTGAGGCTGGGAATTGAACCCAGGACCTTCTTTCTGTGAGGCGGACCTGCTAACCACTGTGCCACCGTGCCGCCATTATCATTATTATAACTATTTATTTAATATTTTTTATATAATTATTCTAGCATTATAGTAGTTTTTAAACAAACTAAATCAATAATTTGTGCTGCCAAGACATACATTTATGAATTATTTCTACTCTGTCTTATTTTAAGGTGCACTATTCAATGCTTGTTCATGTAAAAAAAACCCACCTTGATATGCAAATCATCACACCGAATATTTAAATATGCAAATTAGTACGTGACGTACTCAGGCGATTATTGGATACTTTGCATAGCTTTCCCCTGAAAAGAGCTGGTGACAGAGTACTTTTGTCCCCAAACGAGTTAAACAAGAGTCATGTTACATTACGTTTTCCTTTCTAACCCTCAGTCTAATTACTCAACTGAAATCTCTATAAAAATCCAAGATAAATAAATATAAGTGATAGGAATGACGTCCCAAACACAGTCACATGCTTCTGTTTTAAAAGACACCGAGCCATGCACGTGCAACGGCACTTTGCTCATTAGCTTCATTAATTAACCCTTTATTTGCTTACAACATAGCGAAAGTTTGAGCGTTTATAACTTCTTTTTTTACTTACTTTTTTGTTGTGTGAATAGAATAAAGGCAACTTTTAGTTATTAGAGTGAAAGCATGTTTTGGTAGCACATTAGCTACATATCTTGTTAAAAATACACCGTTAGCTTGTTAGCTAGCATTTTTTTTTCGAGAAAGAATTAACCCTTTGAGAATGGCACAGGTGATGGAGAGTCAGTATACAACCATGTTTTCCCAAATTATAGACAGAATGTAAATGAAGAATTTAAAATAAATGTAGAAGCAGATATTAATAATGTCCTCAAAATCTCTATAGTATTAGAATGGGTGTATTATGGTTGTGTTTTATTATTAAGTAGTGTAGATGGTTAAACAGGTGGGGTAGTGGTTAGCACGTATGCCTTACAATCCGAAGGTCCGGAGTTCGAGTCCTGGGCTCAGCAATGGCGTGTTTGTGTGGAGTTTGCATGCTCTCCCTGTGCTTGTATGGGTTTTTTCCAGGTACTCTGGTTTCCTCCAACGGTCCAAAAACATGCACATTGAACTCTAGAGACTGTTGAGATCAGCAGTTTTTAAAACCTGGCACCAGTTTACATGCCATGATGGATAAAGTCAGAGATCACACCTTTTTCCTTTATTTTGATCTATGATGTTAGCATGAAGACCCTGCACAGTAAATGCATAATTTTTGCATATTGTGCTGCAGCTATGCACAATAGGTTAATTGGATAACTGCATAAATGATCTTCAAGAGGTATCTCAGGTCTGGCATCTACAAGGGGGGGGGGACTGCCTAGGAATACTAGGTGCTGTGAACGGTTAGGGAAAAACCTGGCATCCTACCCTGTAAAAAATCTGCTAAGAGAATTCTGTGACAATAGTCACTGACCCTCAATCCAGAGGATGGTTCAGATGATCATCATAATAATAGTAAACAAAATTAGTAAGAAAGTAAGATGGTACCTCAGGTTCAGAGGATGTTGTGGTTTGTATGGTATTCGGCAATATCCACCTAACCTTCAGCAAATAATTGTTACAGCCGCCTCACAGCAAGAAGGTCCTGGGTTCTATTTCCAGGCTCGGGGCGTTTCTGTGTGAAGTTTGCATGTTCTCCCCATACTTGC
>JBCNYH010000008.1:15346474-15368301 GCA_039654325.1 Tandanus tandanus | reverse complement strand
TGCACACGAGAAACTGTCGTGTGTACACGAGAAAAGGGGCATGAGGAAAAAAAAAAAAAAGGATAGGTTTCTTTTGCGCACGAGAAAAAAAATCACGTGCGCACCAGTTACCTAAGGTTTCTCGTGCGCACGAGAAACTTTCTCGTGCGCACGAGAAAGTATCGCGTGCGCACGAGAAACCTATCCTTTTTTTTTTTTTTTACCATTTCCCTTTTCTTGAGCGCACGTGAAACTTTCTCATAAACCTAACCTTTATTTTTTTTTTACCCATGTCCCTTTAGGGGCTCTGTAGATTTTCTAATTTGTGTAATCCAAAAAAGTTTTTTTATGAACTGTTGCTATTATATCTTTCACTCGGCTGTTTTAAGTCACATTGAGTAAATACAGCTAGAAAATATTGTTTGTGTGTCTTCATTTCAGACTGCTCTTCCCCACAGTATTTTCATTATTCCAGTTTATTTCATTATCTTTATAGGGACTTTTGCTCTTGAAATTTTTTGTCCTGACAGGACACAATCTGTCAAATTTGATATTTAGAAAGATATAACATTTTACATTTATGGCATTTGGCAGACCCCCTTATCCAGAGCAATACATTTTTCTGAACAGTTGAGGGTTAAGGGCCTTGCTCAAGGACCCAACAGTGGCAGAGGACTTGAACCCCTGACCTTTGGATCAGTAAGCCAGAGCCTTAACCACCTGCGCCACCACTACAACTTTACTAAGGCTTTGATTAAGTCCATCTAAACATACACTGCCTGGCCAAAAAAAGTCCTGCACTCTAATATTTTGCTGGATCGCGTTAAACCTTGATTACAGTGCATTAGCTCCATGGCATTGTTGCTCCAGTTGATCCGGTCGAGACTAAGCAACACTAACGTCAACAACGGTCAACAATCTGATGACCTGAATGTACTGAATGACCAGGTTATCACATTAGTGGACTTTTTCTTTCCTGATGGCACAAATATAAAATTGAAAGAGTGGTTATGGGAATCATTTTCACATATGTATTGGCACCTCAGTGTCCTGAATGTAACCCTATTGTAAGTCTTTGGGATGTCCTGGATAAGACTTTATAGAGTGGTTCAGTTTCCCCTCAACAATTCAAAACGTCGGTGAAAAGTGAACCCAATACTGGATGGAAATAAATGATGTGATGTTGATGAAGTTTGTAGAAACAATGCCGTTGCAATTCTGTGCTGTAATTAAGGCTAAAGGGACTCCAACAAAATATTATTGTGACTTTTTTGGCCAGGCAGTTTATGTCCAGTTAAAAATAATTTAATAATTGCTTTGATAGTGGTGGGTTGTAAATTCCATAGCTGTAACAAAGTCACAGTCTGGAAATTCTTTATGGACCACTGTTATTTGCAGTTAAAATTGGTGACGTTCCTCAGATTGAATCAGTGAATAGAATGCTTCTATCTTCATTCACAACCTCCCGAATCCCAACTCCAACTGCTGTAAAGTCTTCTCAGAAGACACTGTGATACTGTGGCCAATTTGTCTGAGAATGGCCATATGATGCCTTTCCTTGGGCAAGATTGGGAGTGTGTCAGATGGTAAGCAATTGGGTGTTTGCTGGATGGGGTTTATTAAGTGATGGAGTGTGTAAATGTGTAAGAGCACACCAGTGGGCACGAATTGTAGTAGAGCATGTTCTGGGCATTGGAAGATGTGCTTTTGATAACTACACAAATTTGGTTTTGGGGCATGCGTTTCCATCTATGCACCAATGTGCTTGGTGGATATTGTCAATATGATATAACTAGTTTTGCCCAGGAAACCACTAGTTTAGCACAGGAGGTAGCATAGTGTTCATCAAATGATATGTAATGGAAGAAGGGGCCCCTTGACCCCCTTTCAAGTATGCCTGTGCAATCATGTCCTTTACCCTGGTGCTCCCTAATTGCACAATAAAAAAAAATTAAAAAGGTGGCAATTACACCTCCATGATACTCGAGAACCCTCACTGGACACAGGGATGGCCTGGATACAGCCTCAACTGCAAAAACATCTAGGTTAAGAGGTTTATTAAAATGCAGTGGCACCAGTTCTTTTGGGAGTAATTCTGGGTTCAGGTACATGGACCAGTATTATGTGCTGACCAATAGCACATACATTTTATAGTGATGGCCAACAAAAAAGCTGTCTTCAGAAAAAGCTACTTTATATCCACCTCAAGCTGTGGCGTCACCATTACATTTATGGCATTTGGCAGAAGCCCTCATTCAGAGCAACTTATATTTATCATTTTTATACAGCTTAGTACTTAAGGGTTAGGGGGCTTATTCAAGGGCCCAATGGAGGCAGCTTGGTGGTACTTGGACTTGAACCCCTGACCTTCTGATCAGTGAGCCAGAGCCGTAACCACTGAGCAACCACTGTCCCACTATACCAGTATGAAAGAATCTCAAACCACAATGCCCAAACCACACAACTTTCTTTTTTGGCTGTCGATATGCTGATATTGAGCCTCATTTTCAGATTCTTTTCATGCTTTGGATGGGAGTTATGTGGCATTACCACTGCATCATTTGCAGGGAGAATACTCAAGGGTCTGATGCAAAGGAAGCGTTTGTGATATGGGTAAGAGGTACTGAGCATTTACAAAGGTCTGAGGGGCAACATTGTCAGTTTAACTAAAGCTGTTAACATTCCAGACAGATGGAGATGACTTTGTCTTGCTTGGAATGTGAATCAAGCTTCACGTTAATGGACTGCTCAGTCTACAGAGCAGTCAAGTGAAATTTCGCCCAAGGCTTCCACATGTAAGATCAGAAGCTTTGATTGCCTCGGCTCGCTATTTCATCATCCCAGCTGTACGTAAAGAAAAAGCACTTGATCTGATGTTATCTGTCAGGAACTCTCCCTTGCTCCAACTGCTGCACTGCATGCCTGGTGCGAGACCTACTCGACATGCTTACAACATAACTTGCCCACTTTACTGAACATACTGCGACTGCCTTATTAGATCTCTGGTTATGGTTCGAGTTTGAGTGCGGATTCAGGCTTTGCACTTTGGATTTCTGGACACTCGCCCAGGGGTTATGTTGTGAGCGGAAGTGGGTGTGTCGTGTATAAAGTGGGTGTGTACTGACGTCTGCAAGACTGCAGATAGACCTTTTTCCATGTAGTTGGTGCAGCTTAATGATGTCTGGGTTTGCTGTGCTGGACTTCCTGTGCAGACTTTAGTTGCACTGCGCGCCCACACACTCTCTTTATTACACACAGCTGTTATGCATTTCATTATTTTACTTCTATTATTTTGATCTCATTCTCTCTGGTTTTTAACCATGCTGTTTCCTTTCATTTATTTTTTTTCTATTTTGATTTTCACCTGTTAAATATTGATTGCCTGATTTTCCACCTGTTGATGGCCAAAGTTGCATCACATTTTGGACTTGTCTGTTTTGCTGATGATAAAAAATGCTTTTTACTGTTTATGCATCCTGCCTGCTCCACTGTTTTGTAATATTGTCAATCTCCCATGCTCTAGCATAGGGGATATCCAGCCCACCATTGTGTATTTTCAGGTATGATGTATGCATGTTGCCCTGTGATGGCCTGGCCATGGTGTACTCTGCCCTCGCCAAGAGTCGATTGAGATAGGCTTCAGCCTCCTCACGACCCTAATAGGATTAAGCGGCTTGTCAAATGAGTGGTTGAGTGGATGCTAGGGAACTTTTGTAAAGTTGAAACATGGCAACTCCTTGTCTGGGAAGATAGAAGTTTTTCTTCCTGAGTGCTCAGCAGCCAAATCTGGTGTCTGCTTTACTTCCTACACAGCATGAGAACATATTAACAAATAGTTTATAATAGTCTCATATCATTTGAACTGCATCTCATACTATCTTGTTAGCCTGTGCTGCGTTTAGGGACAGTGAGTGCTTTGTTCACGAGATGATATACGCATACATGAAATACAAATAATATTGGAAAAAGGCACAAGGTCACTCACTCATTCACTTATTTGCCAAACCGCTTAATCCTACTAGGGTCGTGGAGGGGCTCTCAGCTGACAATAGGCCAAAGCAGGGTACATCTCAGGGCAAACACACACAAACCTCAGACACAACCATTTGTACTCACACCTAGGGACAATTTGAAACAACCAATTAGCCTAATGTGCATAGTCTGAGGGAGGAAACTGGAAAACCCAGAGGATGCCCTTACAAGCACGTGGAGAACATGCAGTCTCCACAAAGAAACGCCCTCGCTGAACCCGGGACTCGAATCCATGACCTTCTTGCTGTGAGGTGGACGTGCTAAACACAATGCCACCGAGCCACCAAGGTACAAGATCATACTTCAATAATGAGTACTGGCAGTCCAGAACACCATGTTTGCTTTTTTATTTACCTGTTATTAAGTTCAACAAAGCAAAATTGGTCGGTTATCATGATATCAATTTGTTATTTAAAGTGATCTGAGTGTCAGGGTCAAAGGACAAGGTGATATTATTAAATGTAAAAAAAAAACCACAGGCTTTTTTGCCTGAATAGAAACCTTTTCTTGTTGCATCAGCTGCATGTAAAGGAGCACTGAGAGCGACATTGTTCTGCCTGTTCAGTCAGAGCAGCCATGCAATTTTCATATTAGAAAACAGATGGTAAAACCATAATCAGGTTACGCTCATGTCTGTTTTTTATGTGCTACTGTGTATGAGGAATGGTACTCCTCTATAGTACACACTTAGGGGTTATATTGTTTAATGGAATATAGAATGGTCATTAAAGTTTCCTGTTTTAATCCCTCTGTGACAATTCAGTAAACAGACTGCGGAAGTATTCTATCATATAGGATACTGACATCTACTTCTCTACTCCATCAGCACATGCTGATAATCAGTGGAACATATTCCTCTTACCCCAGATCTGTTTATTATTTGTTTTTTAATATGGCCATATTTGAAGATGGCATCATATGGGTAGATCCAAATGGGTGTACATGCATAAACAGATTGAACTTATTACCACACATGAGGGTGGAAGCTGTGGCGTAACGTTTAGTGAAGCAGGTTTGGAACTGAAAGATTGCTGGTTTGAATCCCGAATCTGCAGGAAAAATGTGTGGTGTCAGGTGGAGTGAGCAGCATCTCCCCTTCCTCCGCTTTCACAGTTGAAGTGTCCTTAAACAAGGCACCTAAACCCTGACCACTCTACAGGCACCGCAACGTGGCTGCCCACTGCTCCGAATGTGTACGTACTTACCTTGGATGGTATAAATACAAAGACAAATTTCTTTTGCGAGATTAATACAGTATATATAGTGTTTTTAAGGTACGTGTGGACTTATATATGTGGGAAATTTCCATTCATTCATTAAATTGACTAACTGCTTAATCCTTTCTCAACCGACTCTGGGCGAAAACAGGGTACGTCCTGACGGGGGTGGAAATGAACACTAGTCCGCTGGCCCGTGGCGAGTCAAAAATCTGTAGGGCGAGTGAAATTAGCTAGCAAGTCATTCTGCTGACGACCTGACAAATCCAATAGGCAAAGAAGATATTCACTAGTCCTTTTGGCCAGAAGCTTAGTTTTGCTAAATTCCACCCCTGCCCTGAACAGCTCACCAATTCATTGCAGGGCAACACACACACAATCATTCACACTCACATTCATACCTAGGGGCAATCTGGAACAGCTAATTAGTCTAATGTGCATGTCTCTGGATTGTTAGAGGAAACCGGAGTACCTGGACGAAACCCATGCAAGCATGGGGAGAACATGCAAACTCCACGACGAAACGCCCTCTCTGAGCCCTGGACTCGAACCCAGGACTTTCTTGCTGTGAGGCAAACGCTATGCCATCATGCAACCCTATTGAAGTTTAAATTAAGTTTATTCTAAATCAATTAAAATCATTAAAGCTTCGCAGGTATTCAGTTGAACATAAGTCAGTGTGATTGCTGGACCAAGAGATTGATTTTATGGTTACTGTATTATTTTATAGGGTAGGGAAGCAACTGTCGTGCTGGAAGATTTAACCATGACCCAGTGTAGCTCCTTGTCAAAGGAAGGCAGATATTTATTTAAAATCCCTGAATATTTCATAACGTCTATAATACAATGTATATCTTAGGATACCTTTCATATAGTATGCTGGAAATGTAGGTTGTAGCCAAGAATTGGAGCTTTGACGGCCCTAAAAATGCTGCATCTCTCCAGCCATGATCCTTTGCAATATGGAACACAGTTGGAGATGTTTAAGTAAGGTAGCAAAATACACTTGTGTGGTTTTATGAATGATTAATCACTACGTCACATCGTATAACTAATGAAACAGGAAGCTATGGATGGCCCTTAAGTTCCTAAACACTCACTCACTCATTTACCGAACCGATTAATCCTACTAGGATCACGGGGAGACTGAAGCCTATCTCGGCCAATGCTGGGTGAAGGCGGGGTACACCCTGAATAGCTTGCCCAACCATTGCAGGGCAAACATACACACAAAACCATTCAGAAGTGGTGGGAAGAAATAACAAGACATATACCATTAAGGTTTGGCTCTTGGGAGGCTGTCTGCCAGTAATTCCAGATCTATAATACTGAATCTCCTTAGAGAATGATATCCTATGGGATACACATTGAATCCCTTTTAGATTTCTGTTTCTGTATCCCAGGAAAGAATTTTCAACTCTTCATGCTGTTACATTTATAATGTGTATGCCACCATAAGGGTTGTTTCCTTACTGGTTTAGAGCATTACGAGATGGCTTGTTTGGAAAACCAATTACTCTGGCTTCATCTGAAATGCCACACATCTGCTTTGCATTGCTAAATAAAGGTGGGCACAAGCACAAAAAAAAAACAAACAAAAAAAAAAAAGCTTGAATGTGCTTTTATCCTTCGTCTGCTGTGGTCTCTGTGAAAGCTGGTGGTGGATGAAGGGGACCAGCCCTTCAACCTCAAAGGCATAGCACAGTGAGTCCAATACAACCAGCCAGACTCTCTGGCAGATGCTGTCCAGCTGTCCAAATGTCTGCATTTACAAGCCCAGATACCACAAGCCCTGCTCAAGACAAGGGTTTTTTTATATGGACGGAAGCCCACAGTGGTGCTGGTACATAATTAACAAAAGTTGGGTGGATGCTTTAGCACCCAGGTAAAATTGAGAATTTACTCAGTTGCGTAATAATAGTCGGTACAAAGTGTGACAGTTTACACCATGAAGTCCTCTCATTACCCTCCACTTCTATCTTAAAATTGCTTGCCAAGTCAGAAGGACCCTTTGAGGTCACATGGTTGTTTGTGAAACTTAAATATGAGGCATTGAAAATGGGCAGGAGCAACACAGAAATTTGGCACCTCTATTTTCCGGCCCAGTGGCATGGTGGCGTAGTAGTTAGCACATCCACCTCACAGCAAGAAGGTCCTGGGGGAGTCCCAGGCTTGGGCATTTTTGTGTGGAGTTTGCATGTTCTCCCTATGCTTGCGTAGGTTTCCTCTGGGTGGTCTGATTTCCCCTACACAGTCTTAAGACATGCACATCAGGCCATCTGACTGTTCCAAATTGCCCCTGGATGCGAGTGTGGATGTAAATGGTTGTGTATTTGTTGCCCTGAGATTGTTTGACAAGCTGTTCAGGGTGTACCCTACCTTTGCCCATAGTCGGCTGAGATAGGCACCAGCCTTCCTGCGACCCTAGTAGGATTAAGCGGTTCACCAAATGAATGAGTGAGTGAGTAGGTATGAGCTTCCTTGCCCAGCTGGGAGAGGTGATAACTGTTGGTGGCAAAAAGAGTGCAATTGAAACTTGAGTGTTCAAAAAGACCTAGTTTTACTCTGATCCCTTTTGGAGAACAACTTTCAACATTTCAGAGTGTACAGGTGGCTAACCTGAAAGCCAAATTTTCAGATTTGTTTTGCCTTCCAAGGACCACCAATCTCATCGAACACTACATAGGAGCTCTCTGCAGTGTTATTGAGAACAGCCAGTCATATAGTTCACTGAACACAAAAGAAAAGTGATTCAAAAGAGCAAACAATTCCCATTATCCTTGTGCTTAAGACAGACATAGCAGTTCATATTTACTCAGAATGGACCTGGCAAAGCATTCGGTTTAACAGTTGGAGGTATTTGGGTCATAGTTGGTTGCGCCCCCAAATTAGTATGATTGAGGCTTCCTCCAACCCAAGATATTAAAGGGAGTCTACTCCCAAGGCTGACAGGAAAGGGGTGGCCATTCCTCATTCTCTCACAATACGGGATATCCAGTGGCTCCTGAGTGGCACAACAGAATTCACTTGTCTTATCATCATGTCTTGTCAGTTTGCGAGTTCAAGTTCTTGGTGATGCACACAGCCATCCATGGTCAATAGCCCATGAGTGCTATTTGGCATACCATTTGTTCTGTGAGACTTACAAGCAACACTAGCCAGTCAAGCGCATCTGTGAGCTTGTGCATACAGTTCTCCCAGTGTTTTATGCCGCTCCCGACTATAAATGAGCAGCAGCTTGCAAAAATATGGTCGGCTGCCATCAGATGCCTCAAAGGAACACATGGTGAAGTGGTAGCTATGGTAGTTGTCATGTGATAGGGAAAAACTATCTGGGTTGGAATTGGATATGACCATATTACAAAAAGAAAGAACGTAAGAAAAAAGGATGTCCTTTAATCCAAAATAAAGTCCTCCTACCCTTTTACAACCACACTCCCCTGCAGGTTCATCACATTAGGGATGCTAATGGGTCACTTATTGGTATCTCATGTTACAGTCTTTTACAGGCCAGGGTGCAGATGGTGGTGACTGACGTTTTCTTTCATCAAGGGATGAAGTCAGTCACAGACTGGACAGTTCTCTGGCCTGGGTTTGGCAGTAGTGGTATGTTGCAGCTGGCAGCATGGTTTGGCAGGGGTTTGCACTGTAAGGGAGATATTTGGGGACTGAGGGAGTTAGGTAAAATTGGGCATGCACTATTTGTTTTGTTTCATTTTTCTTCTTTTATGCTTAAAGACTCACATGTAGAAATTATAAAGACTGCTCCTGCGCAGGTGAGCACACTCTAACTAGCCACGCCTGTACAGTTGACCACTCTCTAACTAGCCTATCCTGTGAATTAGACTTCATGCTTTCTTTATTGAACTGACCAATCCTGTATTGCCTTACCCCAAAGACTCTCTATGTATATAAGCCCTAAGAATTGTGAAAAAACTGAAGACATGCTGAACAACACTTGTGTTTTGTGTGGGTGTTTCTCCCCAGGCCTGGAGGTAAGGTAATTTCTGAGCAATGGAGGGAAGTCTAAAACCGAGAGTGGAGGGTCCTTTGTCTGCACTGCAATCATGTTTTCCCTTAATATTCAGTGCACAGAAAAAATCAAAAAGGTAAATCTTAACAAAGGGGTTAATGACTTAGGCACACCTGAGCACTGTTTTTAGTTCCCTGAGCAGTATGTTGAGCTGTGTTGCCAAGAGAAAGCGAGCTAGAAAGATGCAATGTGATTTGTTTTGAAAGCATGACGTTACTATTTGAAATAAAAAGCTCAAGAAGCACTCCTACCCTGTGTCTGCTGTGCTGTGCTGCAGCGATTCTTACAATGTTATTCTAGTGATGCACTAGCTTCTTTATTAATCTAAAACAAACAGACAGATAGCAGATTGAATTTGACAAATTCTTCAATCCTGATTTAATTAAGTTTTTTTTTTTTTTTTTTTAAAGCAAGGTCAAGTAGTTTCATACAGACATCCTGTTTTCCTTGTGCTGCTTTCTACTTGTGATTATTTTACTGCAATGTTTTTTCTCCCTCTTCCGCTTGGCGGGGGAGGTTATGTGTTTGCCAGCGTCATTTTGATGTTTGCCTCTTAGCAGGATTACGCAAAAACTACTAAACTGATTTTTATCAAACTTGGAGGAGGGATGAGGTATGGGCCTGGCAAGAACCTGTAACATTGTGGAGGTGATCCATGCATGGGATCATGTTGAAAAAGACCTGGTAATATCTTTAACATGGAGCAAAATGTTCATCCGTTGCACACAAGGGGGAGACATTTCATTATAACTATGACAAGTTATAATAATCGATTTGTGCCTAGCAGAGGTACCTTGCACTCTATGAGGGCCCTTCTAGTTGTTTTGTTTCTTTGTTTGATTTTTCCAAAGATCTTCCCTGTCCATCATGCACAGTGATAATTTTGTTAGCACTGTATGTCAAGTTCAATCTCCTCTGTTTTGAGTCTTGTTAGTTGTGATATACACTGTCCATTCAGTATATTTGGAACTCTTGTACAAATACATATTCATTTAATTAACCAATAACCATTAATCAGGTGGAAGCAACACAGTGTATAGAGTCATGCAGATACAGATCAAGAGCTTAAGTTCACATTAAAAATGTGCTTTCAATGATTTTAATGTGGTTAGTAACAGATGCACTGGAAAATTAAACTGCTGTTTACATGAAATATCCAGCTTTATATAAAAGGTCTAGCTTTTAGGAAGGCTAATGTAATTCAAATAACCACTCTTTACTACTGTGGAGTGAAGAAAAGCATCTTAAAACATCCAAACCTCAAGGCAGATGGACTATAATAAGAGAAGACAACATCAGGTTCTACTCCTATCAGCCAAAAACAGAAGTATGGGGCTACAGTGGACACAGATTCAGCTAAACTGGTTAGTTGAAGTTTATTACTGTGTGTAGTGTGAGTGAGTGTGTATATATTCATTCATTCATTCATTCATTCATTTTCTGAACCGCTTCATCCTAATTAGGGTCATGGGGAGGCTGGTGCCGATCTCAGCCGACTCTGGACGAGGGCAGAATACACACTGGACAGCTCGCCAGGCCATCGCAGGAGTGTGTATACCAAAAACGTGATATAAAGATTTACACACTGCCTGAAAGCAGAGCTCCCAATAGATATCTCTTGAGAAGTGTCCGAGCTTATGCCTAAGGAGTGAGGTCCAGACTTCCTGGGTCTCTTCCCGGTTGGACATGCCCGAAGCACCACAGCAAGGAGGTGTTCAGGAGGCATTCTAATCAGATGCGTGAGCCACCTCAACTGGTTCCTCTTAACATGGAAGACCACCGATTCTACACTCTCTTTTGGGAAGGCTACAAGTCTGTAAGATCTTCTTTTTTTTAAGATAGTTTATGCTCATCCAGTCAAAAGAGCTTTAGAGACATCACGTGAGAAGGCCTGGATCACAATTAATGTTCCAGTTCATCTCCAAGCTATTAGATGAAATTGAGGTCAGGGTTCTGTACAGGCCAGTGATGTTTCTCCACAGTTTTTATGGGTCTTGTTTTGTTCACAGGATCACAGTCATTCTGAAACATGTAAGACCCTTCCCCCAAGCTATGATTACAAATTTAGAAGCATTCAATTGTCTGAAATGTCTTTGTATGCTATTGGTATTAGCATAACTCTAGTCGGGAGTAGCCAAAACCCTGAGAAATATCCCCAGACCATTATCACACCACCACAAAACTTTAACTTCATTGTGTATTCTGGTAGGTGGCATTCACCTGGCATCTGCTAAACCTAGATTTGTCATTAGACTGTTAAAATTATGATTTATCACTCCCAAGAACATGTTTCAGTGGTGGCATGCTTTACCCCACTTCAGTTGACACTTGGCATAATCCTAGACTTGTGTTCAGCTCCATGATCAAAGAAACTCATTTCATGTACCTCCCGACACTGTTGTTGTGCAGATGTTTATTCTAGAGGCAGAGGATAGGCAATTTTTATGTGCTAAGCCCACCAGAATTAGGCGATCCTGCCCCGAGTTTACATAGTCTACCACTTCAAGCCTCAAGGCTGTGCAACTCATTACCTCCCGCCATTACCGGAGGTGAGCGGAGCGGGAGCTACAGAAATGGGCTTTGTCCGTCCGTCCAATTTGTTAATGCGATAACTTTAGAAAGAAAAGACATAGGATCACCAAATTTGGTGTGTGGCTCCTCCCGCAGTGGTGAATAGGATGGGATTGTATATTGGTCACCTTGACCATGTTTTAAGGTCACAAGGCCACCTTTTATATATTGGACTTTTCAAATGGTTTTGTTGGGGGGAGTGTCTGGAGGCCAGTGGTCTATTTTTTAGTCTGGAAATCTGGACAAAATGTTCCTTGATTTTACAGCAGCTGCTGCCTGTGAGCTTTTATCTAAGGAAATAATTTTTGACCCCCCGCTTTATAATGTCCTTAGTCATCTTTCCAAAACTATCCAGAACATAATGAAATACTTTTTGCGATCACAAAATGATGAACATATTATTAGTTTATGGTATGAGCAATATTACTTTGTCAATATTGCACTGTCTACTATTAGATGTGAATGAATGTTGTAGTGTGTGCTTGGTGGCCTGTGATGGACTGGTGTCCCATCCAGAGAGATATTACACCTCACACCCTGTGAGCTGCAGTCTCGTCTCTGGGTCAGCTGTTACCCTTAGCAGGATAACGCACTTAAAAAGAATGGATGAATTTCCATGGTTCTCAGCTGCTCTAAAAATAAGGTTTAAGTGTTCTTAATGTACTTTGCCATTGCTCTGAACAGGATTTCTCATTTTCTGACTGACCTGCAGTTTAAAAAACAAACAAACCAATACTCGTGTATGTCCCCAAGGAGAGCTAACACTGTTACATAGTCGAGCGAGACGATGAGAACGACCTATTTAAGAACTCCCATAAATTCAACTTAGCTGAGTCTGCCAGTTCAAATGACCTTGCTCAAAAGTATCAATAATCACTAGGAGGGCAGCAGGTGCAGCATCACAACCATTCTGCCCTTTAATTATATCTTATCACTTATTCATATGCCTGTATGTGGTCTGCAATTCTAAAACAAATTGTGCGTATGATTGCAGACATGGAAATAACTCCAGCTACATTCTGATTACAAGGAAGCAGACATTAAATAATTTATCAGATGACTCATTAAAGGGGAATTAAACCCAAATTTAATAAACGGTCGCATACTATGCATAGTATATGTCCATGTCCATCAAAGCAGACTTTTGTTTTAACAACCTTCTTTGTAGGAAAAAAAAAGAGTAGTAGATCCTCGCACAGGAAGGCGCCATTGTATTGCGAAAAGTGAGACATGACTGAAGGAATTGCTGTGCAGTAAATACACTGAGGTATATAGCATGTATTCATGTAAACAAGCAGAAGCCTGTGTGATGTATGTAAATGTAATGTAGTATTATGTGTATTTGTGCTTAGTTTTATTTTATTCAGAAGTTTGCTAGTTTATATCTGATTTGTTAGTTTAATATCTGTATACTGTTATTATTGCCGTTATCTTGCCTGGTTGGAACAGACTTGTCTACATCATATTCTCATGATTTCGTACTCAAACAAAAACAAAATGACCTACAAATTGTGGCTTTTCAAACACTGTTATTCACTCACTTATTTGCTGAACTGCTTGATCCTATTAAGGTCACAGGAAGACTGGCGCCTGTCGCAGCCGACACTGGGCAAAGGTCGGGTACACTCTGAACAGCTCGCTAGTCCATCGCAGGGCCAACACACCGATAACCATTCCCACTTACACTCACACTATGGGAAATTTTGGAACATCCACATCACAGTCACATTCACATCTACAGGCAATTTGGAACAGCCAATTAGCCAGTGTGCATATTTTTGGACTGTCGGGGGGAAACCAGAGTACCCGGAAGAAACCCACGCAAGCATGGGGAGAACATGCAAACTCCACACAGGAACACCCTCTCCGAGGCTGGGACTTGATCCCAGGACCTCTTGTTGGGAGGCAGGTGTGCTAATCACTAGGCCACCATGCCATCCCCTTTTAAACAGGCTAATACAATATACTGAGGACATTTTAAAATATTGCAACTTTGTATACGTAGGTAAAAAACACCTGATGATTAAAATATTCATATTTTCAGTGTAACAGGAGCGTTTCAAAGACTTTCCTGTTAATTCCCCTTTAATGTTTCTCGTCTGGCTATCAAAGTCTCCAATAAGAAGTTTTAATCTGTAGGGTTGAGGGGAGTGTTGGCTTGTACTGTAAATAAAATATTCATGCACTGTGGATATTAAGGTGTTTTGTATAAAAGAAAGGGATTTCCTTTAGCCTTCTATAATGAGCACAAATGGGTTTTGTGCAGAAGGGAACAGAATGCTAAATCAATAGCAAGCGAAGGCATTAGAGAGTGTCTGTCATTAAAGAAGCACTGTAAAATAGAGGTATGGTATAACATCCATCCACTGAGAGTTGAACAATGGATAGGGTTGTCAAGTATAAATGGTCAAGGGGGGATTGAGTAAACATGAGGGAATCAATTAAAAAGGGATATACAGTAATGGATGGGTCTAGAGGCAAGAATGCACACAGAGATGCAACAGAAACTTGGATCCTGAGTCTTGGGTTGAAAAACATGTAGTCTGCCTATCACTGGACATTGTTTCACAGTTTCATGCTCATGTAGACTACAGCAGTAGGTACATTGGTGATTAATAATTCAGTGATTTAGGCTGTATGACCAGCAGGGACTATTTGACCAGATAAAATACTGAAGCTAAAAGCATGAACCACCACACTTTACGAGAAGTCTTCGGAGAGTATGTGAACATCAATACTGACACTCCCACTGCACTCTCCATCCGAGTATGTGTGAGCGGTATGTTTGTATATGCCTGTCAAGGTGTTGTTACTGATATACCAGTCTTGCTTATCACTCTTTATTCACTCTACGATTTCTAACCCAGGTTGACGATGATGCTGCAGTCTTTATAACCCACTGCTCATCCTTACTGGCTGTCTTTTACAGGCTATAGACAGAGTCATTTGCCAAACTGTTTAATCCTGCAGCTAGGGTTGCGCAGAGGCTGGAGCCTATCTCAGATGACATTGGGTGAAGGTGGGACACACCATGAACAGCTGACCAGACCACTACAGGGAAAGGCATACATACAACTATTTACACTCAAATCCACACCTTTGGGTCAGGGCAGTGGTGGCTCAGTGGTTAAGGCTCTGGGATACTGATCAGAAGCTTAGAGGTCCAAGCCCCAGTAGCACCAACCTGGGCTCTTAACCCTAGGGACAATTTGGAACAGCCAGTTAGCCTACTGTGCATGTTTTTGGACTGTGGGAGGAAACTGGAGTAACCCTCGCAAACACGGGGAGAACATGCAAGCTCCACACAGAAACACCCGAGCCGAGGCAGGGAATCGAACCCAGGCCTTCTTGCTGTGAGGCAGACGTCCTGACCACTATGCCACCACATAGACTGTTTGAAAGAATGCAAACCTTCCTTAATGATGAATCCTGGTTTTGTTTTATCCACTGCACATTTTAGTGGAAAAAAAAAAGTTTTCAATCGTATTTCTTAAAAAAATATGATTTTTTTTAAAACCCTGCACAAATATCTTTGCTGCTGATGTTAGCATATTTATCCTCATATTGTTCATAAAGCTGGCACACAATCAATGACACAACTGTGACTCAGCTGTTGTTCAAAATTTTCACCAAGTTCAAGCCTGCAGGATAAGATAAACAGCCCTTCAGCCTATGTGAGGACTACCCTTACTGAATTTAACATCTAGACGAAGGGAAACAGAATCATATATTAGCAATGTAGGTTGCTGTTAATTATATACATCTATACAGTTTCAGTATATGCTATATATGGGAATAGCATGATCTGATTGATTCGCTCTCAGGATAATAGACATCTGCACACTCCACACAAAAATCCAGGCCCCAGGACTCAAACCCAGGACCTTCTTGTTGTGAGGCGGATGAGGAAAACAGTAATAACAGTAATAGCTTAAAAGGGTAATTATTTATTCTTTTACTCAAATTTTTAATAAATTGGAGGTATAGTGTTTGGCACATCCTCTTCACAGCAAGAAGGACCTGGCTCAGTAAGGATGTTTCTATGTGGAGTTTGCATGTTCTCCCTGTACTTGCATGGTTTCCTCTGGGTACTCCGGTTTCTTCCGACAGTCCAAAGACATGCACATTAGACTAATTGGCTGTTCCAAATTGACCCTAGGTGTGAGTGTGAATGGTTGTGTGTGTGTTGGCCTTGCGATAGTCTGGAGAATTGTTCATGGTGTATCCCACCTTTGCCCAGTGTCAACTGAGATAGGCACCAGCCCCCCTGCAACTCTAGTAGGAGTAAGTGGTTCAGCAAATGAGTGAGTGAGAGAGAGTGTACATACTTCACATACAGTGAAGGAAACAGAAAATGTTCTGTTGATGACATCACACATGAATGTCTACGCTTTTGATAAAAGAATCGAACTGTTAATCAGGCAGTTCAGTGCCAATATTTAATAAAAATTTTATGTACATTTACCGAACCACTTAATCCTACTACAAGGGTCGCGGGTTGGCCTTGCCTGTCTCAACGACACTGGGCGAAGGTGGGGTACACCCTGAACAGTTCACCAGACCATTGCAGGGCAACACACACAACTATTCACACTCACACCTGGGGCAATTTGAGTACCACGAGGAAACCCACGCAGCACATGGAGAACATGCAAACTCCACACAGAAACGCAAGAGCCTGGGACTCGAATATGACGCTATTATCACTCCACAGTTAATAGTAGTTAGCATGTCTGCTTCTCAGCAAGAAGTGGACATCCTAACTACTATTAACTGTGGAGTGATAATAGCGTCATACCCTGTCTGTTTGTAACAGTACTCCCTGTTATATTCCAATACGTGTTTATCCAGCAGCGCAGATTGACGACATGATGGATTGGTTATATTCCTGAACCAGCATCTGAAGAGCGAAACTCTGTACTGCATGAAACTATTTACCAAGTATTACATTTCCATCAAGTTCTATTACCCCTATAAGATCACAGTGTTTTGCACAGTGCAGTATTATTGCCTGCTATAATATTATGTCTAAAAATAACCCATTACATCACTCAGGCACTAGAAAGTCCAAGCACTTCAGCACATTCCCTCTGCCACGGGGAGTGTTCCAGGGCATATCTGACAGATTTCACTGTTTTAACAGATAGTTTTCTACTGGGCTGATAAACTAGTGCCTTGTCTGAGACGTCTCACAGCAAAGAATTCACTATCCTATCAGAATTTATAATCTTATATTCAACCAAAAATTATTTTTGAGCTTGTTTTGGGAATGATGTACTATGCATGAGCAGAATGTGCAAGATTATTAATATTTGCCTTTCATTTCTCACTTAGTTCATCAACTAGGCATAAAATTTGTTTTTTTTTTCATGCAGTTTAAATAAAGTTGGTCTGGTTTTAATTGACCAATAAGTTTTGAGCTTATTTGTCTTAATACAGTTCTTGAAATGATTGTTACCCACTTATTTTTACCGGAGTTTCTGAGCAGAGCCCCAAAGGCATGGAACATGATTTCAGTAGTGTCCGTACCCTGTTACTAACCTGATGTTGTTTGGCTGTAATGTATAGCTTGTGCATGATTGGCTGTGTGGTGGCAAGGTGGCATAGTGGTTAGCACATCCACCACAAAGCAAGAAGGTCCTGGGTTCGAATCCCGAGTAAGGACGTTTCTGTGTGGAGTTTGCATGTCCTCCCTATGCTTGCATGAATTTCTTCCCACAGTCCAAAGACATCCACATTAGGCAAATTGGCTGTTTCAAATTCCCCCTAGGTGTGGATGTGAGCATGAATAGTTGTGTGTTTGTTGCCCTGCAATGGTCTGGCGAGGTACCCCGCCTTCACTAGGCTGAGATAGCCTCTCGGTGACCCAAGTAGGATTAGGCAGTTTGGTAAATGAATAAGTGTGTGAGTGAAGATTGGCTGCTATGTATAGCTCACACAAAACCTTAAAAAAAGTAGGGGCTCATACACCACCGCTCAAACTCAGAATAATAAAAAACACACAATCTAACTCATACAGACAGACAAATTTTTGCCGAGAAAAACAACACCAAACATTAACAGGAACACAAAACATGAACTCATTAAACGGATAATTAAACTAGAAAGACAAATGAAGGCGTAAATCAGCGAATGAAAGGAAGTGGATGCTGTCGCAATAGAACATAGTCAGGGTATGCAGGGGAGATTTGTTTATTTATTTATTTATTTATTTCCTCCAGGGCTGAAGTTGATTCAGCCCTTAAATGAGCCCCACTACTCTTATAATACCAGCCTCGGACACCCATCGGTAGAGTGCCATGAGCAGTGGTCAAATCTATATGTTACCTGTTTCTCACTTTTCAAAAGCTTAGATTCTTTTTTCGCATTTAAAGAAATCTTTTCAAGTATAATTATTTTACTGCACTGGCAGATAATTTATCCTGATTATAGTCTGAATTTTATAGTGTATGTTACAGTTCATTGAAGTGGGCAAACGTGTGGCGTAATGGTTTGCACATGTGCAAGTCAGCAAGAAGGTCCCGGGTTCGAGTCCTGAGTTTGGGCATATCTGTGTGAAGTTTGCATGTCTGCATGTCCCCATGATTGAGTGGGTTTCTCAGAGTACTCCGGTTTCCTCCGACAGTCCAAAGGCATGCACATTTGGCTAATTGACTGTCCTGAATGTGTGGATGTGAGTGTGAATGGTTGTGTATGTGTCTCCCTGTGATGGTCTGGTGAGATGTTCAGGATGTACCCCGCCTTCGCGAGCGTTGGCTGAGATAGACTCCAGCCTCCTCACGACCCTAATAGTAGGATTAAGCACTTTGGCAAATGAGTGAGTGAGTAATTTTTGTAGTGCTGCCATCTGCTGAGAATTCAATTTCAAGCTTGTCTTTCTTATCCCTTGTCAATCACTGATTTTTTTAAATTCTTGTATACAGTAGTACCAGTGTATGATATTCCACCAGTTCCTGTAAGTTGGTCAGCTGACTACAATTCTTTCTCATCTGTTTTCTTCTGTGGTCACATGGCCACATTTTATGGGTGTGAGAGTGTGCGTCGACTGCAAACGACCCCCTTAGTGCATTATGTCTTTCAAAGCATGACTCAGTCTCATCATATAAATAATGAATTGTGCATTAGAGACTCTTTGCACAATGGAAAACGAGATGATACGATTACAAAGTAATGGGCTTTTTTTTTTTTTTTTTTTGCTGAGGGGAGGGTCAAATTTATTTGAAGTTTGTACGTAGTACGTACTGACTGATGAAACCCATAATTAGGCGAGGCTCAAAGTCTGCTCACACTATATGAGCGTATGCATGGACAGGAAAGAATATCCTTTGTATACTTGCGCATGCACTGCCTTAAGCAGATTTTACTTCATATGTGTTATTAGTTTAAAGTTTTTCTCTCTGGCTGCTTATCATAATGAAATGACAGTTTAGGAGTTATTCAGAACAGTGATTTATTCACCCTGCGCATCTCAAACAGCGTTGCCATGTCTCGCTGCAACAGGAAACTGGCCCTGTGGGAGCCAGTCTAAGAGATGTGCTGCACAAACAGCAGCGTCCCTCATGACACATGCTCTAGAAAAGTAAACACAATGTACGCCCAATAAATCCTCAAAGTATGTGGCAGTCATGGGCTTGAGAGGCAGAATGAAATTGTATATCAGTGTCCTGGTTCAATTCTACCTCCTAAGTTTCTCTTTGTAAGGGAGGATGATCTAGATTTGATGTAGAGTACTATCTGGAGCTATTTAAGTGCTTCATGCATAATAAAACAGCTAACATCACATTTATGTCAGCACTGGCTCAGTAGTACCGCTGACTCCCTTGAGGCTTTTTTTAGTGAAGCTAAACAAATGTAGGTTCTCTGAAGGCTGAAGTGAAAAGATGCTGATAAATATGTTTCTGCTACGGAAACTAATCCTATATTAGATAATCCGTGATATGGGAGAAATCATAAGGTAGACAGAATGGTGTGATCTGATTGATCAGCTATCTCGGGATTAAAAAATATTATCCCAAGTGGATAATGCTTAGAAAAAAATTAGTCTCACAGACTGTCAAGGTCACTTAGGGCATACAGTGTTCCCATTTTTATATAGTATGTACTAAAATACATATACAAATACAAACCTCCCTATCACATATGACCACCATCAACCAGGGAGGGGTGGAAGCATGCACATGCACCCTCCGTGACATACGACGCTGTCATCTGCTTCTTTACGAACTGTTGCGCATGTGCATTTGGAGGCAGCCTAACACACTCGAAGGGAAAGCGCTATCTGCCCCTTTTGTAGAAATGAGCTCACAGACGTCCACGGATTGGCTGGTGATCGCTGTGAGTGACAGAGGAGCGTGTCCCTCCCTCCCGTGACAGCTCGCCCAATTAGCTCTTGTGGACTCCATGACCCAATTTGCGATTGAACCTGGGTTCCAACTTGCGACCTCCAGGTTGATAGTCACGCACTTGGGAGCCCGTACTAAAATACCTTTACAGAAAGCAGTTTTATGTAATTTCTGTGTAGTATGTACAAAACTAATACATAGATTTAGGTACTGCCTAAAGGCGGAGCTCCCGATAGATAGCTCTACTGATAGGTGTCAGAGGCTGGTGTTATAAAAGTAGCGCAGCTCCTTTAAGGAGCAAATACATGAATAAATCTCCCGTGTTTTCCCGAATTTGTTCTGAAGTGAAAGAAGGAAAGGTTAACACTGAGTTTTCTGTTCACAGCCATTCAATAGCTGATTTCTGTTTTCATTTGTATCACCTGTCTTGTTCATTTAATTATCTGTTTAACAAGTTCATATTCCGTGTTGCCTCAAAGATTTTGCGTGTGTGTTTGTGTGTGTGTGTGTGTCGGGGGTGAGGGTGACGACGATCACAAAGGACTGATTACATTATCAAACAAAGAACCAATCAGATCATCATTAATTCTCAAACGTCCATACTCCCAGCATGCACCTCTGCAGCCTGAGACCCAAAATAAAAATCTTAAAAATGTGTTTAATGATTAATGTAAAATAATGACGATTACACCACATGAAGCTTGGACAGACAGACATGGGACAGCCAAAGACATGTTCCTTGCCATTTACATTCAGGAGCTCTGCAATGAATGAGTAAGCTATAAACAGACACTGTTAAATACACATAGCTTAGCTTAGCCTTATGATACACTTGGTTTATTGTGAATAACCTCAAACATGAATTGCAATACATGCTAAATACAATACACTTCAAACCCAATATTAATAAGGTTAATGCTTTGTATTAAGAGATTTTCAATGTTATGTTAACTGTGTTTGTATTAAAGGATACGTACATTTATGGTAATGTTGGGTCTTCTTTTTGTTTTGTTTTATATTTTCCTTTTAAATTCTATTTATTCTTTTTTTTTACCTCCATCATCATTTCGTAACTATTACCTTTATCTTTTTATTTTATATCCTACTTCATTTAATACTGTACGTTTTCTTGTGTTGATTTGCTAGTTGATTTGCTATCAATAGTTATTATATAACCCCGCCTTCACCCAGAGGTTCGACTGAGATAGGCACCAGCCTCCTCGCGACCTTAATTAGAAAATGAATGAATGAATAGTTATTAAATATCCAATTTATTATTGGGGCAGCATGGTGGTATAGTGGTTAGCACATCACAGCAAGAAGGTCCTGGGTTCGAGTCCTGGGCTTGACGAGGGCGTTTCTGTGTGAAATTGGCATGTTCTTCCCTTGGTTGCAAGGGTTACCTCCGGGTACTCCGGTTTCCACCGACAGTCCAAAGTCATGCACATTAGGCTAATTGGCTGTTCCAAATTGCCTCTAGGCGTGAGCGGGAGTGTGGATGGTGTGTGTGTGTGTGTGCGTGTGCGTGTGTGTCTGTGGACACATATGTGTTCACTGTTCTGTGTGTGGTGGACTCGTGTGTGTGTGTGTGTGTGTGTGTGTGTGTGTGTGTGTGTGTGTGTGTGTTGGCCCTGTGATGGTCTGGCAAGCTGT
>JBCNYH010000008.1:15334949-15346374 GCA_039654325.1 Tandanus tandanus | reverse complement strand
CATCCATGTTTTAAATTGAGCTTGAAGCAGTCCTAGCGTGTGTGTGTGTGTGTGTGTGTGTGTGTGTGTGTGTGTGTGTGTGTGTGTGTGTGTGTGTGTTTTGTATCAGGTAAGCACTAGTTCTCAGGAATCCTCAGAAACAGAGGACAGCCCAATCCCCGAATGCTTTCTGGTACGCAGACTGTCCAGTAGAACCCTGCAGCTACCTCCTCTGGTCTTCAGGCAAGCTGAGCAGAATGAATGGAAGGAGACAGAGCAAATTCCTCGACCCACCACCCTGGCTCTGAATATACCTCCGCTGATCGCTGTCACCTTGGCTGATTCCAACAGGTCAGCAAATGAATCAAATCACAGCTTGGACATGTTACTGTATCAGACTGGGATTTGTTTTTACTTTAAAATTTGGAATCGGAACACAACAGCATATCATTTTATCTCTGCGTTTTAAATATTTCAATCAGCTGTGAACTACTGTCAATGATCTTTACATTACTGGTTGCATCCGATGCAGCTACTGTATGCGGAAGGCTGAAGCTCAGTTTCTGAAGCTCTGGTGATATTAATTAAAGAAATAAGGTCATACTTAACATATGGAAACAAGCAAAAATGTCCCATGGCAGCACAGGGGCGTAGTGGTTAGCATGTCTGCTTCACAGAAAGAAGATCCTGGGTTCGAACCCCAGGCTCGGCGAGGTCGTCTCTGAGTAGCATTTGCACATTCTTCCCGTGCCTGCATGGGTTTCCTCTGGATACTCTGGTTTTCTCCTTCAGTCCAAATCCATGCACATTAGGCTAATTGCCAAGAAGATGGCAGATTGCCTCTAGGTGTGAATGGATGTGTGTGTTGGCCCTGCGATAGTCTGGCAAGCTATTCAGGATGTACTCTGCCTTCGCTCAGTGTCGGCTAATATAGGCTCCTGCCTCCCCACGACACTAGAAGGATTAAGCGGTTTGGTAAATGAAATTACTGAATAAATGGAAAACAAATAATTCTCTGACTAGAGCATCATTGTCATGGAACATGACTTGGATGGTTGTCCTGCGTCCTGTTCGGTGTCCACACGTGCCCATAACAGAAATCCCAATAAGCTTCTCCATCTCTTAGTTGATGCTGATTGGCTGTTCTGTATCGCTGACTTGTTTTAAACCAAATACTACCTGCGCACTGCTGATACTGAAAATAAATCAACCCCCCAGCATGTCTGTTACGGTGACCACAAACCTGCTACTTACTGCAACGTTAGCTTAGCGCACAAACCGGAACCTGTCGGCTCATTACACACAGGTGAGTTATTGGACATATTAAAAAATGGATGCAAGATTCTCCTTTATGTGCTTAAAATAGACCTTAAGCATGAAATGCCCCCGTCTCTTTTGACACGCTTCTGACGTAAATTGCTGAGTTTATTTTAATGGAATTCTAATGGAATCCATCAGGCGGAAGACTAAAAAAAAAAACACCTCAGAAATGCTTCTGGTGTAAATTGATTGTCTTTAATGTGGTGTGTGATTTATGTCACTCGAGGTATTAATAGTCACATAGGGCATTAAGAGCAGCTTTTAGCCCAGCAACAATAAATCATTCTATCAAATTTTTTTTGTAAAAATAATCTTACAGGAAGATTGAAAGGTGTAACTCTATGAAACACATCAAAATGATGGACAAGATACACAAATATAACAACAACTGAAGAGTGTGGGGGATGGTTTCCTCATTCATTCATTTACTGAACTGTTTAATCCTACTAGTCCCGCAGAGAGGCCTCAGCTGACTCTGCGCGAAGGCGAAATACATCCTGAACAGCTTGCTAGTCCATACACACAACGATTCACACTCACACACCTAGGGGCAATTTGGAACAGCCAGTTAGACTAATGTGTGTCTTTGGACTGCCTGGAGGAAACCGGAGTACCCGGAGGAATCCCATGCAAGCATGGGGAGAACATGCAATGATGTGCTCTATCATGATGATGTGGGCGGAGTCTTTAAGCCCATGTTCGTTGTTTCCCAACAGAAAATGTTTTGGGGACCTCAGTGTTTGAAGGCACCTGTCAGTCAACGGTATCCTTAAGCTCTGATTGGTGAACTCCTCACCCACCCACTTCACATTGCTTGAGAAAAGTTTGCCTCTCATCGCTCATTTCACTGACTTTTACTGACCTTACATGGTCCCTTGTCACTCATCGCTTCCTGTGGACGCCCCTTAACTGATCTCAGGGTTATTCTTGTTGCGTCCCTATAAGATAATAAATGCTAAAACATTTTTATTGCATAGAAACCATTAAAATTATACAGTGATGTCTGTTACATGGTACTTTTTTAAAATGGCCTGAGCAGTGAAGTAAAGGGACGGGTTTGTCATCATATTCGGAGAATTACTCGCTCTTTAATACATCAAAGAAAGGCCAGCTCATTTAATTTGCATAAAATGAAACGTGTAGCCTTGATCAATGTACCTTCTTTTGAGCATTCACCTTGAACACTCTCTCTAACAACTGATCTTTGAACCGGGTCACTGTGGCCTGATTAGATTGTAATGGCTTCGAAAGCCTGAGAACCATATTCATTTTGTTCCATTACCGTACTCTGAACATACTGCTACATCCTACATAACCATAAAATCCTGAACCCACACACACACACACACACACACACACAAAACCTTCAGCCTTCATATACAGACACTCTGTCTCCATTATTCTGGCTCTCTTTCTCCTTAAAGCTCTCAGTATCTCTCTCTTACTGAGCGTATTGTACTCTTTTGCGTGGAATACACCACGTGTGGTGAAACCAGATGAAACCCTACTGCTTCTAATCTCTGCCCTCCTGCAGCGATTTGCTGAAAAGCTGCTTCAACTCCATCCTAATATATTTTAAGGCTGGATTTACAGTGTATTTGTATCTTGCCATAGCCATGCTACACTGCTTCATATTTCTATATTGTTGCTATTTATTATAAGATCTACAAAACTGCATAAGCCATTATTCTTTTATTAAATTAAAACTTTAAGAAATTCAAGAGTATACATACATTGTATTATAACGAGTAAGGGTCAATTATTTCATTGGTATTTATTTCAGGAAAAAAAAAATTAGAATCTTTAAATTTGGCGAATAGAATAAGAATATTTGTGACCCATCACAGCAAAGTGGGAATTAAGTCAGAAAAGATTAATTTTGAGTTATTGGTACCATATTGTAGCTGATATCCTAAGCTTTAAAATTATACCAAATGTTCTAACATATTTGTGTAATTTTGGAGTAACTAACCAAAACCTACCAGGAATTTTCAGCCTTTGAAGCATTCAACTCTGGAGAAAATCACGTTTAAAGTTCAAGAAAGCATTTAACAATTTCCTCTTTAATACCCACTTTTCTGTGATTGGTCACATTTATAGCTTAAGGTGCACTCACATAATACTGATCATGATTCCGATTTGCCCCGATCGTATTCCAATGATTCATCAGAGGAGATCGGGGAACACTGTGAAATTTCAGGGTAAACTTCAGGGAAGAGTGAAATATTTTGGGAGTGGTGAAAACTTTGGTGGTTTTTGTGTGTGTGTGTGTGTGTGTGTGTGTGTGCGTGCGCGCGTGTGTGTGTGTGCGTGTTCGGTGTACATCGGGAACATGGGAAAACATCGGGATGATTACTACTGCTGTGTACTGATGTTACTTAGATCAGTAGTGATCGGTGTAAATCATTGTTATGAAATTTGGAAAAAATGGGAGCAGCATCGGGAGACATTCCAGTCACATTTCCAATAAATTTGCATGTTTTTTAATCAATATAGAAGACACATCGGAAAACCATCGGTACTAATTGCAGTGGCATCAGTATAGATCAAAATAACATTGGATGAAATGTCTGAAAAACGTCGGAATCACATCGAGTAACAATCGGAGAACACTGATATCTATCGGAATAAAAAATTATCTGATATATTGGAATTGAATCAGTATAAACTGGAGGGACATCGATAAAGATCATAATAACCTTGGCTGAAACATCAGAATAACATCGGAATATGATTGGCTCGAATCGGGATCATGATCGGTATCGTTTGACTGCACCTTTAGAAATGTCTTAGTCTACGGCCTTAAAAATCTTAAAATAGCAAATCAATTTAATTCTAACATATTTTCACTTGCTTATACATCATTTTTGCTTAATCTTTTTAAAATAATGTTCTAATATTAAACATTATGTTAATTTAATGAATTTATAGTTCATCTTGCCTCTTAATGTGCTTTATTTGGTATGCATTCAGCCGAAAGGCTACATTCTTACAGAATTATTTAAGTGTGACGACACATGCTTGTGCCAAATCACTGATATCATTAACACAGTGCCTTGTTCTGGTCCATTGCTTTCACAGCTGATGGAAAATACAGCACTCTTGGCTGCTTTCAACATCAGTACTGCTGATAGCACATATTGCAATGACATTATATAATCAATTCAAGCCTAAATTGCTGTCATTATTGTTGCTCTTTGGTACCTGCTTTATTCTGTTTCTTCTCGCTTGAAAAGTACAAAAATCAATACATACCTGCTACGAAGGCAGATGGACGAATACAAGTGCTGGTTTTAGCAACTAGAATGAAAGTGTGCAGCAGGGACCTGGATCCCACAGGAGCCCAACAAATAAGTTAGGTTTTTTACTTTCATGCAGGCAGGAGTGGGCGTTCAGATATGAAGCTTGCAGGACAGAATAAGACCAGGTTTATTAACTTGAGAGTGTACTGGATGCTTAAGCTGCACCATCTGAGACATGTGCATTTGTTCTTACATTTGCAGTCACTGCTTTCCCCTGGTCATGATCATGGTATGGTCATTAAAATCACTAAACTGTTTGTGTTTTAGGAAATTAATTTAGTTAGAAAATATGATGTTCAGATACAAAACAGAAAAATCATTGTGGGAGTGTGTGGGATTGGTTCAACCTTCCTGCTGGAGTGGGCGAATAAATCAACAGAACTAGGCATCATTTAGAACAGTAAACAGCAAACAGACAGGCAACTCACAAACAGGTACAAACTAAACAGGTAAATGATTGATGATGAGACAAATTGGTCTCTTGCCAAATCCCGGCTGTCCGACATCGGACATCAAAGAACAGCTATCAACCATGAAGGAAGAAAGTTAACACATGCTTCCTTTTACACTTTAATGTGTTCCTAGGGATTGATAAAGCTTTTGAAGTTTATTCTATCCATTTCTTGTGCCTGTCCACAACTGAGATGTTTTGACGTTGCCTTGCCACCCATAGTTGATTGTTTGCTTCCAAGAACTGGACTGCTCTCGGAAATGATGAGCTAGCCAGAACAATTACAAATGATCACAGGTGAAAGCCAGTTAGCTTGATGTGCAATGCAGAGCGTGATTATTTACGCCTGATTGAGTTTCAAATAAAGTCACAAAAGTTACAAAAGATAGAACTGAAAATACCAATAATCATACACTATAAAATAAAAATAAACTGTGTTGCATGGTAGTGTATTGGTTAGCACGTCCACCTTACAGCAAGAAGATAACGGTTTTGGGTCCAGGGATCGGCAAGAGCATTTATGTGTTGAGTTTGCATGTTCTCCCAGTGCTTGCGTGGGTTTCCTCCGGGTATACCAGTTTCCTCCCATGCACCTTCTGTTTTCTGTGGAATTTTCTGTTCCAAATTGTCCCTAGGTGTAAATGTTAGTGAATGTGAATGGTTGTGTGAGATGGTCTGGCAGGCTGTTCAGAGTGTGCCCCACTTTTGCCCAGTGTTGGCTGAGATAGGCTCCAGCCTCCCCTGATCTTAATAGGATTAAGCAGTTCGGCAAATGAGACCTTGACGTACATTATGAACATCCTTTTGCCTTTGCAATACACAGTTAAAGAAGTAAACTGATGTATAAACCCCAGTAGTGGATAGGTGTCCTTTAAAAGCTGGTTCCTTCGTGAGTTGTCTCAGGGAGGTTTTTTTAACCACTGTTGTCTTTTACCTTTCCAGAAAGCTGCTATCTGACAGCACCTGTTATATAAAGTGTTATGTAAATGAAATGGAATTACTTTATTTGATTATTAGTAATATTAGGGAAGATTTAAACTGACAATATTTGAGACATTTTACTAAAATACAAATAGACATTTCATTCATTCTTTCATTTTAAACTCTTAAAAAAATAAAGCACATGGGACTGATTCATTAAATGAAGCACGTGAGCTCGCTCAATTCAGTTTCACTGACTGTGATTGAGTGACACCAGTATAAAATGAGACACATTGTGATTTTAATTGCTATTAATAGTCTGTTTATGTATTGTTGTGATGGTGAGTCATAGGATCCATATCTCATGAGCTTCCAGTTGTAATCCATTTGCGTAATACTATATCGGGGCAGGTCAGTAGCGTAATGGGTAGCACATCTGCCTTACAGCACGTTTCTTTCATGTGGAGTTTGCATGTTCTCCCCGTGCTTGCATGGGTTTCCTCCGTGAACTCTGGTTTCCTCCCACATTCCAAAGACATGCACATTATGCTAACTTGCTGTTCCAGATTGCCCCTAGATGTGAGTGTGAGTGTGAATGGTTGTATGTGTTGCTCCTCTGACGGACTGGTGAGCTGTTCAGGGTGTACCCTGTATTCGCCCAGAGTCGGCTGAGATATTCTGCAGCCACCCTGTGACCTTAAAAGGATTAAGCGCTTCGGCAAAAAATGAATGAATGATATTACATTGGTACACAATTTATAAACATGCATGACTTAGGTGGTGTAAAAAAGTCTTTGTTCTCTTTTAATTTGCTATATTTTAATCTTAATCTTAATTGTTTCTGATCTCCATCAAATTGAGTGCAATACATAAAACTTCCCGAGTAAACAAAATACAAAGTTTACAAATGATCTCATGACATATCCAAGGACAAAACCACACAATCACCACCTATATCACCCATGTGAAAAAGTAATTACCCCTAAACACTTTCAACAGCAACAACTACAAACACATGCTACCAGAAACACCCCAGCCTTCGGAATTACTCTGGAAAAATTTGTCCCACTCTTTTCAAGAATTTTTTTTAATTTAGGGATTTCGGCTATGAACTTCCCTTTCTTGGGTCCTGCCACAACATTTCAATGCAATAGAACTGGTAGAACTTTGACTAGGCCACTCCAAAATCCTATTTATTATTTTTTAAGCCATTCAGGAGTGGACTTTCTCTTATATTTTGGATCGTTCTCATTCTGCATAACCCACTTGCGCTCAGGCTTCAGATCAGGAACTAATGACCAGACATTCTCCGCCAATGCTTTTTGCTAGAGAGGGGGACTTTTGGTACAGTGTTCCCTGGATAGTAAAACATTTTGTAAGTCATGCCTCCTGTTATACCTGATGTAAAATTAATACAGCTTTCCACAATAGAAACATCATACCCACAGTCAAACATGGTGGGGGTAGTGTGTTGGTGTGGGGATGCTTTGTTACTTCAGGGTCTGCCATAATTGAGGGAAATATGTCAGGCCCTGAATTATTGGCCTCAATTATTGCAGACCCTTTACTATTCAGAGAACATTGTCCCTTAAAGCAGTTTTGTGTATGTTTATTTTAATATGTTACACAAGTCTCTGTGTTCCTCTTGCTTCGCAGTGTTTTTTCCTTTGCTACGCTCCCACATATATCAAATAAATTTAGTTTGAGTATGTACATGGTTTTATTGACTTATGACCAGTTCTAAACTATATTTATGATGTAATGGTCTAAGTATATTGCAAATACTCTAACAATTGTACAGTATGTACTTAGTTATGATTCGCTGTGATCATTTATTAGTATGCTTTTGTGTATTAACTGTTATAGTTGATCTAAGTTCTTATTTAGAGATGAAAAAGAGGCTGTGCAATGTGCTGTTTCAGTTTATACTTGTTCATTGCAGTAAGTTTTGAACATACCATTCCAGATTTAGTCCTGCTTTGCTGTTATAATGACCTCCACTCTTCTGGGAAACATTTTCCACTAGAGTTTGGAGAGTGGCTGTGGGGATTTGCGCCCATTCAGCCAGAGCAGCATTAGTGAGGTCATGCACTGATGAGAGGGGGGGAGCCCTGGCACGTAGTTGACATTCCAGTTCATGTTAAAGTGGTTCAGTGGGGTTGAGGTCAGGGCTCTGTGCAGGACACTTGAGTTGTTCTGCTCCCATCTTGGGAAAGTATGTCTTCATGCACAGAAGCATTGTCTTGCATAGAACCCTTTCAGGCAGTTCCAGTGAAGGGAAGCTGTACATTGATTCCTAGTCTTGGTGTTTCTGTGTGGAGTTTGCATGTTCTCCCCCTGCTTGCATGGGTTTCCTCCGGGTACTCTGATTTCCTCCCACAGTCCAAAAACATGTACAGTAGGCTAACTGGCTGTTCCAAATCGCCCCTAGTTGTAAGAGTGAGTGTGAATGGTTGTGTGTATGTTAGCCCTGCAATGGCCTGGCAAGCTGTCAGGATGTAGACCCCCAACCACCCCCTTGCCCAGAGTTAACTGAGATGGGCACCAGCTTCCCTGCAGCCATAATTAAGATTAAGTGGCTTAGAAAATGAATGAAAATCAATCATCTGTGGCCACTGTAATCCTGTAAAAACACAGACCAATCAGTGCCTCGCGGTGTACTGAGGAATATCCAATCAATTCCTCCTGTTCTCCGTACTCATGCATGACTGTACCATGCATGAACTGACAGTCACAATGGAGCTCATGCATGTGTAAGGGTGTGTATGTGGCCTTGGAAGGATCTCCAAAGACAGGGGAGGGTTTGGCTGGAGCCAGGAAGAGATGCTAGTTTCAAATTTTGCTAGCTTTCCAGATTACCAACCCCAACTTTAAAGGTATATATTGTAGGTAGAATTGGCTAATTAGAACAGCTGTTTGACTTCAGCATACTAGGACACCTTTTGTAACAAAATCAACCTTAGTGTACATTAGTGAACTCTCTTTACTTTCACTAGAAGCCCCTAAAGTTTCAATTCTAACATAACCAAATTTTATATGAACATATTCTTTGCAAAAAACACTTACAAAAATCAGTCCACGCACATGTGTTGAATGCTGTGAACAAATTCACAAGTTGTGTTCATTTTAAAACCACACAAAACACAAAATGTGTAAGCAAGAATTCTACATATAATTTGTGTTATTGCTCTATTCATTCCTTATACATGGCGGCACAGTGGCGTAGTGGTTAACATGTGTGCCTCACAGCAAGAAGGTTCTGGGTTTGAGTCCTGGGCTCGGAGAGGGTGTTTCTGTGTGGAGTTTGCATGTTCTCCCTGTGCTTACATGGGTTTCCTCCAGATACTTCTGTTTCCTCCTACAGTCCAAAGACATACACATTAGGCTAACTGGCTGTTCCAAATTGACTCTAGGTGTGAGTGTAAATCACTGTGTGTGTTGCCCTACAATGGTCTGGTGAGCCATCCAGGGCTGAGGTAGACACCATGCTTCCTGCGACCCTAGTAGGATTAAGCGGTTGGGCAAATGAATGAATGAATTCCTTATACATCAGCAATAAAATTAAGAGCCCACTGCCAGATGATTAGGTTTTACTATTTATTGCAGTGGTCACCAACCCGGTTCTTGGAGATCCACTTTCCTGCAGGTTTTATCCCCAATCAAAATATAACACACCTCTTTTAGCTCTTCAATAACTTATCGAGTACCCAATGATTAGATGGTCAGGTGGGCTCAATTAGTGTTTACAGAGCTTGAATAATACCAAGAAATCAAGATCATATGAAGGAAGGAATGAGGACGGTTGCAAGCAGAGTTGAGTGAATTTTTGGCCTGGAGTGGATTAAAGGCACCCAAGAGCAATGTGAAAGACTGATGCCAAGACGCATTAAAGCTGTGATTGAAATGTCAGGGTTATTCTCTCAAATATTTATTTATGGACTCATCCAAAGTCAAATATTCACATTATGTTGTTCAAAATTTAACATGGTCTTGATCTTGCCCTACAGCAAGAAAGTCTTGGGTTGAAGTCCTGGGCATTTCTGTGGAGTTTGCATGTTCTTCCTGTGCTTGTGTGAGCTTCCTCCGTGTACTCCGGTTTCCTCCCACACTCCAAAGGCATGCACATTAGGCTAACTGGCTGTTACAGATTTCCCCTAGGTGTGAGTGTGAGTGTAAATGGTTGTGTGTTGTCCTGTGATGGACTGGCAAGCTGTTTAGAGTATACCCCGCCTTCGCCCAGAATTGGCTAAGATAGACTCCAGCATACCTGTGACTTTTTGTTAGATGCTTTTAAGAACCCTAGTCCAGGACGCCCCCCTGTCCTGCACATTTTTAGTGCCCGCTTGGTCACACCCAGTTCAAGTCATGAAGTGCTGTTAATTAGCTAATTAGTTAAAACAGGTGTGTTGGAACAAGGAAAATGCTACAATGTGTATGGTAGGGGTAAGGGTGGGGGAGGGGTGAACCTCTGCTTTAAGTGCTAATTTGTGGGAAATGTTGTCAGTAGTTTATGGATCAAAGGGGTCATGTTCTTCAAATACATATCTATACATGGTAAAGCCGGGCGGCACGGTGGTGTAGTTGTTAGCAAGTCCGCAGCACACCATAAATGTTCAAGTACTTGGCCCGGTGAGGGCTGTGTGGAGTTTGCATGTTCTCCCCATGCTTGTGTGGGTTTCCTCTGGGTACTCTAGTTTTCTCCTTCAGTATAAAGGCATGCACATTAGGGTAAAATCTAAGAGCAAAATTGCCCTTAGATGTGTGTGTTGGCCCTGCAGAGTAAGCTTAGCCCAGAGTCGGCTGAGATGGCCTTCAGCCTCCTTAACAGGATTAAGAGGTTTGGCAAATGAGTAAATAGAAAAACAGACACACACACACACACACACACACACATACACACACACACTCACACCTAACTTCAAATTATTCTTAAGCATTCCAAAGTTTTAGAAGTTGGTGTAACCCTGAACGGACTCTCTCTCTCTCTCACACACACACACACACACACACACACACACATGAGGAAGCTCAGTGAGTCGGTGAAAGGCGAGTGGAAATGCAATCCGTGCTAAACGTTACTGGAGACAGCGGCGGTGACAGTACCAGCACCACCAGCATCCACGGTCACTTCAATGCGCGCAGAGAGAGAGAGAGAGAGAGAGAGAGAGAGAGAGAGAGAGAGCACAGGGAGAGAGAGAGAGACAGAGAGAGAGACAGAGAGAGAGAGAGAGAGCGCAGGGAGAGAGCGAAAAGAGAGAGAGAGAGAGCGCAGGGAGAGAGAGAAAAGAGAGAGAGCGCGCAGAGAGAGAGGGAGCGCAGGGAGAGAGGGAGAGAGAGAGCGCAGGGAGAGAGAAGAGAGAGAGAGAGAGAGAGAGAGAGAGCGCAAAGAGAGAGGGGGGGAGAGAGAGCGCAGAGAGAGAGAGAGAGAGAGAGAGAGCGCGCAGAGAAAGAG
>JBCNYH010000008.1:15299620-15319272 GCA_039654325.1 Tandanus tandanus | reverse complement strand
CACCGTCCCTGGGACCCTTTTAAGAGGAAGTGGGTTGGAAAGGGGTCAGGGAGGGAAGTTGTAAGTGGGCTCTGGTAGGGCGGTAAAGAAAAACCCCCCCCCCCCCCCCCCCCCTTTATCCTCTCTGGCAGAAATAACCTGTTACAAGCTGTTTGCTGATTAATCTCACAGTTATTATATGCCGAGTTTATACACATATTAAGAGGTTTCATCGTTTCACCTCAAACTGTACACTGTTCAGGAAGTAATATGTCTAAATACTAATCACAGCAACAAGGTCCTGGGTTCAAGTCCTGGGCCCGGCGAGAGGGATTCTGTGTTCGCATGTTCTCCCCATGCTTGCGTAGGTTTCCTCAGGGTACCCCGGTTTCCTTCTATAGTCCAAAGGCATGCACATTAGGCTAATTGGCTGTTCCAAATTGCCCATAGGTCTGAGTGTGAGTGTGAATGGTTGTGTGTGGTCTGGCGAGCTGTTCAGTGTGTACCACGCCTTCACTTAGTGTTTGCTCCAGCCCCCCAGAGACCCTAGTAAGATAAAGCACTTCTGCAAATGAGTGAGAGAGTGAATGAGTGAGCAGTGGTGCAGTTTGGTCGTATATGGTTTGGGATGCCAAAATATTCATGACTAAATTTAAGGATAATTATTTGCTTACGTTTCCTCGTATCATTTATCTTAAGGATAAAAATTACTTTTATGACATTTCTGGGGTCCCAGGTGAAAAAACTAAACTTGCCAGACTACACACAACGATTCACACACACATCTAGGGAGAAGACAGAACAGAAATACACACACAAGATGAAGTAGTTCACTAAATTGATTAAATATATCTGTAATACCACAGATGGCACAGTGGTGTAGTGGTGCGCCTCACACCAAGAAGGTCCTGGGTTTGAGTCCCGGGCGTTTCTGTGTGGAGTTTGCATGTTCTCCTCGTCCTTACGCAGGTTTCCTCCGGGTACTCTGGTTTCCTCCCACAGTCCAAAGACATGAACATTAGGCTAATTGGCTGTTCCAAATTGCCCCTATATGTGGATGTGAGTATAAATGATTGTGTGTGTGTTCACCTTGCGATGGTCTAATGAGCTGTTCAGGACATACCCGCCTTCGCCCAGTGTTGGCTGAGATAGGCTCCAGCCTCCATCCGACCCTAATAGTTGGAGAAAGTGGTTCGACAAATGAGTGAGTGAATAATAAGTGTTTTGATGGCATTATTTATATATTAATTTGGAATAAAAGGCAGTCTCAGGATAGTGTCTCTAAAATCCTTCTAGAAACTCATTAACTGAAACGCTTATATAAATACTACGTTCTTGACATTTGTGTCTTTCCCAAAGGAATGAAATCTTTCTATTCCAGCTCTGCCATTTTGCATATTAGTCATTTGTGGGATACCCCAGTTTTCACCCACCTGTGGCTAATTATTCCAAATTGCCCTTAACAAGAAGCCTATTAATGTAATCAGGGTTTTTAAAAAAAGCATTAGCTCATGATGGTACTTTAGGGAAACATTTGGTTACTGATTACTGTTCCAATTCCCTCCTAGCTGTGTGAGTGTGAATGGTTGTGTTTGTTGGCCATATCAGTTTAGGGTGTACCCTGTCTTAGCCCAAAGTTAAAATAGGCTACAGCCTCCAGGTGACCCCAGTATGATTAAGCAGTTCAGCAATTTTTTCCATTAAAAGATGATTCCGTAGTATGCACAGGTTTATATATATATATATATATAAAATGTAGTTATTTATTTTTTACATCCTATACCAGAACATTTTTTTTATTGATGATAATTGAATACTGCCTTAGTGTCAGCCCCCCTTAGTTCCCTTTGTTAAAATGATTTTCAATCATAAGCTTGGATTCTGCCAAATATGTTCACTATTTATTTTCTTTTCTTTTGATGACAGGCATTTTTTTATTGTTATTATTTGAACTGCAGCTCATAAGCTTTTCCCTGGAGGTCAAGTGCTTTTGCCCATTAGTTTAGAATTACATTTTTTTGAGTGCTTTGGAAAGGATTGGATTTCCCATTTGGTTTTCCATAATTGTTCTGTGTATTGTGCCTCATGTACGCTTGTAATACAACTGCTTCAAATACAACCATCTGCATATCCTTTTTTTTAGCTCCTGTCGTCACTGAAGGTGAGCATGGCGGGAGCTATAGAAAAGGGTTTCGTTCGTCTCTGTACGACTTGATAGTGCGATAACTTGGGATGGAAATGACATCGGATCACCAAATTTGGTGGATGAGTCCTCCATAGGGGTGAATAGGGTGGGATTATAAATGGGTCACTTTGACATTGTTTAAGGTCACAAGGTCACATTTTATATATTGGACTCTTGGACTATACATTAGAAGTCTCTGGACCCGTATAACAGCATCAGAAAAAATAACACATAAGTAACAGCACACTTTTAACCACTCATTTTTACTTTTGAGTATGTGTATCAAATAAATAAATAAATAAACACATAATGTCCCATTTTGGTCTGCTTCCCAGTGCAATAGGTATGGTGCTTTCAGGCAACCAATCAGAGCAGAGTAGGCAGAGAGATCGAAAAGACCATAAATGGGAGGAGGAAGCCAAACAGACTGTCCAGTGCTCACACTCAAAATTGGTGTTTCAAAGGGAGGTGAGAAAGCAGCTTCTGTGGAGTTTTTTGGATTAGGAATCGTACTTTGGTGCTCCACTGGTGTCTATAATGAAAAATAAAGGTATAAAAATGAGTAGAATATCTGACCTTTAAAGACATGATGTAAAGCTTCATGCAAAGTATCTTATCTGGAATATCAGCAGCCTGACGGTGAAATATTATGTCCCACCAATAAGAAAAAATGTGTACAAATTAGAGGGACACTCCTGATCTATTCTCTGATAGGAAAAAAAGAGGACCTCCGCTAGGAAAAAATGGATTATTATAATTTGCCATAGTTCTAATGAAATGTCTCCCCCAGTGGGCATCTGGTAAACATTTTGATGTGTATTATGAAATGAGCATTTTTTGGGATTTCGGGGGGGGGGTTTCAACATGATCCCATGCACAAATCACTTCTATAATTTAATAATTTTTTTTCTTCTACTACACCCTACTCTAGGTTTGTTTTTATTTTTAATCTAAACCATGCATACCATTTCAAGTTATATTGCACACAACCAAACAGACAAACAAACTAAGAAAAAAGTGTAAAAAAGGTAAAAAGTAAAAACAAAAAAATTCAAATAGCATTGTCGTGGGTGCCGTTAAAAAAAAGTGCAGAGGGGTTCCCTAGTGCTGTGCGTGCAGACGCAGTTGGCTGAAGTTCCGGTAAAAATTATAAAAGACTAATAAATATATAGTCAGAATAACCTTCTGTAGCGAGCTTTGCCCCCATCAAGAGTCGTCTGAGATGGGCACCAGCCTCCCCGCGACCCTAATTAGGACTAAGTGGCTCAGAAAATGAATGAGTGAATGAATGAATAAAGAGATCTTTATTGTCAACTGTTGCATGAACAATGAAAATCACCCAAATAATAACCCTAATAATAATAAGACTGTAACCAGAGGAGTTAGTGATGGCTAGAGAATGTTCCATGTTGATCCATGCTAGTCATTTTTATTACTCAAATTAGTAAAGGGTAGGTTACATGTTGTTGGGATTCTGGAAGTACTGTATCACGTGACCCTTATGTGTAGCCTCAAGCATATAGCGGTAGAGATTTCCAACAGAAGTCTCATATCTCTGATTAGTGTAATTCACTACTCTGTTATGGATGCTTTGGGATTCTGTTGTTTTTCCTAAGCATGTCTCATTAGCCTGAATTGGACATACTCCTCATAGACCTATTAGCTAAAAGTTGGGGACATCTGAGCTCATGGATACTGTTGTTGTTGTTGTTAGTGTTCGGATTCATTAAGCAGCACATGCTTTCTTAATATTCATTACCTCCGCTCTTCCCTCAGGACACACGCTTAGTCATCGCCCCTAAACAGTTCTGGAAATCTGTCATTCGACATTGACTACGGCAACGGTTTCGCAGATTTGTGACCTCCCGAGCTACTGCGTCTCAACGCTCAAGCTGCTGATTCCACTCAGAGCCCAGGGGTAGCGTGTTTTAGAGAGCTGTCACGTTAGATTGAATGCCCTGTCATTCCTTTAGGCTCAGAGCTCATCAAAGATTAAAAGCACGGTCTGTCGACATCAGGAGTATGGGATGCATATGAGTAGAAAGGAGCGCTGACCACTCAGATACCTACGAGTACAGTATGTGTCCGCATAGATTACGCCACGATGGCTGGATTCCTTCTCTGAGATTTAGCTGTAGAGTGAAATGAGTGGAGTTGAATTGGTTTGGCACGCTGGTGAGCTGGAAATCACACCTGGTCATGTCTCTGCGCTCGCATGATTTCTGATAGGTCTGTCTGAAACACACACCAGTAAACTGTTCAGGGAGGAGGGTCTTCAGGATATTAGATCATGATGATCTGTGGTTCATGATTTTCAATCTCTCCTGAAGTTTGTTTTGCTAAAAGACATTTTTTTTTACCTTCGCTAAGAATATAAAAAATTTTTTTGGTTGGTTCACAAAAAAATTGTGAATGGATTTTGATAAATGTCTTTGGAGTACAGCTCAAGTAATGTTACATTAAAATTTGATGGTGATCCGGGCCAAATTTTGCATCCAGGAAATTTTTAAAGATTTTTTAACATTATGAGATCTGATGATTGATTTTTTTTTTGGAAGTGTGGTATTACAGCAGGCCCAGCTGGAGGTGCTGTATACTTTCAGGAGTTTTTTGTTTGTTTGTTTGTTTGTTTGTTTGTTTGATTTTAGCTTGGCGAAGTCTTGTACGAAGTGAGTCTAGTTTGCTAATGAAATCTTTCCATCCCTAACAGACACTACATTTTTTGCATATTTACAACAGATTGATCTAAACAAAGCAAATGTGACACTCAACACTCAGAAGACAGTAATATTGTAATATGTGCACATTTTGGGGCCGGTGGTGTAGTGGTTAGGATGCCACCACCCGCTCATGATTAAGAGGTCATGGGTTCGAATCCCCGTTAGACCCCCACCATGCGGGCAAGGGCAAGGTTGAAGACAACCACAAGTGTGCCTCTGTCTACTCAGCAGTGTAAATTGGAACCAGTTAAAATACTGCGTCCCATCCAGGAGGAGTTGAACTCCTAGTCACTTCACACTACAGAACCTGGGATTAGCCCCGGCTGTGATGAGCCATTATACCACAGCGGTTAACAAATTCTAAATTAATTACAAACCTTCCAGGCAAGTAAACGCTCCAGTGTGCTGCCTCATTTTCTGGTTGCTTGGATACCTGAAATATTAGGCCAAAAAAATCATAGCCAGCTTAATATAATAATGAAGGGCAAATTAGTTAGCTGAGTTAATTGTCTAAAGCTGTGGTTCCTAAACTACGGGTCCCCATATAGGGTTGATTTATTAATGAGATTATTTATTTATTTATAAAAGCTGCAAAGCTCAGCTTGCATGTTGTTCCCTAGCGGATCAAGAGGTTTTCCTATTAGTTTAAAATGGCATTTTTTGCATCATTCAGAAGGGATTTTATTTCCACTTCACTTCCTCTGGGGTATTATTTCCACTGTGTCATCTTTCTCGTATCATGAATCATTAAGCTATTTTTGTATGCGGCACAAATCACAATCAGTGTTCTGCTCCTCATCCTCACTTAGAAACGCGTGTAATACGATTTAAGATCCTCAAAAAACCTGAGCTGTAAAATAAGGCACAGATTTGGTCAGATCTTTTATTCTTCTCCCACTGCCCCACTGTTTGCCCTTCCAGACATTACAGTTATAATTTAATCTCACATCATTATCCTCCTAATGGCTTCGCCACTCACGCTTTGAGAGGTAGAGCACATGTTGACGTCCCCTCCCTTTCTCCCTTGTTTAATCAAATTACAATGACACTCGAGATGACATTTGAATGATTCCAATTATTTCGTGAATAAGGGTAAATTGTAATATAATTATCGATCACTGTGGTGTTTGTGAGCATACTATTGTGAACAGTGAGTCCTGGATAAAGATTGTGCACACGTCTAGCTCATAGCTCTGAGTGGTACTGTTCAGGACAGGTCAGGGGAGGTCATGACATGGTTTATATCATGGTGCTGGTACATTCTTGAATCTGGTTGGTCAGAAGGTGTTGATTAAAGGAGAAGTCAGCACATTTTAAAATGTATTCTCATTCAAACCTCTGTGTAAAATTTGACGCCTTTAGCTTCTGTTTTAATGATTTTATGGGCAGCTATTTGAAAACTGAGTCTCAGAATGATGTCATCAGTGCCCAAGTTAACATGTACAAGTATAGGATTTTGATCCATGAATGTTATTTATTGACAGATTTGTGTTGGAGGTGTCAAAACTTTTTGATTACAATCATTTCCTGTACAGTGGGAAACTACATGTACACCAGGATTCATATATTTCAACACAAACACCTGAAATATCTAAGGAAATTATGTTTTAAAGCCATGTTAACTTGGGCCCTGATGATGCCATCATTCTGAGATTCAGGTTTCAAATAACCACCAGTCTAAAATTTTAATATAGAGATTTGCTTGAGGTTAACTTTCAACACATGCTGTCCTGTCCTTTAATGCTCCGGTTGTGGATTTATGTTAATGTGCTCATTGAATACATTATTGTTGCTATAGTAACAGCACATTTACATGGATTTTGTTGGTGGCAATGAAGCAAATCAGTAAGTTTTTTATATAAAGAGTCCACCTGGATCTAAGCTCAGATCTTTCTCGTACCAACTCGATCCCGACCCGATATCTTGAACATCTTCTCCCATAAATAAAGAGGATGACGAATGGCTCGGTTCACAGCTTCATCCACTCATGATTGCGTATTTTGTTAGATTTGTGAGAGTAGGGAAATATGAACTGCTTATCCTATAAGCTTTATAATCTCTGGGGACCCTCCTCAGCACTCGTGCACCTTCGCTAAGGCAGGGCTGTAGAGAGAATCGACGCCTTATCTAGAAACAGTCCAAATGTAAGGGAATATTAGATTGAATGCACCTCATAAACCTCAAGCATATAAACCTCCTTCCTGTCAGTGCAATGCTGCATAACTGAAGTAAGTGTACGCAGCTGAAAGACAAATCTTTTATTTTATTTTATTTTTTGTATTTTCGTATTTGTAAAGCTCATCTTTCTTGCTGCTTGTCGCTCTGCGTTTCCCAGGAAAAAAACAGGCTGCATCACCTTTACAGCACTCAACAGCATCTTTTGTTAAACCCAGCCAGCAAACTCTTCCATTCCAGCACGGCTGCTGAAAGCAGAACAGCTTCGATTTATGAAGAAGGACAGGTTTAAATGAACCCTGCACAAAACCCAATCCTCATGTAATGAACCATATTGAATATTGTGGTGAAGATCCAGAGGGCAGGATTTCTGTCCTTCCTCCTGTGCATAACAGAGCTATTATTATATTTCATTTTCTAGGTTTTATTATTATTATTACATTTTATTCTTGAGACTCTATATGCCTTTTGACCTTGGGTTTATATCCACAACCATAAAGTAAATGTCTATGAAATGATTAAACATCTACATAAACATTTTGCCAAAGGATTTCATTTAGTATACCATACCGAACAGCCATAACATTATGACTAGGCAGCCTCATACACAGCAAGCTAATGCTAATTCAGTAATACACTCAGATCCAGCATTAACCGTTACAGTAGTTTGTGCTACACTAGCTCTTCTGTGGGATCAAACCAAATGTACTGACTGTCCACTTTCTGCTTAATTAATCCCACCTCTATTAGGTGCCAATATAACAAGGTAATCAGTGTTATTCTCTTCACCTGTCAGTGCTCATAATGTATTTAATGTGATGGCTGATTGGTGAATTTGCATAATATTTATCAAATACAAAGATAAAGTAGCTAGTGATAATGGAGCTCCCGAGTGGAGTCCTATAAACATGGGTGTCCTGTGTCCATGCTATGCCTCTGACTTGACGCTGATTGGCTGTTATGTATAGTTTGCGCAGTAACGAAACTGAAACCCAAAAAATAGAGGCATATATACACTACCGCTCAGACTTGCAAAGGATAATAGTAAAATAAAAATAAAACCCTACACGATCTAACTCAGGTAAGGAAGACTTTCATCAAGCAAAACAACACCAAACATTGACGGGAACACGGAATATTAACTCGTTAAACGAATATTTACACTAACAAGACAGATGATACAAATCAGCAAGTGAAAAGAGGTGAAAAGAAAACTCGGTGTTAACCTTTCCTGCTTTTACTCCAGAATGTAGTTTGGAAACACAGAGGAGATTGATTGATTGATTGATTGATTGATTGATTGATTGATTGATTGATTTATTTATTTATTTATTTATTTATTTATTTCCTCCCTCCCTCCAGGGCTGAAGTTGATTCAGTTCTTAAAGGAGCTGCGCTACTCTTATAACACCAGCATTGGTATCAGTAGCGATATCTATTGGGAGCTCCGCCTTTAGGCAGTGCATAAATCTATATATTATTTGTGTAAAACTGTAAAGCTGTGATTGGCTGTTGGTTAGGAGACTCCACCCCTTTGAGAGTTTTTTCCTGCCAAAGCACTCATGGACTCCCAGTAAAGCCATGTACTCAGGCAGGAAACGTATCGTCCTGAGGTTTTAAGGTTGGCACACGAGGTACCTGAGAAATCGGATTCCAGTTAAGCCCTGTATAATTAGAGTTATAAGGTAACATTGTCCAGTAAAAACAGCAGGTATTCTCCAAAAACCTGAATCAATATTATGGTAACCATGTTTTTATTTTAGTTTTTGGGGGAGTCTATGCACCCATGTGGTCTTAAAGGGTTTCACTGTGCATCAGATGTATTCAAATCAAAACTATACAAAAAAATAAAATAAAATAAAAATCCTTATTCATGTCTTTAATGCAGTGCGGAATGGTGGCATAGTGGTTAGCACATGGGTTTCCTCCAGGTACCCCAGTTTTCTCCCCGAGTCCAAAGACATGCACATCAGACTAATAGGTTGTTCCAAATTGACTCTAGGTGTAGATGTGAGAGTGAATGTGTGTGTTTCCCTGCAATGGTCTGGCGAGCTGTTTAGGGTGTAACCCGCCTTTGCCCAGAGTCGGCTGTGATAGGCTTGAGTGAGTGAGAGTGAATGAGTGCTTACCACTAAAGCATTTTCATGCTTAAGGCTAAAATGTTTTTGTGTGGTCTTTGCTGCAGAATGCAACACTTGCCCTAACACTTATATAACACTCGTTGCTGCACCTAACTTCTCTCAGATGTAGCAGCACCTGCACTGTGATATTGCATAAACTCAATATGGCGTGCTCCACTTGTCCTGGAGTTTCCAGTCCGAAGATTTATCACCAATAAATGATTCTGATTAAGGGCATCCTTAAAGATAAGCATTTTTAATTTATAGGCTTTTGTTGCGGAAAATACATCACAGTGCATATGTACACTGCTTTCATGGTACAGTATGTGTGTTTGAGAGAGCAATCTGTAATTCAAGCAAACATTTATTTATCGACTCGGGGTTACCTTGCACTTGAATAACGTATGTTCGATGAGGCATTCAAAGAAGAAAGTGAACTAATCTGAGGATTAGGGCGCATGTTCACTGTTTGCACTTTGCATCTCAATGAGGAATTAACCGACTCAACTGACTTTGAGTGATTGCTGCTTTGTTTTAGAGCTGATATTAATCACATTAGGAGAGAAGTCCATTAAGTTCGGTCCTGATAAAGACTCCTCTCTGCTGCTAGAGCTCTGTGTGGGAAGGACGATTATCCATTAGGCTCAATTCAGTGTTCATGAGAGCCGTAGGTGTTTGCAGCAATGCTGTAGTATGGAGGTTTATGGACGTTTTGTTTTGTTTTTGGGTTTCAGAACCTCAGTCATAGGGCATCATGGTGGCATAGTGGTTAGCACATCCACCTCACAGCAAGAAGATCCCGGGCTTGGCGAGGGCATCTCTGTGTGGAGTCTGCATGTCCTCTCCGGGTACTCCAGTTTCCTCCGCCAGTCCAAAAACATGCACATCAGGCTAATTGTTTGGTCCATATTGCGCCTAGGTGTGAGTGATTGTGTGTTTGTTGGCCCTGCAATTGGCTGGCGAACTGTTCAGGATGTACCCCACCTTCGTCTAGTGTCGGCTGAGATAGGCTTCAGCCTCTTCGAGTAAGTGGTGAAAGAGATGAGTGAGAACCTCAACGTCATGCTTGCTTTCCATGAACATAGACTGAACAGCACTACAGATTCATCTTGAATGAGTTACTGCTTCGTACCACTCACACCTGACCTAGTGTACACCTCAGTACCGTATGGGCTGTATCATAAGTGAAAACGCGAGTGCAGAGTCATATGGTCACAGCTTTGATCACTGATGCTGTCTAAGCATTGGTTTTCAAGCTACTTTTTTTTCTCATTCATGGTTTACACACTTACAGGGGTTTCAGTACCTGAGATTTGGAGTCCAATATGGAAGTTCTTTTGGGAGAACTGACAGAGTGCTAGATTCTTCTCAATTCTTATACGGTTGAGGCTGGGGTCAAGGAAAATGAAAGGAAAGCCTTCCAAACTCTCCTGTTACACTGAAAGTATGTATATGTTTGGGTTTCCGGTTCTACCACCAACAGAAATGGTAGTTTAGAGAGCAAATCACTCCGAGAAACTTTCAAACATCCTGCTAGATCATTATCTTTATTGACAGACTGGAATTGTCCATTAGATAGACACACAAGACACTTAGAGAGAGAGAGAGAGAGAGAGAGAGAGAGAGAGAGAGAGAGAGATAAAAAGGAACTCTGACACTTCCTAAAAAAGACAGTTATACCAATGTTTCCAGAAGGGTGGCTGGTATCGTACCACACTAGAACAAGGATTAGTTAGCAGTATGATAATGGAGTAAGCCCCACTATCACCGGGTTGTCACTGCTGTCCCCCAGTGCAGCTAACTGGGTTATCAAATGCCGGCCATGTCTCTCACTGTCTGTGGTGAAAGGCATGGAAAAGAACCATTGCTGCTTTTCGTCAAGAGTAGGCTGCATAGCCGTCAGCGTGTTTCTGCCCTGTGACGGCCTGGCGAGCTGTCCAGGATGTACTCTGCCCTTGCCTAGAGTCGGCTGAGATGGGCGCCAGCCTCCCCGCAACCCTAATTAGGATTAAGCGGTTCAGAAAATGAATGAATAAATGATAATGGAGTTCTGAGAATCATTCATTCATTCATTCATTTTCTAAACCGCTTAATCCTAAATAGTGTCACGGGGAGGCAGGCGCCCATTTCAGCCAACTCTGGGCGAAGGCAGGGTACACCCGGAACAGCTCGCCAGGCCATTGCAGGGCAAACACACATACAACCATTCACACTCACTCTCACACTTAGGGGCGACTTGGAACAGCCAATTAGGCTACTGTGCATGTTTTTGGACTGTGGGAGGAAACCGGAGTACCCGAATGAAACCCACGCAAGCATGGGGAGAACATGCAAACTCCACACAGCAACGCCGGAGCCAGGGAATCGAACCCAGCATGCACATTAGGCTAATTGTATTTTGCAAATTACCCCTAGGTGTGAGTGTAGGTGTAAATGATTGTGTGTGTGTGTGTTGCCCTGCAATGGTGTGGCGATTTGATCAGGCTGTACCCGCCTATGGCCAACGTCGGCTAGGATAGGCACCAGCCTCCCTGCGACCCTAGTAGGATTAAGTAGTTTGGCAAATTAGTGAGTGAGAGTAAATGAGTGTCTTTATTGTTTATACACCCATTAAATGTTTGCAGTGCCAGTGGAAGAAGAATTCTAGGATTTTATAACTGGTTGAACCAAACGGCTCCTTTGGTAGCAGTAACAATATTTTAAGACGTAGACCCAGGCAAGTACAAAGCGGTCATTCATTTTTTATTTTTCAACCACTTTGAGTACAAATGTAAAAATATAAATAGTTTGAAAGGTAGGATATTAACAGGCATTAATTCCTTTGAATACGTCATGTACAGGAAATGTACCAGTAGTGGGAGGCACGGTGGTGTTGTGATTAGTTCGTCCACCTCACAGCAAGAAGGTCCTGGGTTCGAGCTCCGGCTTCAACAAGGGCATCTTTGCATGTTTTCCCTGTGCTTACGTGGGTTTCCTCCTGGTACTCTGGTTTCCTCGCACGGTCCAAAGACATGCACATTAGACTAACTGGCTGTTCAAAATTGCCTCTTGGTGTGAGTGTGAATGGATGTGTGTGTGTTGGGTTGGCCCTATGATGGATTGGTGAACTGGTCATGGTGTACCCCACCCCACCTTTGCCAGAGTTGGCTGAAATAGGATCCAGCCTCACCATGACCCTTGTAGGATTAAACCGTTTAGCAAATGAATGAATGGTTGTATTTTGTGTGTGTAATCATATTAGAATATTAATCAGTAGCCATGTTTTTTTTGTTGTTGTTGCTGCTGCAGAGACATGATTTCGTGTTAGTGTCATGATCCCATGTTTCATTGTAGCACAATTCTTATGGCTAAGAAGTAAGATTCGATCGTATGTTCTTGCTCATTGAGCTGCACTGGCTGACTGGCCTCAGCGGACACAATACTGTCTTTGAGTAGAGCTATTCCTGTCCCCAGCCACATCTCTGGACTGACTGTTAATGAGTCACACAGACTCAACATTTGATGAAAATATATTCTCCTCTATATCAAAATATGAGAAATATGTATGGGGGGAAAAGATTGGATTCAGAATGTGTCCCGAATGTGTAGTATGGTATAGTAGGGAAGTTTGTGGGGAGGCTGGAGACTATCTTAGCCGACACTGGGCGAAGGCACCGTCCAACCTGAACAGCTCGCCAGGCCATCACAGGGCCAACACACACACATCCATTTACACTTACACTCTCACCTAAGGGCAATAAGAAACAGCCAGTTAGCCTAATGGGCCTGTTTTCTACTGATGGGGGAAGCCAGAGTACCTGGAGGAAACCCACGCATCCATGGGGAGAACATATAAACTGCACACATAAATGCTCTCGGGACTCGAACCCAGGATCACTACGCCACCACATCGTCCGCTTTAACACACTGCTCGCATTAATGTATGCTCTGACAGCGCCGAAGTGAATTATGGAATAAAATTAATCGCTTTGAAGTCTTACAGTTCTCAGAAGCAATTGCATGACCTTTTGAATTCACTCGGGTGTCTAAGAAATGTCCTTTAAGGTCACAACTTTGGATGAATCATGGCTCTATTTTGACAAAGCACTTTGTTCTTCTTGGCAGCATGCCGAAGAAGATTTATTTTGCATCATTTAAATGGAAGAGTGATTATAAAAAATATTTTTTTGCAAGGTGAAGAGCCGTGCTTTCTGCACGCCTGGAGTAGTATGTAGCATTTCGCTGTACACACTTTGTTGGCATCAGTGCACTCCAGAACAACTGAAAATGACGAGCTGGACTACTTTGAGTGTTCCAGAAACTGTTGAGCTTCTGAGATTTTGACACAAACAACAGCCTGTAGAGCTTTTTCTACAGAGAAGTGTGACAAAATAAATATAGTGCAAGGTACCTCCACCAGGCACAAATGGATCATGGTGACAAGGGCATTGATTAACCTGAAAAATCTGGAGGGTTCATTATTGTAACTTGGCATAGGGGTTAGCACATCTGCCTCACAGCAAGATGGTCCTGGGTTCAAGGGCTCGGGCGTTTCTGTTTCGAGTTTGCATGTTCTCCTTGTGCTTGCCTGGGTTTCCTCCAGGTTTTCTCTGGTTTTCTCCCACAGTTTGTGATAGTCTGGCGAGCTGTTCGGAGTGTACCCCGCCTTCACCCAGAGTCGGCTGAGATAGGCTCCAGCTTTCCCAGGACCCTTGTAGGATAAAGCAGTTTGTTAAATTTGGGAGTGAGGAAATGAGTGAGTGGGCATAGTTATAATGAAATGTCTCCCCGTAGTGGGCTTCTGATAAACATTCATTCACACATTATTTGCACTCATTATTTGACCTCAATGGATTTTTTTTAACATGATCCTGTTCACAGATCACCTCCCAAATTTATAAATGTTTATATAAATATTTTTGTAAATGTATTATCTATCAATGACCACTCACATTTTAATATCACAGTGCTGATCATGACATGTCAGATAAAGACAAACATTGTTGTTCAGACGGTCCTGCACCAGCAAATGCAAGCCCAAGCATCTCCCTGAGGGTAAGCAGAATATGTATTTTGTTCTTTAAGACTAAGACACATATTTTCAGCCCAGTATATCAATATTCTTTTTTCTTTTTTTGTTATTCTGTGTTCGTTCTTTCATGTATTTGGAAAGATGGTCCTCAGAATTTACCACATCTGCCTGTGATTGTGTGGGTTTCCTCTGGGTCCTCCAGTTACATCCCACAGTCCAAAAACATACTCATTATGCTAATCGGCTGTTCCAAATTGCCCCTAGATGCTCCCGCCTCACCACGACCCTACTAGGATTAAACTGTTTGGCAAATGAGTAAGAGATGAATGAGAGCGCTAGTCAACCCACATCATTCGTTCATTCATTCATTTTCTGAACCGCTTAATCCTAATTAGGATTTTAGGGAGGCTGGCGTCAATCTCAGCCGACTCTGGGCGAGGGCAGAGTACACCCTGGACAGCTCGCCAGGCCATCGCAGGGCACCCACATCATGAGCTTTGCATAGGTTTTATTTATTTATTTATTTATTTGCCGAGCCGCTAAATCCTGTTAGGGTTGCTGGGAGGCTGGAAAGTGGAAGGCGGGGCACCTTAAACAGCCCACTATCCAGTCCATCGCAGGGCAACACACACACAACCGTTCACACTTACCCTTACTTAAACTTATTTACACTTACAGTGAACCACGCAATCCTACTATAAAGTTTGCAGGGATGCTGGAGCATACCTCAGCTGGCACTGGCCAAAGGCAGGGTACACCCTGAACAGCTTGCCAGACCATCACAGGGCACAACCACTCACACTCCCACCTAGGGACAATTTGGAACAGCCAATTAGCCTCATGTGCATGTCTTTGGACATGTACCTGGACGAAGCCCACACAAGCATGGGGAGAATATGCACACAGAACCGCGCTAGCCGAGCCTGGGACTCAAACCCAGGGCCTTCTTGCTGTGAGTCGGACTTTGCATATATCTTTAAATAAATGTATTTAAATGTCCACCCATTTAGGTCCCACTACCTGCTCTTGTACTTGCACACTCAGCGGTACTGCTTCCTAATTTCCAAGTCTATCTTTTCACACTTCTTTGTACAAGCATTGTGATATTTTGGATATAGGATCATTTGGATATGGTTAAACACAGCCTGTGTACAAACGATTCTTTTAAAATATACTTTGTTCATGGCTGTGCCTCCGCATACATGCTGCAGCACCTGTCATTGATTTGTTTGCTCGAAAGCAGTGGCTGTATTGTCGAGGAATAATGGGGGAGAAGGGGAGGGAGAGTGGGAGGGGTTTGTGCTTGTTTGTTGGAAGGAGCAGTATGAAGAACTGTTGTAGGCTTATTTCTTGTATTGCTTTATTTCTTGGCAAAAGGTGCGTAAATAGGGTTCCGTCTGCGTTTACCCTGCATTACAACTTTGATTACAAGGTTCCGCCTCTTTGATAGTTCTACCTGTTGTCATAAGGAAAAGAAATGTGTCCAGGCAAGACAAATTAAATATGGATTGTCCAATAAACATCAAGATTTTTTGTGTAAAGAAATCTTAATCTCTTAATCGCCATTCAATTACAGAGACTTTATGCGTCAAAGTGAGACATTAAAAGATGATTGTCCAATGAGCATTCATCTTTCTTTCTACTAAAAAATAGGTAATCAACCACCTTAATAGACATTAACAGATGCACGGACATCGCTGTGATGGGGGGTATAGGCTAAATTTCACTAAAATATTGAGTTACGCTAAGATATAAATAATACAGCCTTTTTTTTAATGTTTACATTAAAAACAATTTTATATTTCTGATTATTTTTAGGGTGGCACTGTGGTGCAGTGGTTAGCACAGGCATTTCTGTGTGGAGTTTGCATGTTCTCCCTGTGTTTATGTGGGTTTCCTCCAGGTAGTCTGGTTTCCTCTGACAGTCCAAAAACCTGCAGATTAGGCTAATTGGCTGTTCCAAATTGTTCCTGAGTGTGAGTTTGAATGGTTGTGTGTGTGTGTTGCCCTGAGATGGTCTAGCGAGCTGTTCAGGGTGTACCCCGCCTTCGCCCAGTTCCAGCCTCCCTTCGACCCTAATAGGATTAAGTGGTTTGCCAAATGAGTAAGGGAGTGAGTGAGTGAGAGTGATTCTTTTCACTGGTAATAAAAGAATACATTTAGACCTACTTTAATTAAAAATTAATTTCAAAATGATTTCACTTAATGGATATTTTTAATAGAAATAAAGGTGTTTTACTAATAATTTAAATGTCTTTTAGCTAAACACACCTACACAGTTTAATAAGGTATTGGAAACTCGAGGGTGCCACGAAGAGATTTTTCCTTCATCCACGTAGATTCGAGAACAATCAAGAAACACCAATAAAGTTCTTACAGTCACCAATAAACTTTTTTCCATCAGCAAACCTAAGCAATAAAAGATGTTAGTCTTAAGAGTCAGTCCTTAAAAATTGATCTCTGTGCATGAATTTATAAATCCCCAAGTTGGAACACTTTGGCCCGCTCTAATTGGTTAGTAATAAATTACCTAATTCACTTTAACGCCATTCACTGCCACTAGATGAACTCATAATTCTTTAAGTCTCCCACTGCACTGAATTACTTTGGGTCAATCCAATCTTAACATATGATCACATATCTATTAATGACGCACTAGAAATTCAGTGTATATGTTGTCTTATCGGGGTTTCAGTGTATGTGTTGTCCCTCAGCATTATTCTTCATAAACATTTCCCTGTACATTCTGATATAAGCTGGATTTAACAGTTCTAAGAACATAGCCATGTGGTAATTGTCAGCTTGTTTATGTCAAGCTGCTCTTTGTATTAAGGCCATAGTCAGAGTTCCTTCTCAAGATAGATCAACCCATTATAAAATATATTATATGCAATACTGTAATAAGTAAACAATAACAGATACAAAATGCATTCTTGAACAGGACCATGAATGGAAACGTCGAGCTCATTTGCAGCCTTCACCAGTCGAGCCATTTGAAGTCACTGACTAGGACGTAGTCATCTTCCCATTTGTCAACCTCGTACTCATTTACATCAGAAGGCTGGATTATAACAACCATGACGTTTTAGGAAAGAGGAACTTATGATATATAGGAACAGGAAAGGTAGGAATAAAGATGAAAAAGTATGCTGTGCAAGAGCATCACGGGGTGGGGGTCTGTATAAACGCTACAGATGATTGAGATGGATAAAGGGTATGAATTTCAGCTATGGGAAAAAGACGTTTTACAATCATCACATAGTGTCTGTCTGTGGGAGATGAAAAGTGGGTGAGAGGTTTTGCATTAAATTGAATTCAGTGACAGAAGAGTGATGGGGATCCATTTAAGTGATGCGAGCCTTCCATCAGACAGACAAGGGAACAGAAGAAGACCAAATGACAGACGCTTGAATTGCAGTTAAATGACAGAATTAAATGCGTTTTTTCTCTGCCATCCATCTGTACACCTCTGGAACTTTCCTGGGGTCACAGACTCTTTGCTTTGCACTTTATACTAGTCCTGAGGGATTCCCGAATGCCAGAACAGTCCCGGAGATGCTGGTAAGGATTGTAATGTAAAGGTCAGGCTCAGTATACGATTTCAGATCAGTGCGTTTGACCTTCCTATTCTTTTTTTTGTTTGTTTGCACCCCTGTGAAAGTATGAATGACTATGCAGATAACTATTGCCAGCTCTCGGATTATGTCACTACAGCAGCAGGTATGAAAACTGAAGCTATATTTAGGTGTTGGTTATCCTAGTGTTGCCATACTTGTATGAAGTACAGGATGTAAACTACCACTGGAAGCCCTGTATAAGCTTCAGAATAGCATAATGGGGCAGCATGGTGGTGTAGTGGTTAGCATGAACACCTCATAACAAGAATAAAGTCCTGGTTTTTGAGTCCCGAGGGCGTTCCAAACTGCCCCTACTGTGATGTAAATGGTCATGTGTGTGTTGCCCCTGCGATGAACTACTCAGCTGTTCAGGGTGTACCTCGTCTTCACCCAGACTCAGCTGAGATAGGCTCCAGCCTCTCCACAACCCCAGGAGGATTAAGCAGTGCAAATGAATGAATGAATGAATAACTTAATATCATTATGAGACCAAGTTTTACCCAACTTTTACCAAACCCTTTTAATAAACAGAGTAATGTCTTGTTAGGTAATTGACGTTGGCAGTGGTGGATTAGTGGTTAAGCCAATGGGTTACTGATCCAAAGGTCAGCGGTTCAATCCCCACTATCACCACTCTTGGGCCCTTGAGCAAGGCCCTTAACTCTCAATTGCTCAGTTGGATAAAAATGATAATTGTTAGTCGCTCTGGATAAGAGCGTCTGCCAAATGCTGTAAATGTAAATGACGATAAGCACCACAGCTAGTCTTTTGTATCTTTTTTTGGCCAAAAGCTTTGGAATCATGGGAAGATGGGGGTGTGTGGGTAGGGTTATGGTAAACTGATTGGCATCCATATGTACATATAAATTCTTCCATATGCTGATTTCCAGCAGGAAAACAAACATCACAACAAGCCCTTTAGCTGAGAATATACGTAGTCATGGGATTGGAAAAAAGTTCACAGAATCCCATCTGAGTTTTGTCGGAAGCAGTTATTGGTGGGTAAAGAAGATATATTGCATGCTTGCCAACAGGCTAGAGGAAAATTGGTCATCTGCCATTTTTCAAGTGTTTCCTCTGTGAAAGTAGTCTATCTGTGGCTGCATGTGTACCGGTTTGCTATAACATTAAAACTACTTGACTCTGTCTGAGGCTGAGTAGCTCTATACAGGGCAAGCTGTAATACACTGTGTGATCTGATTCCTCTCTTTCATATCCAGCATTAACACCTTCAGGGGTTTGTGCTACAGTAGCTCTTCTGTGGGATCAGACGTACTAGCCTTCGCTCCATCACTTCACTTCCCCATCAATGAGCCTTGGGTACCCATGATACTTTTACCAGTTCACTGGTCATATTTCCATGGATCACCATTGGTGGATGCTTACCACTGCATACCAGGAACACCCTGGTAGACCTGCCGTTTTGGAGATGAATACACCCAGCCGTTTATCATTACAACGTAGGCCTTGTCAATGAAAGTCATTCAGATCCTTACATTTGTTCATTTTTGCTTCTTTGAACACATGTTCACTGTTTGCATTCTACATAATGCATTCCACTCCTTTTCAGGTGTAACTGTAACAGAACAATCAATGTTATTCACTTCACCTCTCAGTGATCATAATGTTTTTAATGTTATGGCTGATTGGTGTACAAGCCCACTATTCAAATGTAACCTTTTCATACTTCATTAGGGTGGCAGGGAGCCTGGAGCCCATCTTAGCCGACTCTGGGCAAAATTGAACAGCACACCAGGCAATCCCAGGGACCAGACACACACACACACACACACACACACACACACACACACACACACACACACACACACACACACACACACACAC
>JBCNYH010000008.1:15278261-15299520 GCA_039654325.1 Tandanus tandanus | reverse complement strand
ACACACACACACACACACACACACACACACACACACACACACACACACACACACACACACACACAACCATCCACACCATTCACACTCACACCTAGGGGCAATATTGGAATAGCCAATTAGTGTGCACTAATAATGTGCATGTCTTCGGACTGTCAGAGGAAACCGGAGTACCCGGAGGAAACCCACGTAAGCACTGGGGAAAACATGCAACTCCACACAGAAACGTCCTCACCTCAAAGACAAGGCTTTCTTGCTGTGAGGCGGACGTGCTACCACTACGCCACCATGCCTCCCGCTGTAAACGTCATGATTGTCATGAGTGAAAACAACTGTCGGAACTGAATAATAAACAAATATATACTGTGAGTAATGGTTGTTTGTGATCTCCATTATGGTAACAAATGAAACCCCTCAGGCTATTCTTCTGGGCTTCACTTTGAGAAGCACAGCTGTAGAAAGAGAAGAGGCAGTTACAGAGAATAACATTTCCCCAGTGGTTATTGATTTCTCCAGCATGGTTTCTGTAACATGGTTTAAAACATGTGCATGAATTTAAAGGGTGTGTGCTGCAACATTAGGTTTAATTTGCCAGAAATTCTCTGCACGTGTGGACAATTCACAGATCTCGTTCACTTTTTTACATAGTCATAAAAGTAATCAGTCAGTGGTTTGGGAGTTATTTGATATTTAATCGAGTGGTGTAGTGGCTAACGTGTTTGCCTTACAGCAAGAAGGTCCTGGATTCGGGTCCTGGGCTATGCGAGGGCGTTTTGTGTGGAGTTTGCATGTTCACCCTGTGCTTATGTGGGATTCCTCTGGGTACTCCGGTTTCCTCCTACAGTACAAAGACATGCACCTTAGGCTAAGTGGCTGTTCCAAATTACCCCTAGGTGTGAGTGTGAATCGTTGTGTGTGTTGACCCGGCGATGGTCTAGCGAGCTGTTCAGGGTGTACTCCACCTTTGCCCAGAGTTGGCTGAGATGGGTGCCAGCCTCCCCGCGACCCTAATTAGGATTAATCGGCTTAGAAAATGATTGAATGGAAAGCCTTCATCCATGCAAAATGATCACTGGTGCCAGTCACTACCATTCTTTCATTCATTCATTCATTAATTTGCCAAACTGTTGGAGCCTACCTCAGCCAGCTCTGTGTGAAAGCAGGGTACACCCTGAACAGCTCAGCAGACCATTACAGGGCAACACACACAACCATTCATATTCACACTTAAACCTAGGGGCAATTTGAAACAGCCAGTTAGGCTAATGTGCATGTTTTTAGACTGTGGGAGGAAAACCAGAGTACCTGGAGGAAACCCAAGCAGGCACAGGGAGAACATGCAAACTCCACACGAAAACGCCCTCACCGAGCGCGGGACTCGAACCCATGACCTTCTTGCTGTGAAACGCTACGCCACTGTGCCTCCCCACTACTACGCTTGATGCTAAGCTAATTTGGAAATATTGAAACAGTGTTATTTTAGTGCTTTCTGGATGTTTAATGACTGTTTAACGGCCTTGCGGTTGTATTACTGTATATTCTGGTTTGGATAAACGATTGTACAAAGAGGAGATCATTTTTTTATGGAATGAAGATTGATTAAGCCTGATGCTGTCTTATGAATGCAATGTTTCACTACGCAGTCCAGAAATCCACATCCCCCAGTAAAATTCTTCCCTCAGCACAGATTGTGTGGGTAGGCTATATCATTTCTTCATCTCTGAGTAAGTGCAGTTGCCAGCATGCAGTGTTACCTCATCCAAATGTCCCGGCAGTCTTATCACCATAAATCGTTCATTTACACTCGGCGAGCAATCGTTCTTTAGTTTAATACCAAACTTTCTCAGTTGCTACTTGCAAAGAATACACGTGAAGTATCTTTTATAATGTTAATTTTAAAACATATTTTAATTGCATTAGTTCATAAAACCTATACAGACATTCATAACATTCACTCATTTGCTCTACCGCTTAATCTTACCAGGGTCACAGGGAGGCTGGAGCCTATCTCAGCTGACACTGGGCAAAGGCGGGGTACACCATGAGCAGCTCGCCAGACAATTGCAGATCAACCATAACACAGACTCACACCTATCAATCTGAAACAGCCAATTAGCCTAATGTGCATGTCTTTGAACTGTGGGAGGAAACCAGAGTACCCAGAGGAAATTCACACAAGCATGGGGAGAACATGCAAACTCCACATAGAAACGCCCGATCCCAGGAATCAAATCCAGGACCTTCTTGCTGTAACATGCTCACCACTACCCCGGTCACAAGGAGGCTGGAACCTATCTCAGCCGACACTGGGCGAAGGCAGGATACATGTACGCGGAAACTCCACACAAAAACTTCCTTGCCGAGCCTGTGACTCAAACGCAAGACCTTCTTGCTGTGAGGCAGACATGCTAACCATAACATTTATATGTTCACAGCTATCTCCATGGAGTTTGTTTTTTCGTGGTCTCACTGACATCTGTTGAACCACAGTACATTGGACTTCGGCAAAAGCATATGGAGAATGGAGAGTAAAAAATGCACCAATTAAAGGCTTTCTCTGCATTAAGCATCTTTCACAAACACCTGCCAATTTTTGTTGTTATATGAATTTAGTGGCGCTGCAACCGAATGGTCTGACGTTGGTTTGGGTGAGGTCTGTCATGGGAAAAATAGGTCAGGTCTATACGTAGAATACAGAGTGGGTAGTGGTTAAGGCTGTCAATTACTGATCAATTACTGATCAGAAGGTTGGGGGTTTAAGCCCCAGTTCCACCAAGCTGCCACTTGAGCAAGGCCCTTAACCCTCAGCTACTCAGTTAAATGTAAGTCGCTTTGGACCAAATGCCATAAATGTAAATGTACATCCGTTTGTACGTTACAGGATATACAATGTGCTGTAGTAAAAATACTGTGTAATATGTGGGTATTTCAGGGAGTCCTGTAGGTTTGGTCTTTTTTTTTACACCCGAGCCTAGTGGCTCATCACATCCGGAGCTTATCCTGTGAAGCAACTAGGAGTTCAACTCCTCCTGAATGGGACACTAGTCCATCGCAGGTTACTTTACTTTCCAGGTTCTTTTTTCTGGTACCCATTTATACTGCTGGGTGGACAGAGGCACACTTGTGGTTAAGACCTTGCCCGGGGGTCTTAGCACGGTGGGGGTCTACCAGGGATCCAGACCCTATATTCAGTAGCGTATATATAGTTTTCTATTTGTGGAAATCATCAAATTCTAACAGGATATTACCTCAAGGCAACTTTTAATGAATTTGACCTACTTTTCATTGTTGTATATTGGTTTCATTTTGAAAGTTCAGGATTTGCATAACTGCTTAAAATGCAGACGAGTGGAACTCTAACTGGCTGGTGCACAAAAAAATAATGAAATGATGGAGCAAAAAAAAAAAAAAAAAAAAAAAAGGTCCATAATACAATTTACCATGAGATGATATTCAAAAATGTATGTATTTTATTTAAATAATACCAATTGTATGTTAGTCATGTGTGTCTGGGCCACTGACTTGTAAGCTTGTAAGTAAACTGACATCACTAACATTCATTCAATTACAAAATCAATTCATCCTTTATTTGGGTCTTGTGGAGGCTGGAGCCTATCACAGCTGAGTCTGGGTGAAGGCAGGGTACCCCCTGAACAGTTCAATAGACCATCGCAGGGTCAATACACACACAACCATTCACACTCACACCTAAATCTTGGGGCAATTTGGAACAGCGAATTAGCCTAATGTGCATGTCTTTGGACTGTAGGAGGAAACCGGAGTACCCGAAGGAAACCCACGTAAGCAAGGGGAGAACCTGCAAACTCCACAAAGAAATGCCCTCGCTGACTCATGTAATGATGCATAGTGTAGAGTTCTGTAGACTTGTAGAACTGCAAAAGCCTAGTATAGTAATATAGTGGATTAATTTGACATGGCTTTTCATTTGGCCTTATATTTAAAGCTCTTATATTATTCTACACATTTTCAAACCTTTGTTTTTCATTTCGGACCCCAGCGGAGCACCAAAGTACGATTCCTAAGCCGTAAACTCTACAGTTCTTTAGAAAGCTGCTTCCCCATACCCCTCCCCGGAAACAGTGATTTTGAGTAATTGCGCTGGATGGCCTTTTTGGCTTCCTTCTCACTTTTATGGTATGTCCACTCTCTGTGCCTACTCTGCTCTGATTGGTCACCTTTCTGAAGTGGGTCGCCAGGGGTGAGAGGTGAGAGGTGAGATGGGGCTAGTGGGGGCAGGCCAGCTAATCAGAAGGCGTTAATCTTACACTAACCTCATTATTAGACCCCGTGGCACCGTCTAACGGCTATTCAACGCTCTTACAACAGTTCTGGGTCAAAAAAGTAGAAAAAGTGTCATATCTCCCCTTTAAAATAAAACAAGACAAATTTGTAATTTGATATGGATAATTTATGTAATAAATATATTAATATCAATATTATAAAAACATTTTGCAGTATATGAAACATACCCTGGATGTGAGACGTGATCCAAAAGTTCTCTTGAATGATTTTAATGGACGTGACTTTATTTGTTGGGTCAAACCTCTCAAATAAACTTTCAGGAGGATGTTTGGTAGGATCAAGGATCAGAGGCCTGGCCGCTTAAAACGTACTGGAGGCATTGAGGTTTGCTAAGCAGATGCTCGAGGCCCAAAAAAAATCTGAAGTATACAATCAGCTGCTATACAAACAAAACATAAGCTGCACGAGTATATGAAGTAAAGGAGAATCACATAATATCAGCGCTTGGTGGTCAAGAGTTTCCAGAAAAGCGTTATACCTTATTAATAGAAACACATAATGGTTGGTATGTTCGGACTCTCAACTGACTGTGATAATAAATATACTACAGAAATTAAAATCCACAAAAAAGTACAAGCATCTTTTCACTACTGATGTATAACTAACTTAACAAGAGCACCGGGAGAGTGCAAACTTCTGCCAAGAAATAAAAATTAAGTACACAGTACTAGGGCTGGGCAGTATGACCTAAAAATAAATGCTCTAAAAATTTTCAACCTACACCTGATTTATGATTTAAATTTTATTTAAAAGCAAAGACATGATTCAAACTTAGATATGAGTCTTCCAGGGAAGACTTGTGCCACCTGCCTTGCTTATTTTCACTGGCATTGAAAAATATTAGAATAAAAAGTTTTATTTATGGGAGCCCCATCCCCCCACCCCAGCCCAAAATATAGGTGGTGCACAAGAGTATGATGTCAATAAGATTCTGCAAAAGTTTGGTTAGAATAAGTTGACTGTTTAATGAGCAGTTGTAAGATGAGTGTTTAAGTGTGACGACGGACGACGAAGACAGACAACGGACGACGGCGACACAAGATGACAGATAGTGATCCTATGAGATGAATAGCTTCTCTAGCAGGAGATGAAATATGTTTTATAGGCCGTTTCAAATTGCCCCTAGGTGTGAGTATGAAAGGATGTGTGTGTTGGTTCTGCGATGGACTGGTATCATTTGAAATAGACTCCAGCCCCCCATCCTAATAGTCGAATTAAGCAGGTTGGGAAAAGTGTGAGTGGAGTCTACTCAGCACCCCCTGCTGGATCTGCAGTGCTACCACACTTCCAAAAAATGGGATTGCGCATGTAATTTTTAAATTGTTGCTAAATGCGCTGTTTGGATCAGATCTAGATGAAACTTGGTTTGATATTAAAGCTTCTGATCCTGAATATACAGAGCTTATATGCATAAGATTACATTCAAATTGGATGTGATTTAACGGAGAGATGATTTATTTTGCCCATTATAAAAGATAGGGATTTCTTAAAATTGTGATAAGTTTTTGTGACATTAATAAAAATAAATAAAAAATTAAAATTACATATTAATCTGTTGGCAGGAAGTTGCTAACAGTCAGACAAGCAAAAAGACAAACAAACAAACCCACGTTGATGAAAATGTAAACCTCCTTGGCGGTTGTTGAGACCCGTGCAGTCATATGTAGTCATCATACCATCCTAAAGCACAGGTTCTGGACTGGACATTGAAATGTTGGTAGAGTGTACTGACCTGTGGTGCTACAGCAGTGTTGCTATTTACTGTATACTGTAGACTAGAATATTTACCATTATCATTTGATACTGAGGAACATTATATAATGTAAACTTAATGGAGAGACAACACAGTACAGTGTATTTCTACAATACAAGTCATCTGATAAAACATCTGATGGTGTTTATAGGGTAACTCAGAGTGTGTTACCTAAAGGTACATTAGTGCAATGCTATTATTATTACTTATTTATACTTATATTATTTACTTTGCACTCTGTACACCTTGCACTATTCTGCGCACACAACAACCACACTCACTGGACATCTTGTGTGCATACTGCACCGACACTTTACAGACACTTGACACTACATACAGTATTACTTGTAAAATCGCCACTGCATTTATATTATATCTTATATATTTTTATATTCTATATTTTATTTTATATTTTATTTAATATTTTACATTTTTATATTTATATTCGACCTTTAACTATGTCCTTTAAATAGTTATAGTTATTGTTCTTTTTCTTTTTCTTCTTGATATTGATAGTTTATTCTTCAATTTTTAGGACAGTCGTAACAAGCATTTCACTACATATTGTACTGTGTATGATTTTGTACGTAACAAATAAATTAGAATTTGAATTAGAATTTTATTAACTTTACAGCTAGTGGACTGTATGGGTCTGATATATTATGTGAGATGTATATTGTTATTTGTGTATTAATATTTTTGTTCCTTGTCCATGTGACATGTTTAAATAGGCTTTAGTAATAGAGCAATAAATTATCGTTATCACAATATGACCATTCATATCGCCAGCTAGCTAAATATCCTGAATATCACCCTTTAGAAGAACAGAGGTGGAACGTGAAAGGCGGTACATCATTGTGAAATAATTCTGAGGGGAATATTCAACTCATCAACATCCACCGAGCCTGATGTGCTTTAATGTTTTAGTGTATACTACAGGCGAATATAAGAAAACAAAATAGTATACTAAGACGAATTTTTATGATTTGTTTCTTACATTTTTAAAATCATGATGGATGCAGGTGTACTCCGAGCGCATGGATGAGCAGGGGCAGAAGGGCTATCTAACAGTGTCTCTTTAACTAATTTTAAGAGTTTGTGTATATACTACAAGGAAACAGACAGAAAAGTAAACTAAAAGGAGATTTTTACACTTTATATTAATACCATGACAGAGGCAGGTCAGGCGAGCTCTGTGCTGTGTATCTAACCCCGTCTCTTTGGCCTACTTATGTAAAGTTACGTATATATTACACACATTCTGTAAAGGTGTTTTAGTATATACTTTGCGGAAACACAAGAAAACAAGATTTTACTTTATTTTTGATGATTTTTTAAATTTATTTAAATGATGATATTGTCTGCTCCATGTGAACATGGCTGTAAGCATCCATCATTTTGATTCAAGCATTAATAACTTGGAATAATCTTTTTAATCCCAAGATAGAGGACCAATCATATTATGCCAGTCCCATGTAGTATATACTAACGTCTCTTATCGTGCAAATAGCAGAAAAACACTGTGGAAGCTGAAACCTGCGACCAGACTTAATTAGTATTTATGACCCATAGACACCCTATACATTAGAAATTCCTGATTCTGATTAGAACCCTATATATATATAGCCTAAATCTCATTGCTTCTGCACGCGTGTGTTGCCATGAGTTAAAAAATCCAGTTATTTGAGTCAGGAAAAGTGGACAGTGGTTGGACAGGCTGTGTAATTTAGGCTGTATGCTTGGATTAACTCTCAGGGGAGGGCAGTGTAAGCAGAGGACATGCTGGAAAGAAGTCAATGTCTCCAGCTGGAGCGCCGTTATCCACACTGCCTATGAAAGGCCTGGGGTGCTCCTTTTTCAGTGCTGAAGGTCAGCCATCGCATTCACTGGAGAGGGAATGAGGGACAAAGAGAGCGCTTGAGAAAGAGATGGGACGAGAAAGTTATGCAGATGCTTATTGTCACTTTCCTGCAAATAGAAACTCCATGCAGAATGAAAATTATTGCTAAGCAGTAACTACATAGATGGCATGTGAGGTACCTGTCAAGGTCACAGAAGTGCATGCATCTGACATGAATTACACGTCCGCGAGTGACCTATATGACATGGTATTTATTTGTATATAGAAGGGCCAGTGTGTAGGGCCATCACATAAGTACATCACAAAAAGATATTAGAGTAACAGACCACAGATTGGGGTTTTTTTTCAGCATGGGTAAAGGTTACTTTGACGGTTTGTCTTCTTTGACCTTATGGGACAGATGTACCTACGTCATGAGGTGCAGCCATGGATACAAAACGAGCTTGCAGTACATCTAAAATTAACATTCAAGGCTGTAGGCCCTCACATAAGCTCTACCTGGTACCACCCACTAAGTGTGTGATCAGATGCAGTGCAGTGGTGGACATTGCCAACTAAGGACTACGAGAAAAATGCAGTTCAGTCAAGAAATTTATGTGCAGTGGTAATAAATGGAGATTTGTAAGAAATAATGAGCATGAGCATCAATTAATATGGTAATGAGATGGCTGATGGGGCATTTGTTTGCTCCAATTTAGGTTTTTATTAACCGAGGTGCTATGTAGTAAATTAAGTATTAAGAAAGTGTGCAAGGGCAGCATGGTGGCGTAGTGGTTAGCACGTTCGCCTCACAGCAAAAGTCCTAGGCTTGGTGAGGGCATTTCTGTGTGGAGTATGCATGTTCTCCCCATGCTTGCGTGGTATACTCTGATTTCCTCCTGCAGTCCAAAGACTTGGCACATAAGGCTAATGGGCTCTTCCAAATTGCCCCTAGGTGTGACTGTGAATGTGAATGGTTGTGCATGTATTGGCCCTGAGATGATCTGGCAAGCTGTTCAGGGTGTACCTGGCCTTCGCTTGCCGTCAGTTGATAAGAGCCGAGTGAGTCAATGAGTCAGAGAGAAACAATATGGGACGACATGGAGGTGTAGTGTTTAACACATTCGCCTCACAGAAAGAAAGTCCTGGGTTTAAGTCAATGTGTGGTTCTGTGTGGTACTCTGGTTTCCTTCCACAGTCCAAGGACATGCTCATTAGGCTAAGTCAATATTCTCGATTGCTCCTAGGTGTGAGTGTGAGTGCGAATAACTGTGTGTGTGTTGACCCTTCAGTGGACTAGCGTGCTGTTTAGTTGGATGGGATGGGCTCATGCCTTTCTTTGACCCTAATAAAGGATAAAGTGGTGTGTAATTATGCCATATTCTGAGGCATCGAGAACATTTGGAAAAGTAGTAATCTCACAAGTGTCTGGCTTCATTCTAGCCTCGTTCACTGACTGACTTGCTGCCGTTTCTCACCTAGCCCTCTCTCAGGAGAACAGTCAGTTGGTTAGGTACTATGCTGTGTTCGTAAAGGGCTTCTGTGTGAGTCACAAAGGTGAACAAATCACTGGTTGGCCCCTGGTTCCATTTGTGGAGTCCAGAGAGTCCTGTCCGACTTCATTTGGTCTGAGGTGAAGGTTTCTAAAGGTTCGGTCGGCGCAGAAGAATAGATGGATGGCACATTTGGGAAAACCATGCAAACTAAGTGAAACATTTATTGCAGGCACGGGTGTCTTGTTCTTTCTTCAGAGAGAAAGAGGTGACCATCTAGTGCCTCCCATGTATGTGTGCCAGAGACCTGCTGGGCATACTGGAGATGTGTGAGCACAGTGTGTTTTTACAAGGCCAGCAAGCCAGCCAGCCAGCTCTCATTGTTTAACAATCCTAGTGATCTACAGCATTTTTGCATTCGAATGTGGGGCTTCATTAGACTGGATCACTAGTGAGGCAATCAATGTCCGTACTGCAGACATTAATCTTAACCTTAGAGCTTGCACATCTGTCACTGCAGTGAGTATGCGCTCCCTGTATTCAGGTCACAGTGTGCTTTGGAATGCTCATTGAAGCATTCCATCGCATACTTATTACTTATCTTGAACAAGGCCCTTAATCATGATTTGATCAGTTTACTAGTGGTATCTCAGTGGAAAAGACCTTGATCCAGGGATTGGAAGGTCACAAATTTCTGTGCAAATCCATGCAGTACCAAGCTACCACTGCTGGGCCCTGCGGCAAGGTGCTTAACCCTGAATTGCTCAGTTGGATAAATGTTGGTCTGGATAAGGGCATCTTTCAAATACCAAATACCAAGAGTGTAAATGGGAATAAATTGCTTTGGATAAAATTCCACATGCATATAAGGGAGTCACAATGGCATAGTGGTTACCACGTCCGCCTCATAGCAAGTAGGTGCTGGGTTTGAATCCTGGACTCGGCGAGGGTGTTTCTGTGTGGAGTTTGCATGTTCTCCCAGAGCTTGCATGGTTTCCTCTGGTAATTCTGGTTTCCTCCTACAGTCAAAAGACGTTCACATTAGGCTAATTGTCTCTTCCAAATTGCGCCTAGGTGTGACTGTGAATGTGAATGGCTGTGTGTGTATTGGGCCCGAGATGATCTGGTGAGCTGTTCAGGGTCTACCCACCTTCCTATGAGCCTAGTAGGTTTAAGCGGTTCAGCAAATGAGGAAGTGAGTAATTGAGAGTGTTTTTGATACTGTAAATACAGTGTGAGATACCCGGTCACATGTGTCACGTGAAAGATTTCGCCCGCCTCATTTTTGTTAACACAGTGTCCGTACTTGCCTTCAGTGCATTTGCTGCGCTTGCTGATCCATGGCTTTCCTCCACTGTGCTCTGATCATCAGAGACTTAGATGGCAGGCTATCTCTGCTAAAATTGGCCTCAGGTATAAAGAATAAGATGCAGCCACTTTCTCTCTGTACGTGAGGCAGCTGTAGCAAGCTCCCCCGAGTCGTGCACTTTTATGCGCTATTGGAGTGCTACTAAAAGCTCTTGCATTTGGCCCATGACTGCTGCCAGCAACTCTGCTCTGTATTCCAACGCAGTAAAGGCACTCACTTGTTTCACTTCCTACCACTGCAGTGCTCTGTAGACATATCTGCCATTCACTTTACTCTCAGAGGAATGGAATGAATAGTCAGTAGTATTCTTATAGGCTACAAGGCATGTCACTGTCATCAGCTAGTTCGGGGCTCTGTGAGTGCATATCAAAGATGCTTCTGTCTCAAACTCTTTGGCCATCGATCATATTCATCGTCTGTTTTCCATCAGGGGAATAGCTGAGCAAACAGCTGGATATCCTCACCACCCTGCCCTGAAAATATAACATATAGGGAAAGTCACCAAAGAAGGTTTATGGACTTCGTCACTGTTGCCGCCTTCATGTGCTATCGGAATTATCCTACTTCCCATTTGTGAATGAAAAATGGCGGGCTCAAGGATAACGTCGCTGTTTCCATGACAACCACTTCCCTATTATAAGTTTATACCGCATGTTCAGACTAGTTCATTTATGGATAGAACAATACATAATAGCACTGTTCTCTATCAGGTTACGTGTGCATAAATTGCAGATTAAAATGAAGTACACAATCTATCAATAGCTAAGAATAATCCCATCCATCCATTCATTTACAGAACCACTTCATCCTAGGGTCCCAGGATGGTTGGAGCCTATCTCAGTCGACTCTGGGTGAAGGATGGGTACATCCTGAACAGCTCACCAGTCCATCGCAGGGCCAACACACACAACCATTCACATTTACACTAACACCTAGGTGCAATTTCTAACAACTGGTTAGCCTATGTGAATGTTTTTCGACTGTGGGAGGAAACCAGAGTACCACACAGAAATGTCCTGGCCAAGCCTGGGACTCAAACCCAGGACCTGCTTGCAGTGAGGTGGACATGTTACCCACTATGCCACAGTTTCACAGTTAAAAATAAACAATTAGGTACCATCCTTTACTGAACCTGTGATCTTCTCCACCATGTTGAAAGGGTAAAAGTCACCCCAACCTGCGCACATGGGTATCAGAATTTTTTTGAATTTCTCACTGGGAATTACAACTTAAGGACTATTCATGTGTAATTTCCAAGTCGGCAGCTCATATTTACCTTTTGAAGGCAGCATGAGTTTTCCCAACTCAAAGAGTAAGCCAGTATCAGTATTACCCTTGGTGAAAATTGTAGGCTTATTAGCAAAGGATTAGAACAAAGGATTAGAGTGCAATACACCATGTCTTTGAGTTCACTTTTCAGACTACTTAGCCAGAAAAGAATAGGAAATACAACCAATATAAGATTATACGGGATATTTAATAGACGTGTAGGGTCATGGTCACAAGGTCATGAACTGGCCGTTGCTATTGGAGAACATGCAAACTCCACCCAGAAATGCCCCGAAGAATCTGGGATCTTCTGGCTTCTTGCCTAAATGCCCATTATTCTAATTGGCTGCCCTTAGGTGTGAGTGTGAATGGCTATAAAGAGTTAATGTACAAACATATATATAGTACAGTATACTGTAGTGTGTGTGTGTGTGTGTGTGTGTGTGATAGTACTCTAACTGTACTATATACTATATTGTGGACAGTACTGAACTATACAGTACAAACAATACCCAAATCTTTATATTATTACAGATTTATTAGCATGGATAAAAATTCAGACCTGATTGAGAGGGTAAGTTATATATCTGCCCTTAAAATTAACCTGGGTTTACACTGGGGCCACGATGTCCATGATTTAAAAGAATCGTGATGAGCGTGGGGGGGCTGTGAGATCAAATCATGATGATCTTGATGGTCATCTTTTTGACTGTCAGATATTTTGCCACGATTATTACGATTTATCACAATTTGATGCCAATTGTGATGGAATGTGGGTATTGTAGTCGAGCTTAACAGAGTGTAACAGACCTTGATTCGCCATCGTAGGGGATCTTGATGAACTTGGACACATGATTCCTTCAAGTTTCATCTCCTGGATGCACCCTGCCTTTTTATATTCCAGTCGTGCTTCAAGCATGCTCATAAATTGTGGAGCTCCATGCTTTTTTGATTCGTGGAGATCGTAGACATCACGGCCCCAGTGTAAACCCTGGGTTACTCATTTGGAGCAGTTTTCAATTTTTAAAAAGCATTTGTCTAGTTTGAGAGCTCTGAGCCTGTGGTAGCACACATACTTTAAAGAATTAGGTCGACCATGTTATCAAAAATATGGAGCCCTGACATTAAGAATAAAAATATAAAGGAAGATTTAAAAAAAATCGAAAATTAAAATATGAAAAGATATATTTTCATATTTAGTAAATACCTAATGACCTCTGCTAGTGATGGTCTGGTGAGCTGTTCAGTGTGTACTCCGCCTTCACTCAGTGTCAGCTGAAATAGGCTACAGCCCCACCCTAATAAGATGAAACAGTTTGGCATATGAGTGAGTGAATGAGTGGTTATGTCTGCCCAGCAGGTTATGTTTTACCGTTTTGTATGGTTTTTAGCAGGATTATAGAAAAAGTTCTGTCCGGATTTTCATGAAATTCCTACCAGAGGGGGGCTCTGGACAAGGAGGGCTCCTTTTTGGAGATGATCTGGGTGAAATTCTGGATCCATGAAATGTTTTAAAAGATTCTTTAACATTATGAAATAAGACACTTTTTTTTGAAGTGTCATATTACATCAGGCCCAGCAGAGGGTGCTGTATACTCTCTGGGGTTTTTCATCTTGGCAGAGGTTTACGCTCTCTAAGTGCTCTTGTACAATACATCAAACATGTAATCAGTCATACATCCCACTTCTCAAGCACCCACGTTTTGTCTGATTTTCCTTATTTCTTATCTTTATGGGACTGAAGCACTGTGTAGAGTGCTAATATTGTGTGTTCTGTACAGAATGTAGCCTTGTTATGTCTAAAAATGGTTACACACACCAAATCATAAAGCCTTATCCTTGTAAATAGTCTATTTAGTTCTGTTTACTTGTACGCCGTAGGTTCATTTCACTATGTTATGCTTCCTGCTGACAAATATGATCTACAACTGCTCAGATGACAAAACTTACATTCTTTTTTTATTACATGTCTATTGAGGAGAAAAATTTCACAAGGCACCAGTGCTTCATATTTATTTTTGTACTCAAGGACGAGCTTGTGCATCTTTCTTTAACTGAATACATTTCTTTAGAACCTTCCTTGCCTTATTTGAACAACAGACAACATCACAGCTAAAAATTACACATAGTTAAAAATAATAGGGAGGATATGCTTTCTGTTGCGTATAAATAATATTAAAGACACTGGAGAATGCTTTCTGGACATATTATGTTATCACACTGTACGGGTGGTTGGTTGGGCGGTTGGGCGGTTGGGCGGGCAGCGTGGACACTCAAGGTTTACAGACAATAACTTAAACACAAATGTGCAGTTGTGAATAAAAGTCAACAGAGTTGTTCTCCAGGCCGTAGTACTGAACCATATTTAAAAAGAGGTCAAAAGGTTAAAGGTCAAGGTAACTATGACCTTTTATGTATTTTCATTGAATATTTGGTTTCTGAGGCGGCATTATGAGGTTAGCATATCCACCTCACAGCAAGAAGGCCCGGGTTCGATTCCCGGGCTCAGGCATTTCTGTGTGGATTTTTTATTTTTTTTTTGTAAAATTCTTTTAGAAAGACGGGAGCATTTTTTGTTTTTTACCTGCTTAACATGTTTCAACTACTTCCTGTAGTCATCATCAGAAGCGTCACGTGATGTTCTTGTGACGTGTCTTATAGGCTGCTTAGGTTGTTTTTTTCCTCTTTACTTACGCCCCCTACTGTCTGTCGCCTTATTCAGGACCACATCCCAGGTGTGGGACAGGGTGTACGCTCCTTCATCCCGGTTCATAGTCCTTGGTGCCCGTTTTCTAATTTCGATAGCCTCCTTGATCCAGCGGTGGTATTTGTTACTTTCAGCATGAATGACCCTGGCATTTTCCCAGTCCATGATATGGCTCTCTCTCCTGCAATGATCGGATATGGCTGATTTTAGGTTTTCCTGTTCGGCTTGTTCTTTTATTGCTCTTGTTTGTCTCTTTGATGTTTGCTTTTCACATTCGTTTTGATGTTCTCCTTTTCGTATTCCAAATGATCTGCCTGTTTCTCCAATGTATGTTTTATTGCATGATAAACATGGTATTTCGTAAATGACATTACATTTTTGTTCTTGGTGTATGTTATCTTTTGGTTTTACTAGTAACTGTCTGAGTTTTGTGAGTGGTTTTATGGGGGTGTTTACGTTATGGTTTTTTTTGGAGTTTCTGAGGCGGCACGGTGGCACAGTGGTTAGCATATCCACCTCACAGCAAGAAGGCCTGGGTTCGGCCTGGGTTGATTAGGAAGCAGCCTATAAGACACGTCACAAGAACATCATGTGACGCTTCTGACGATGACTACAGGAAGTAGTTGAAACATGTTAAGCAGATAAAAAACAAAAAATGCTCCTGTCTTTCTAAAAGAATTTTACACAAAGAACAGTTAAAACTAAGAAGACAGTATGAACTTCTATCAGAGATTTCTGTGTGGAGTTTGCATGTTCTCCCCATGCTTGCATGGGTTTCCTCCGAGTACTCCAGTTTCCTCCGACAGTCCAAAAATATATTCACAGTAGCCTAATAGGCTGTTCCAAATTGCCCCCAAGATGTGAGTGTGAGTGTCAATGTTTGTGTGTGTGTGGGCCCTGCGATGGTCTGGCAAGCTGTTCAGGGTGTACCTCGCCTTCGCCCAGAGTCGGCTGAGATGGGCGCCAGCTTCCCCGCAACTCTAATTAGGATTAAGTGGCTTAGAAAATAAATGAACGAATGAATGATTTCCGGACCACAGTACAGTAATAACACAGTAGTATGTCTCAAACGGGTGTATCTCGCTCCCTCTGGGGGCCATTGTTCTGTATGCTTTTCTGTTGTCTGCATGCTTTATAATGCCATATTTTGGACACGAATCACAAGCTATTTTGGAAACTGTTTGAGAGAAACCGTACTCTACTCTTCAGTGACGGTCATTTACTGTACACGATGACGACCCGAAGAAGGATGGTTATTAAAAGGAACTTTATGAACTGTTCCCTCATCATCGACTCTAATGTTCTTGAGCAGCTGCTGAAATAAATGGAAATGTGCTTTGTCGAGGCTCCATCTAATTGCACACTTCATGTGTACTGTGCCACAAAGCCTTCTCGCAGAATAGCACTTAATAATTATGAACAAACTGCCAAGGCTTTTATGTCGTCTGAGATTCAATCAATCTCTTTTCAAATAAAAACGACGCCCTGCTTTGAAACACACAGCAATTTCTGGAGTCTGAGATGTGAGTCATGCACATCAGTAGCTCTTTACTGAGGGAAGGAGATCTGGTCACATGGGCACTAACATTGGCTTCATTGGCGTCTATCTATCTGTCTGTCTATTTGTCTGTCTGGCTGTTCGTCCATCTATCCATCCATCATTCAGGCAGCCGGTCTGTCTGTGTATTCATCCGTTCATCCGTGTGTCTTTCCATCTCTGCATATGTCTGTCTGTTCGTTCGTCCATTTGTCTGTCTGTCCATCCATCCATAAGTTTGTCTGTCTGTTGGTCTGCCTGTCTGTCTATTTGTCTGTCTGTCTGTCTATCCATTCATCAGTCAAACAGTCTGTCTGTCTCTCTGTCCGTCTATTCCTCCATCAGTCTGTCTCTCTGTCGATCCATCCATCCATCTGTCTCTTTGTCTTTCTGTCTGTCCATCTGTCCATCTCTCTGTCCATTTGTCTGTTTGTTTATCCACCCATCTATCCATTCATCAGACTGTGTCTGTTCATCCTTCTGACCATTTCTCTATCCAGCCATCAGATCGTCTGTCTATTTGTCTGTAAGTCCTTCTATCTATCCATTCATCAATCAAACTGTCTGCTTGTCCATCCATCCATCTGTTTGTCTGTCTTTCTGTCTATCAATCCATACAATTGCATGTCTGTTCATCCGTCCACCCATTTATCTATTCATCCATCAGTCAGACAGTGTCTGTATCTTCATCTGTCTGACAGTCTATGTGTCTGTCTGTCTATCTACCCATCCATCCGTCTGTCTGTTTGCCTGTCTTTCTATCTATCTATCAATCTACTTTTGTTTTTATAATATTTTTAATGTTAACATTCAGCCTGTACTGTAATGAAACGAACACAACAAGGTTTCGAGTGTACTGAGTCAATCCGTATCTGAACCCTCGCACTTCCATTACACAGCTTCACCACACTCAAAGTAGAAACACCACCCACACCTCCTTCCAACAGGGGAACAGTTACTCTACCAGAAGCACTATCTTAGTCCTTTTAACCAGGTAAGAGGTGTTACACCACTGAAAGATACGTTCCTGATCATTTTCTGTACCCTGCTGGTCATGAAGGGAACTGCAACTCGGCTGTTTCATTGTGTAAATAAATATGATGTCTGTAAGGGAAATAATTAGAATCATTTTCTGATTGTGACGAATGCGGTTTGGACATGGTTGTTCAGGGAGGTGACAATAATTCTACATTTTAGACACTAGGTGGAGACAAAGACCTTCTTGTGAGTAAAACAGTGATTTATGTCCCCCCCCCCTTCTTTCTTTTTTTATTTTTTTTATTTTTTTTATTTTGGAAAATGGAGTAAAATCCATATTGTGTTACATATTATAAACATAGCATTAATTAATACTGATATATAAAGCATTGACTATATAAAGCAAACTTATCCATTTGTGCTGTATAAACACGACGTCTCTCTCGGGTTGTGATGTCCGTCTGTTTAAACCCACCCCCTCACCCCTCCCCTCGTTCCCTCTTTCTCCCAGGATCCTTTGCAGGCTTGTCATGACATGATTGTGCAATATGCATATGAATTGAAATGACATGCATAAATGTTCTCTCTATTGCTTTCATAAGCAAGAAGTCTGCTTCATTTGGACTCGGAAAAACAGTTTTCCCGATAACTTTGTTATTCGAAGCCTCAGTATTTTCCGAGATACACCATGCACAATGCCAGAAATACAAAAAAGTATTTTTTTTATTCCCTTCTACCTTTTGTAATAGAGTCTCACATATATTATGCTTTGATATTATGTTTGTAATATTCTATCATTGTATGTCACCTTTATGTTTTTATTGAGATGGTAGTTGATAGAATGATAAGTTATAGATATTGGTTACATTACTGTCTATTAAACCTTGTCTGAGATGTACGTGAGCTCAATTCACTACTTGTTTTTTTTTTGTTGTTGTTGTTGTTTTTTTTTCTCATTTTTTGTTTTTAATTTTTAAAAGTATAAAAGAGGGGCAGTGGTGGCCCGGTGGTAGGGTGCTGGATTACTGATCTGAAGGTGGGGGGTTCAAGCCCCATTGTCACCGGGTTGTCATTGCTGTCCCCCCAGTGCAGCTAACTGGGTCAGCCTTGTCTCTCACTGTCTGTGGTGAGAGGCATGTAAAAGAACCATTGCTGGCATTGCCGTCAGCGTGTTTCTGCCCTGCGATGGCCTGGCGAGCTGTCCAGGGTGTACTCTGCCCTCAGCCGGAGTCAACTGAGATGGGCGCCAACCTCCCCGCGACCCTAATTAGGATTAAGCGGTTCAGAAAATGAATGATTGAATGAATGATGATGAAAGTGTAAAAGAATTAGAAATCTTGTAATAAAGCTTTTATGATTATTATGAGATCTCTTAAGCCGCATTCACACAAGAAGTGATGAGTGACAGGCGAATCGATTCACCACTGAACGCCACACAAAATCACCTTTTTTACATAGTCTATGGAAGCAAATCGGAAAAGGTTTCAGGAAGCTCGATGTTTGGCGGCAATCAACGGTATATTTAAGCTCTGATTGGTTATTGCTTGTGTGAAATTTCAGCTCAGTTGAAGTCTGCGCCTGCCCTCTTCGCATCGCTTGAGAAAATGTCACCTCTTAAGGTTAATTTTGCTGGCGACCATTGACTGAATCCCGCTCTCGTAACTACATGTTTTTTATTAGTGTCATGGTAATTTCTGCACATCATTGCAGTGTCTTGAATAATGTAGTTTAGGTGGGGATGAAGGGCCAAGCTGCACATGAAACTACAGATATGTTCATTCATTCATTCATTCATTTTCTGAACCGCTTAATCCTAATTAGGGTTGCGGGGAGGCTGGCGTCCACCTCAGCCGACTCTGGAATACACCCTGGACAGCTCAGACAGAAACATGCTGACGGCAAACCAATGGCCTCCTCTTTACGAACGACAGCAATGGTTCTTTTACATTCCTCTCACCACAGACAGTGAGACACATGGCTGGCCTTTGATAATCCAGTTAGCTGCACTGGGGGGCAGCAGTGACAACTTGGTGATAGTGGGGCTTGAACCCCTGACCTTTGGATCAGTAAGCCAGCACCTTAACCATCGAGCCACCACTGCCCCTACAGATATGTAAAAATGTTAAATAATAAGCAATTATTGAATATGGCGAAGTGTAATGCAGAGAATTATTCAGTCGAGGGGGTGTCATCCACCCAAAGATCAAGGCCACCGAGACCAAATAATTCCCCATATCAGATGAAAGCCAAAGTCTACAATTGTTACCTTTCGTGTGATCAACGTGGAAGGTACTGTGACGCGGCAATTTTCGTTCTGCAGGAAATCGTGTGTGTGTGTTTGTCTGTCTGCAGTCCACGAGTGTGCGCTCGATCCTAGTAAGTTATTACCTTTGGCGTGAGCTATATATCGTTGATGTGATTATTACTAGATATTTGAGAGCTTATGGAAATTGAACTTAAGAAAAGTACCTGTCTCAGAAGAGGTAAATTTTTTTATTTAAATTTCTCCACTAATGACATAGTAACTAATGTCATCACAGTAGAAATGTTATTAGTAGTATTAGCATAAACACATCATTTAGGTAACGTAACGTAACCTAACGTTTGGCACTATTATACAACAACAAGGATTTGACATCATATATGCCAGGTGGTGCCACGCGAAAGGTCAGTGAAAACCTTACCAGTCAATTTATCATTCATTCATTCATTAATTTGCCGATGCGCTTGTCCCTACTAGGCTCCCGGGGAGGCTAGAGCTCATCTAAGCTGACACTGGGCGAAGGCACGGTACACCGTGAACAGCCTGCTGCAGGGCATTGAACGCTGGGCAACACACACTCATACACAACCATTCACACACACTAGGGTCATACCTACCTAGGGTCTTTAGTCTTTAGTTGGAGGAAACCGGTGTACCCAGAGGGAAACCCACACAATCATGGGGAGAGCATGCAAACTCCACACAGAAACACCCTCGTCAAAGCCGGGACTCAAACCCAGGACCTTCTCGCTGTGAAGTGGGCGTGCTAACCCTTACACCACTGTGCCGCCCTTATAATAAATGCATGATTTTAAATGAGCTGCATGTGTATAAAGCTGGGCGATATGTTGACAAATTGACCATTTGTACCCTCGAACAATGGATTATGTTCAGTGTGTCGAATTAGCAAAAAATATGAACTTTCCTTCAGAGCAGAACAGGTTTTTACCCCCATGAACACATCAATAAAAAGTCTGTATAATGTAGCATGGTACATAGAACTGTAAATATTAGGCCTATTATTTGATATGACGTATGATAAGTGGGCAGTATCGGGAGGAGGAAGAGGAGGAGAAACAGGGTGCAAGCACAAAATGGAGCTCAGACGTGCAGAAGAGGATGTGAACAGTGACCGCCCCGGTGCCTGTTAGCTATACGAACAGTCTATATGTTCAATTATTCATTCAATTTCTAAGCCGCTTAATCCTAATTAGGGTCACAGGGAGGCTGGCGCCCATCTCAGCCGACTCTGGGCGAGGGCAGGGTACACCTTCGATAGCTTGCCAGGCCATCGCAGGGCCAAAAAACACACAAGCATTCACACCTAAGGGAATCAAACCCGGGACCTTCTTGCTGTAAGCCGGACATTCCAACCACTGCGCCACCATGCCGCCCAGTCGGTCATGTTCTGTCATATTATTTTTATCTCAGAAAATTATTTTCATAATGTCATAGAATATCGTGATAAATATTGTTATCATGAAAATGTTCGAACATATTGTGGTAGAAAATTTACCTCATATCACCCAGCCTCACATGAGTATTGCTTTTTCAGCCATATCATTCTATTTACATAGCCAGGGTCAGCATTTTTACTGGATTTTAACAAGCTAGATCTATTATACAGACTCAGGGTAATGACATAAGATGATTTGGTGCACACACACACACACACACACACACACACACACACACACACACACACACACACACACACACACACACACACA
>JBCNYH010000008.1:15250348-15271771 GCA_039654325.1 Tandanus tandanus | reverse complement strand
CACACACACACACACACACACACACACACACACACACACACACACACACACACACACACAACCATTTACACTCACACAACCATTTACACTCACACTCACACCTACAGACAATTTGGAACAGCCAATCGCCTAATGTGCATGTCTTTGAACTGTATGAGGAAACCGGCGTGCCCGGAGGAACCCCACACAAGCACAGGGAGAACATGAAAACTCCACACAGAAACACCCTCGCTGAGCCCAGGACTCAGGCCCTGGACCTTCTGGTTGTGAGGTGGGCTATTAAAACAAATAAAAAAAGAAAGAAAGAAATCAAATTATTATTATTTTTTTTAATGTTGTTGCTCTTTTCAGTATTTTTTCAAACTTTGTTTTATAGTAGATTAAGTTCGGCAAAGCATTCCAGCACTTTTTTTTGTGACATGAACATTTTGGTTCATTTCTCACCGATGTCTTGAATTGATGAGGGAAAATTGAACCACTTCATAAAGTCCTCTCCAGCACATCCTGAAATCTTTCAATAAGGTTAGGATCAGGACTCCGGGGTGCCAATACATGTGTGAAAATGATTCCTTAGGCTTGAGCCACTCTATCACTATTTGAGCCCTATTTTTTTTTATCCACACCATCAGGGAAGTCCATTGCCTCATTAATGTTGCTGAGCCTCTACCTGATTAATTGAAGCAACAATGTCGTGGAGATTACGTGCTGTAAACAAGGATAAAGGCGGTCTCACAAAATATTACAGTGCATTACTTCTTTTTGACCAGATAGGTGAATGATAGTTTGTATAGGTGCTGAGCATACACAACATGAACGTTCAGCCTTCACTTGTTGTTGAAGACCCCATTTTACATTATTTCTGGATTGGTTTGTGGTGGATCTGGAGCATATTCCAGTGCATGATGCAGGAAAACACCCTGGATGGAACAAGGCTCGCTCTCATAAGTGTTGTAAGTTTATTCAAGCACCGGTTCTATGTTTTGGATCACAAACACCTCCTCCTTTCCAGGCTAATCAGTTTTACAGCCACCCCTCAGGGAAACCATGCCTGGGACAATAAACCGCACATGCATGTATTCTCTTACTAAAACCATGCTGCTGCCTCCTGCATCTTTAGTGACCTTTATTTCCCGGCAAACCTAGTATTCCAGGAAATCGTTTTAGGCCGTGGTATTTTGCTCGAGGTGCCCCATTCTGAGCAATTTATTGGCACAAACCATGGCCTGCCTGAGAGACGGCTGGAAATGATCAATGGAACCTTAAAGTTGATCAGTCACAGGAGGTGGACATGTCCTGATTCAAAACATGGAACTAGAGTATTTGAATAATAATTAGTTTGTTCTTCTGTGTAGCAGCATGGTGTCATAGTGGTTAGCACGTCCGTCTCACGGCAAAAGGGTCCTGGGATCAACAATGAATTTTCTGTGTGGAGTTTGCATGTTCTCCTCATGCTTGGGTGGGTTTCCTCTGGGTACTCTGGTTTCCTCCTACAGCCCCAATACATGCACATTAGGCATATTGGCTGTTCCAAATTGCCCCTAGGTGTGAGTGTGCCTTTTGAGCTGCTCAGGGTCCCTGTCCGCTGACCCGGGCTCGGCGGGGGTGCTTCTCTGTGGAGTTTGTATGTTCTCCCCGTGCTTGCGTGGGTTTTCTCTGGGTACTCTGGTTTCCTCCGACAGTCCAAAGACATTCACATTAGGGGTGATCACACTAGAGGTGCGATAGAAAAGTGAATGATGTGAATTGATTCAAGCAAATATTTTGCGACATATTTACGTCGCAAAATATTTGCTTGAATCAATTGCAACTAATTTGCGAGTAATTTGTGATTGTTTTGCGGACGTTTCAGCGAATCTTCTGTCGTAAATCAGTCACGTTGTGTCCGCTTTTTTTGTTTTTTCAAACCATTCGCTTTTTATTTGTGAGTTATTAGTGCAAACAAAATGCGAATAAAATACGAATGATGCCAAAATACATGGAATATGGTGGATGCCAGCAAGTCTCAAACTTTGTGAACGAAAAACAAATAATTTGCGAGCAAAACGAGAACTTTGCGACTGTTTGAGAAGAGTTTGGGACTACTCCAAGTTAAAGCCTCGTTTTGCGAAATTCGCGGAAATTTCAAACGTTTGAAATTTTCTGCAATGACTTCACCAACCAGGTGTTCAAAATGCGATGCCGCAAATGTCACACAACAAATTTGAGAAAGAAACGCGAAGGCCGCAAATTGTCATTCACATCAGCCGCTTTTCTATCGCACCTCTAGTGCAATCACCCCCTTAGGCTAACAGGCTGTTCCAAATTAGGTGTGAGCCCCTAGGTGTGAGCATGAGTGTGTGTGTGTGTGTGTGTGTGTGTGTGTGTTCGTGTGTGTTGGCCCTGCAATGGACTTGCGAGCTGTTCAGGGTGTACCCATAATTAAAAATATCCACAATTTAATTTGCACCTGTAATCTGCTAATAATGTCCCTTTTTTTTTTTGGCACACTCACACGCACACACACACACACACACACACACACACACACACACACACACAAAACCACAAAGTATTGAGGTAGATATACAGTGTTCTCACTCACTCATTTGTTGAACTGCTTCATCCTGCAGTTTAAGCTGGAGCCTATCTCGGCTGACTCTGGGTACACCCTAAACAGCTCTCCAGACCGTTGCAGGCCAACACACACAACCATTTACACTCACACTCATTAGTTCTAGTACACTAGTACTCAGAGGAAACCCACGCAAACATGGAGAGAGCATGCAAACCCAGGACCTTCTTACTGTCAGGCGGACGTACTCACCTTGATACAGTATATTACGCTGGTTTAGCTTAGTCGTGCTTTTTTAGTTCATTTCATGTTAATTTCTGGCCACTAGAGGGACCCAGTCCATAAGAACAGCCCCAAGAGCTGCTCTTACACAGAATCAGGGTTAACGTTCCGGTCACATTCTCATGGTTTTTAATTTCTACTATGAGTCATTAACAGTTAAAACCAGACCAAATGATCCACATGATCACTGATGATTAGACTGTTATCAGAGTAAAAAAGATGATCTGAGGTGATGATCCTTGAGTCTGGTTTAGTTTGAACTGGATTCCCCAGTCTGGTAAAATTTAAAGGAATGTTTATTGTTCTTACTCTCTCCAAAGTAAGATGTAATGTTGATTTCAGATTCCTTTTCAGTGTGTTTTAACCACACGTTATATTCATACGTTTTTCCTGCCTACCATCTGAGAATAAAGTTATTGGGACATGAAACAGAATTTATATGCATCAGCGGAGATGAAGTCATGCTTGGGCTCTTTTTCTGGTTTAAAAACCACTATAAAAAAATATTGGATCATTTAAGATGATCTCATACGTATAAACACTGATGTAATCAGCCTGGTATGTGTTCAGTGCAGGTGGTATGAGATATGGAGCAGTTAGTCAGTAATCATTTCTTGTTCTGAAACTGAACTCAGAACGTGCTGTATTCACACCATGTTATCTGAACATTATTCTTAGAAAAGAATTTAAAAATTAAAATCTAAAAAGTTCCTGATGAACTGTATACCATCTAGGGTACTAAATCTCAGAGCGGAGCACCATACTTAGTTAACTATTGACTTATTTTTGGATGGCTTGTATGTCCACCTGTCCAGTTTCTGTACGTGTTCATTCATTCATTTTCTAAGCCGCTTAATCGTTAATTATGGTCACGGGGATGCTGGCACCCATCTCAGCTGACTCTGGGCGAGGGTGGAGTACACCCTGGACAGCTCGCCAGGCCATCGCAGGGCCGCCTGTATGGGTTGTAATGCCAATTGACTGCACGGCATTGTGATGCTGGATGGATGCTGATTGGTGGATATGTATCACGATGCTAATTGTCTGTACTGCACTGTGATGCTGATTGGATGCTGATGCATAACCGTCAATTAGCATTGTGATGTATAACAGCCAGTCAGCATTGTGGTGCATAACCGCCAGTCGGCATCGCAATTCTGCTTAGATGTTATGTATCGCAATGCTACTTTTCTGTTTTGCATTGGCATGATGATTGGCTGTTATGTACTGACAAGGTGATTGGATGTTATGTATCACAAAGTTGATTGGCTGTTATGTATGACAAAGCTGATTGGCTGCTATGTATCATGATGCTGATTGGCTGTTATTTATTACAAATCTGATTGAATTTATGTCTCATGAAGCTGATTGGCTGTTATGTATGACAGAGCTGTGTGGCTACTATGCATCATGATGCTGATTGGCTGTTGTTATGTATCACAAATCTGATGGGCTGGTATATCTCATGATGCTGACTGGCTGCTATATATATATATATAAAATGCATAACAGCCAATCAGCTTTGTCAAACATACCAGCCAGTGTGGATCATGATGCATAACAGCCACTTAGCTGATCACAGTCGTTCGCAGTATTCCCATCTGCACACACGTTATTGTGTGCCTAGTGTGAATTCTTAATCACCCCATGCAGTGCATGAAAAGCCCTTTAATGGATCCCTCGGCTCTTTGTTTCCCTTCTCATGGAGGGTATCGAGAAGAGTATAGTAAACTAGTGATTAATGATTAAAGTGTTTTCATGAATTAGATAATATACTTCTACTTAATTTATTTCTAGTTTCAGCTCCAAAGTATTTTTAGAAAGTAATTCATCAAGTTCATGTTTCTTAAACCTGCTGTCATTTTCACACTCACCTTCTCAATCACTGCTGTGTAGGAACACAGCTTGACACAAGTGTTAATTGTGAGGTGTGATCAGAAAGTTCCGGAACTGCTCCTGTAGCGAAGGAACAGATCGCGGCACAGTCATACGCGGGCAGCAGGAGTGAGCAGTAATGGTTGTTAGACATTATGCCTCATGACATCATGCTGTCAACATCGGGACCATGTTGTTCATGCGTTTTGAGGATGCTGAAACGTGCACCATCGCAATTTGTATATCAACAACAGAGAAAGTGAGGTGTTCTGAATGGCATTCATGCTTCACGATAATAACTCTCTCCTGCTAGGGTCAAGGGGTGGCTGGAGCCTATCCCAGCTGTCACTGGGAGAAGACGGGGTTCATCCAGAACAGCTCGCCACACCATCGCAAGGCAACACACACAAACATTTACACTCACATCCACACCTAGGGGCAATTTGGAACAGCCAGTTAGCCTAATGTGCATGTCTTTGGGCTGTCAAAGGAAACCGGAGTACCTGGAGGAAACCCACTCAAGCACAGGGAGAACATGAAAACTTCACTCAAAACGCCCTCGCCAAGCCTGGCACTCGAACCCAGGACCTTCTGGATGTGGGGCGGAAGTGGTACAAGATAATATTAGAGAGAGACATTAGAACAGTGCTGAAAGGGTTGAGAATGCAAGGATATTAGGACTAAACATAAAAAGCTGAAAACGGTAACCTTAAATGGAAATTGGGGTCAGAGGTCATGCAAGAACTCAGGGGAGCGAGGGGTCTGCTGGTGGTTCTAACTATTTTAACCAGATTTAATCCACACCAGCTGTACCCCAGCTATAAAAACCTACACCCTTTTCCTTTACTGTCGTCTTTTATGTTCTTGATATTCCTCCCCATGTTTTTTGTGCTGTTTGACTGGCACCTATTGAGGGAGAGAGAAGGCAGGATCCACATACGCTTCAAATTCTACCACTTCAACTCAACATGGAATCTGTCATTGAAACCCGGTGGCGTGCCATTCTCTGCAGTGCTGGGTGACCCCCTCCCCTAACCCACCCCCTTTCTTAAACATAATGTAAGACGTATTACCACACAAGCTATACCCAATCCCTTTTTACATTTGCACCACTCTGTGATGAGGTACCACCTGCCTCGATGCTGACGAAGATGCCAGAAATAAACAAAGCCACCCTACTATATTGCTGTATACTATACGATATATTAAATCCTATTTGTGCATGAAAGCAGCAGTTTATTAAAAAAAATCTACCCAAAGCCTTGTTTTATAATTAGACATTAACAGATTTTACATTAGTGGTACGGTGGCGTAGTGGTTAGCAGGTCCACCTCACAGCAAGAAGGTCCTGGGTTCGAGCTCTGTGCCCAGCGATGGCGCTTCTGTATGGAGTTTGCATGTTCTCCTCATGGTTGTGTGGGTTTCCTCCAAGTACTTTGGTTTCCTCCACAATCCAAAGACATGCACATTCAGCTAACTGGCTGTTCCAGATTGCCCCTATGTGTGAGTGTGAGTGTGAATGGTTGCCCTGCGATGGTCTGCTGAGCTGTTCAGTTTATACCCCGCCTTCACCCAGTGTTAGCTGATATAGGCTCCAGCCTCCCCACAGCACTAGTGGGATTAAGCAGTTCGGCAAATGAGTGAGTGCGAGTAATGACATTTTACATTTTTTATATTTGGTGAAATAATTCTGCCTCACTGCACAAAGGTCCTGGGTTTGAGTCCATGGGCTCAGTGAATTTTCTCCAGGAACCCCATTTTCCTCCGACAGTCCAAAGACATACACATTAAGCTAATTGGCTGTTCCAAATTGCCCTTAGGTGTGAGTGTGATAGTGAATAATCAAACCAGTCTAAAGGATGAAAAGATTCAGGATATGACTTGACCCTACATTAAAAAAAATAAAAAATAGACCGCAGGAGTCCAGACACTCCTGCCGAAAAGACCATTTCATAATATGCCAATATAGAACCAGCATAGCAAGTTTGAAAGCCCCAGCTTCCGTTCACGGCAAGTAAATGTCTGGAAACCTAATATACAGTTTTGCCTCAGTGACCTTAAAAAGTAGGTCAAGTTCACTGACACACAAACTCATCCTAGCACTCATAGTAGTGAACGAGCATACCAAGTTTGAAAGCGCCAGCTTCAGCGCACGGCAAGTAAATATCCGGAAACTAAATCGTGACGGACAGACAGACAAGCGGACGGACGGAACCTATTCCTATAGCTCCCGATGGGTGGGAGTTAAAAAGTGAAAACGAAAGTCAGATAATTGCTTCGGTGTTTAAATGAAAGTAAACGATATTGTATGTTTTCATTCATTATTATAAAGTCCCGGCAGTGTCGTGTAGAATTACTACTGTGAAATCTACTGTACATTATATCTCTCACTCCCTCACTCACTTTTTTTGCTGAACCACTTAAAACTTAAGGGTTGCCGGGAGGCTGGAGCTCTGGAACAGCCAATTAGCCTAATGTGTATGTCTTTGGAATGTGGTAGGAAACCAGAGTTTCCGGAGGAAACCCACGCAAGCACGGGACAGTACACTAACCACTATGCCACCGGTACAATGTACGTTACGCATTCTTCTTCTGTGTGATGTAAATTCTTGTACTTTTTTCCACAGATAAAGAACAAGCTTCAGTTTAGTGTTAGTTTTGGAAAGGCTGCTGTTATCTGACGACTGTTTTTACAGCCTGCTCTATCAGCACGGCTCGGCCGATTAGGTCGCTGCGGAAAGAAATATTCTGCTGTGCTTGGCACTTTCCTCACAGTCGGTCGCAGTATTTCCAGCCGTATGCGCACACGTTATTGTGTGCCTAGTGTGAATTCTTAATCACCCCAAGCAGAGCATGAAAAGCCCTTTAATGGATCCCTCATCTCTTTGTTTCCCTTCTTATGGAGGGTATCGAGAAGAGGCCTAGGTTAACCACCACAGTGAAAGAAAAGAAAAAAAAGAGGGAGGGCTGTTAGGAGTGATGGAGCATAGCGATGACGTGGGGAGAGAGAAGCGAGATTTTATGTAAATGTTGGAATCACATGCAGCTTCGCCTTCAGCTGCTGCATTAAAGAATCATTTCACTAAGACTCTAAGCATCAGAGGACGGGTGGAGCCATATGCAATATTCAAAATATGATAATCTTACCATCTAACTATCAGTATACTCACAGTGTACGATAACACACAGAGATTTATACCAGATATACACTTAATATCATAGACATAGTGTATTTGTTGTGAGAACACATAGTGGATGTCCGTGCTTCACACATTTACTACAAAAAAGGAAATTAAAAAATTCAGCTCGTTACTTTTTACCTGAAATGCAGCAGGAATTCCTCAGAGATTTTCTTTTTAATAGTAGATGATAAGAAAAGGTGACAGGAGTTCACGGAGGAATTCCATCATGAGGCGTCAGTATCACGCATGACGGAGGCTTTGTTAGTTCCCCGCAGCCCTAGTAGGAGTAAGCAGTTCGGCAAATGAGTGGGTGAGTGAGGGAGTAATATTAATAAATATTTAATGAGATGGCTGGGGTTTAACCGTTGAAGGCCACTCAAGGTCAACGGTTAGTGTCTCAATTGAAAGTCCGTACATGGATTCCTATTAATGTTCCATAATACCAGTATGTCTATCCGCACTCGTCTCAATTTGTTGAGCACTCACAACCCTGTGACCTTGATTTTCACCTTTCATGGTCACTCAGGGTCTAAGGTAATTTTCTCATTTGAAAGTCCATATATGGTTTAATATTAGTGTTCCATAGTAACCACAATTCTGTCGACACTCATTTCTATGTTATAAGCACTCTATGTCCAAAACTTTGTAACCTTGGTCTGACCTTCACCTTTGACCTTCACTTTCAAAATGAAGTTCTTCTCTGGGACTCAGGTGGAGTAGTGTCCCCATCAAGTCTAGTGAAAATCTGTGCATGGGTATGGTCAGAATTTTGTACACAGACCATTTTGTGGTGAGGATAAAGATCATTCTCATCTCACTCATTTGCTGAACCGCTTAATCCTACCAGGGTTGCGAGGAGGCTGGAGCCTATCTTAGCCGACACTGGGCGAGGGCGGGGCATACCTTGAGCAGCTAACCAGACTATCTCAGGGCAACACACATATACACACACACAACCATTTACATTCACACTCACACCTGGGGGCAATTTGGAACAGCCAGTTAGCTTAATGTGCATGTCTTTGGACTGTGGGAGGAAACAGGAGTACCTGGAGGAAACCAATGCAAGCATGGGGAGAAGAGCAAACACACAGAAATGCCCTCGCTGAGCCTGGGACTCGAACCCAGGACCTTCTTGTTACTATGTGGTCTTGTCTGGACATAAAGATCAAATTAAATGAATAAAGAATAGGTTAAATATAATAATATAAATAAAACTACATTCCTACTTCACCCGTAGTGCTTGACTGCCTCATAAAAGAAAATACTTCATCCAGTACCACACACACCTTGGGATTCATTTCTGGGTAATGATCGCCTAAATCCACACTGGTGAATATGCTGTATGCATTATTTATAGGATTTGCGTCCAGTGCTGAAGTCATGCTCCATTTTGTGTCTTACGTTTCAGCATCAGCTCTCCAGCGCACTTCTATACATCCCTGTAATCTCATTAAACTTTATGAGAAGTGTTCCTCTTCTTAGAGTTTTTCCATGTATCATGTACTACAGCAGGACTTTTCCCACACATTGCTCAATAGGGGTCAGATTTCTGTAGGGGTTTGAAGTTTTACTGAAGTTTAAAGGGCAGTACAAATTAAGATGAATCGAAACAAGCTTGCAGGCGGCACAGTGGTGTAGTGGCTAGCACATCTGCCTCACAGCAAGTCGGTCCTGGGGTCGAGTCCTGGGCATGGCAAAGGCATTTTCTGTGTGGAGTTTGCATGTTCTTCCCGTGCTTGCATCGTGTGGGTTTCCTCTGCGTACCCTGGTTTTATTCAACAATCCAAAGACCTAGAGATCCAGATTGCCCTCTAAGTGTGAATGTGAATTGGTGTGTGTGCGTGTGTGTGTATGTTGGGCCGAGCTGTTGTTGTGCATATAATAATAATAATAATAATAATAATAATAATAATAATAGGGCAGAGGGGCAGTGGTGGCCTGGTGGTAGGGTGCTGGCTTACTGATCCGGGGGTCCCCCCAGTGCTGCTAACTGGGTTATCAAAAGCCAGCAATGTCTCTCACTCTCTGTGGTGAGAGACATGTAAAAGAACCACTGCTTTTGTTCATAAAGAGTAGGCCATTGAGTTGCCTTCAGCGTGTTTCTGCCCTGCAATGGACTGGCGAGCTGTCCAGGGTGTACTCTGCCCCCGCCCAGAGTTGGCTGAGATGGGCACCAACCTCCCTGCCCCCCTAATTAAGATTAAGCAGTTCAGAAAATGAATGAATGAATAATAGGGTGGTGCATTGGAATAATGGTTAGCACTGATCCCCTCAGAGCAAGAAAGTCCTGAGTTCAAGTCCTGGGTTCATGCCCAGTGAGAGAGTTTCCTTATGGAGTTTGCATGTTCTTTACGTCTTTGCATCACATGGGTGTCCTTTGGCTATGCCGGTTTCCTCCCACAGTCCTAAAACGTACACATTAGGCTAACTGCCCCTTCCAAATTGCTCCTAGATGTGAGTTTGAGTGTGAATGGTTGTGTGATTTGCCCTGCGATGGATTGGCGAGCTGTTCAGGATGTACCCCGCCTTCACCAGAGTTGGCCACCCTGGTTGGATTAATCGTTTCTGCGAATGAATGACTGGTATCCTCTGTGGTTTCAATAATTTCTGTTCCGTCATTAGTGAAATGCTCTAAAGAGATTTTTCATAGTGAGAAAGGCAAAGCTGTCGTTGAACTTTGCCCAAGCGAGATGGTGAAATATAAGCCAGATCATTGACGTCAGCAGCATACCTTTATTTTTTACGCCTGTCCCTGTATCTCTGTTACAACACAGTTACTGTTCCCTGGAAAGCCGCATTTGAGGAGCTTTCATGCTGCTGGAAGAATAAATTGTGCAAAGAGAGGGAAAAAAAACATTCTTCAGATGTTTGTGCAACCTGTCTTTACTTTTTTATCGAACACTTCAGTCATTCCATCGTGCCTTTGTGATAAAGGTGTTTTCCACTCCTCGGAAATAGCGCCTTTAGTACAAATCACATTTATAAAACCGAAGTAATTCAGACAAAGGCAGCTGTAAGAATCGCTTCCGTAACCTTTGATATTTAAACTCAAACAGGCTCCTGAGAATTCTCCAGAAAGCTGTAATGAATTCTTGTGGGCCTCTGTGCGAAGCCTCCGAAAGCTTTGTGAGCTGCCTGTGCGTTTATCCTTAATATGCCGTGCCTCCTGCCATGAATTATTAAGGAGGCGCTTTTACTGAAACATACTGCTTTAATGCGAATACACCAGCAATAAAGAAATAAATAAAATGAAAGTTTGGTTTAAGAGCAGCATTCTTGAGGACGTGTCAGAATTTGAAGCTTGACGATGGTGCAGTGTGTGGGTAGTGATGTCACCTCACGGCTCAAGCTTCCCCAAGTTTATCCTGAGCTGTGGTTACTCTTTGTGTTCTTTGTCCTCTGAATTTTCAGGAATATTCTGGTAGGTAGATTGATTTGAGCAAGTGTGTGAAAGGAGTTCGGATTGGTGTCCCATTTACGATGTATTCCTGCATCATTCCTAGTGTTGCTGGGATAGAGTTCTGGATCTACTGCCATCCCAACCACGACAAACTGCTAAGTGAAGATGAAGGAATACTTGAATAAATGAATAGAAACCAAATAATTTACAGAGTGTGAGGTCTGTACAGAGAAATCTCAGCCTGAGGTCTTTATTAAAAAAAGCTGGGATTTCTCCCTACAGACCGAGCAAACAAGTCTAATAAGTAGTTTAATAAATGGCATTTTAAAATGGTGGCCTTTTTATTTCCCTTCTCATTTCTAAGTGTATTTTACTCGCTCACTTGCTCGCTTAAGGGGGTGATCACACTAGAAGTGTGATAAAAAAGCGACTGACATGATTTGATTTCTAAATTTTTTAGCAAATTTTAAATTCGTGTCAAGATGCCTTGCGACTCCACATACAAGCAAATATTTTGCGGCTTAAATACATACATCTCACGAAAGAGGTGTGAAGGTCGCGTGACAATTTGCGATTGGTTTGCGGATGAGAAAAAAAAGAGAATCTCCTGTCATAAATCAGGCACGTTTTGTTCGATTTGTTCTCAAATCATTCGCAATTATTGTGAACAAAATGCAAATAAAATACGAATGATGACAAAATACATGGAATATGCCAGCAAGTCTCATACCTTTCTTAAACTTTCCGCGTGGAAGTCTCCAACTTGTTGCTTTTCTTGCGAACGAAAAACAAATAATTTGCGAGCAAAATGACAACTTTGCGACCTTCTCACGACATGTGCGGACTGTTTGCGAAGAGTTTGAGACTACTCCATATCAGAGCCTCGTTTTGCGACATTCATGGAAATTTCGAATATGTTCATTCATTCATGCATTTTCTGAACCGCTTAATCCTAATTAGGGTCACTGGGAGGCTGGCGCCCATCTCAGCCGACTCTGGGCGAGGGCAGAGTACACCCTGGACAGCTCGCCAGGCCATCACAGATTTCAAACATGTTTGAATTGTTTTGCAATGAGTTCACCTACCAGGCGACCAAAATGCGATGCCGTGAATGTCGCACGACAAATTTGAGAACATTTTGGGAATGAAAAGCAACAGCCGTAAATTGCTATTTGTATCAGTTGCTTTTCTATTGCACCTTTAGTGTGATCACCCCCTTAGAACTATTTGTGTAGCAGGGAGGCTGGAGCCTATCTCAGCCGACACTAGGCGAAGGCGTGCTATACCCTGAACAGCTCATTAGACCATCGCAGAACAGCAACCACTACAATTCACACTCACACTTACACCGAGGGGCAATCTGGAATGTCTTAAAACTGTGGGAGGAAACTGGAGTAAGATAAAACCCAGAACAAAAAAAGTGAACTATTTATGTGAGGAACAAATCCTCCTTTACCCACTGCACCAATTATTGCTTTCACAAGAGCTCAACATTAGCGTGTGTGTGTGTGTCGTGTGTATATGTGTGTGAGTTTTGGATGCAGACAGTAGTGGTGCTGATAGTAACACATTATAAATAGAGCCTACTGTGGCGGAACTAGACATAGACGTTACCATTAAGTTTAAAAGATTGTTGATGTGGGTTTTTTGGAGTTTTTTTGAAAATCATCCAGCTGTCTGCAATGACTCAGCACTTAACCATGAAGCATCTGAGCGGCCTTTGAGTTTTAACACTTCTCACTTTATTGCAGTAGATAGCTGGAGCCTATCTCAGCCGGGGTACACCCTGAACAGCTCGCCAGACCATCACAGGGCAAAACACACAACCATTCACAGTCACATCCACATCTACAGGCAATTTGAAACAGCCATTAGCCTCATGTCTTTGGAATGTGGGAGAAAAACAGAGTACCCGGAGAAAACCCACACAAGCACAGGGTGAACATGCAAACGCCACACAGGACTCAAACCAAGGACCTTCTTGCTGTGAGGCAGACTAACCACTACGCCGACGTGTTGCCTTACAGTGGATAAATCAGCGGTAATTTACAAACCGCTAGAAGTGTTTTTTAGCTACAAACTCTGTTTCGGTGTGTGGAACTGTTAGTGTATTAAAAAAATAAAATGACTCAGTTCATGTTATTCATGATTTCTTTCTGTCCTTTTTTCATTCTTTTAGGTAAGTTATTGATGCGGTGGATCATTGTGCTGTTGTATCAGTTAGCCTTGGTAAAGTATTGCATTATTATTATTATTTATTTTTTTTATTGGAACTCTTCTGCTTCCTTTCTAATGGGTACAGAATTTAGGTACCTAATTAGGACTCCAGATGGCTACATGTCATTCTGTGCTTTTTCAAGTAGAGTGCTTTTGACCTTTTAGATGGCTGTATGGCACCATTGTCCTGTTTTATTGGGGGTTAGCATAGATATCTGAAGTAACAGTTGGCAGGTATACTATTTTAACATAATAAATTACTACTAACAGGCTATATGGCCAAATGGTAGTGAACACCTGACCATCACATCATATGAGGGTCTTCCCACACATTTTAAAGCACACTGTCATGGTCACTTCCTGATTTGCTGACAAACTGTATTCACCTGGGATGCGATAGCGCAGTCAGGAAGTGAATATAAGGCCTTTTATATGCATCATGGTCGCTACAGGCTCCTCCAGTTGTGTTCAGGGTTTTTGTTTTACTCCTGAGTGCCTTCGGTTTCAGCTGTAGTCTCTAGAGTTCTTTGTTCTTTGTTAGCCGGCCAGGTGTCTTTGTTTCTTGTTTTGTGTTTCAGTTCCTGTTTTGTTTGGGTTGCCAGTTCCTAATAAACGCCTCATCCAGCGATTTTGTCTGTATCCAATACGGGTGTTAAGGGTTGTCCACACAGGAGGCAATATGCGACAAGCGACCAAAAGTCAATGAACGCCAAGGAAATGAGCGATGACAGGTGCGATTTTCACAAGTAACATGAAGTGGGCACGTGCAACTAAGTTCAACTGAGCGGAACTTTACCACCACACAGTTCAAGCAATAACCAATCAGAGCTTTACGATACTGTTGATTGACAGATGCCACCAAACAATGAGCTCCCCAAAACATTATCCATCGGGAACTAAGTTTAATGACTCCGCCCACATCAACATGGAAGAGCAGCTCATTATTGATGTGTGCTTTATGACTGCACACAGAAATTTAACAAATACACTTGGGTCCACATTTACGAAATGGTTGTCATTGCTCCTGAGTGTGTATTTATATATGTTTAACTCTTCCCAGTTCATGATACGCAAGATCCTCCGTTCTATACTTGCCGCATGGTAATAATAAAGATAACAGTATGCTATTTATTATGATAATATGAGCTAAAATAAACACATAATATAAGATATTGATGATAAAAGCTCTCACGGGTCTACTGTTGGAAACTCGCTCTACACTGCTCATAGTTTCACTCGGAAAGATTTTTAAGCGGGAAACATGCGAGAGGGTTACCTAGGCATCAAGAGCTGACGTCACATCAGAGGCAAAGCGATTCGTATGTCGCTTATCACTACCGGTGTGGGCGCTGCTTTATGGTTAGGTGTCCACAAACTTTTTTTTGCCAGCAATCTGTCCTTGCAAAGGATGTCAAGCAGCAGATACATCCCAGTAATTAGACAAAAATATTCATAAATGTACAGTTGTCACAATTATTATCTGTGCTGTGTCTGTAATGTAATGCCTCGATGGAATGCATGTTGTAGGTCATTCAATAAAACGAAACAACAATTTCATGTGTGAAATGAAATGCTATGTGGTGTGGTTTAGCCCGAAGCTATTTGTAAAACGTGTTGTTAATGCAGGCTAATGCATCATGGAGACAGCATGCTCTAAATGTTGTTAATATTTGTCTTGAGGCTGTAAATCCAGCAAACATTATGTTCTGTGCCAGTTTAAGAGTAACTGAACCAAATCGTTGGAGTTGTCAACAATGTCCTTACTGAAATGGCTATTCGTTTTCCTTGTTTATATATCCTTGTACAACAAGCAGAACCTGATTACCTTTGATAGTAGATAAGCTAGCTTGTTATTTAAAGTGCTAGGAGCTTTATAATTCAGCTTTATTTAATACTTAAAGTTGTTAACTTGACATGCCTAAGAGCAACAAGTCAAAGCCTGATCATTTCACACTAATTCATGTCGGCTTTCTCAGCACACTGACACAGTGTAGGGGATTTCTCATACACTTATTGTAATGCAGTCTTAAAAAAGTTTCCCATGGAGAAGAAAAAAAACAGCAGGAAAAGAAAGTTAATAAATAAACATGCATGGGGCTACTGCGACAGGATGACTTTCCCCTACATGTTCGTATTCGAACATAATGAAATGCAATAGCATAGAAGTCGAAACTCCTCCCACTGCACATATTCTACTGACATTCCAGTCCAAATGACTGCTTCTCCTGTTCTAGCACATTCCAAAGGTCTGGTAACTGAGGAGGCCACTGAAATTTGCTAAACTCACTGTTCATGGAAACAAGTTGAGAAAACTTGTGTCTTGTGACACATTATGGCACAATATCATGCTGGAAGTAGCTATTATAAGATAGATAAATTGTGGCCAGGGGCAGTGGTGGCTCAGTGGTTAAGGTGCTGGCTTACTGATCCAAAGGTCTATCGCCAAGTTGTCACTGCTGTCCCCCCAATGCAGCTAACTGGGTTATCAAAGGCCAGCCATGTCTCTCACTGTCTGTGGTGAGAGGCATGTAAAAGAACCATTGCTGTCGTTCGTAAAGAGTAGGCCATTGGGTTGCCGTCAGCATGTTTCTGGCCTGCGATGGCCTGGCGAACTGTCCAGGGTGTACTCTGCCTTCGCCCAGAGTCAGCTGAGATGGGCACCAACCTCCCTTCGACCCTAATTGGGATTAAGCAGTTCAGAAAATAATTTAATGAATAAACTGTGACCATTAAGGGACACCAAGAACACAGTAACCTCTCTTACATGGGGCAGATGTGGCCTAATGGTCAGATAAGCAGGTCTGAGACCGGAATGGTTGCTGTTTCGATTCCCAAACCGGCAGGAAAATTGTGTGACAGTGGGGGGAGTAAGCACCCCTTTCTCCAACCTCATGGCTGAAGTGTCCTTGAGCAAGGCACCTGACCTACACCTGCTCCTGGGCCATGCAATGTGGCTGCTCACTGCTCTGAGTGTGTGTTCACTGTTTACGTGTGTGTGTGTGTGTGTGTGTGTGTGTGTGTGTGTGTGTGTGTGTGTGTGTATGCGTTTCTAATTTTGGATGAGGCAAATTTCCTATATTAACATAATATATCAGAATTAAAAAAATAACTGTGCCAGGGAAAGCCAGGGCTATCTCAAGGTTACCCGGAGGCTAGTAGCCTGGGGCTTTAAATCTCGATCCGAAAACCTGTTTGTGTTTCTATTATTGTGAATAGCATATAGCCCAGTAGTTTCCATGACCATAACAGGCCAAAGACCGCACAGCACAGTTGCAGCGAGAGCGTCAACGTTGCAACTAACTTAATCTATTTGAATGCTGAGCTACCTAAATTAAATACAACTAAAACAAGTTTGTACCGCTACATGTGTTTATTTGCACCAGATAACAGGTCATGATTTGTTCACTCAAGAAGGTCCTAGGTTTGAGTCCTGGCTCGGGTGTTTCTGTGTGGAATTTGCATGTTCTCCCTGTGTTTGCATTGGTTTCCTCCGGGTACTCCGGTTTCCTCTGACGGTCCAGAAACATGCATATTAGGCTAATTGGCTGTTCCAGACATGTGAGTGTAAATGGTTGTGTGAGTGTTGGCCCTGTGGTGGTCTGCTGAACCGTTCAGGGTGTGCCCCGCCTTTGCCCAGAGACGGCTGAGATAAGCTCCAACGGCTTGGCAAAAGAGTAAGTGAGAGGTGATACTGGGCTGAGTGCTTACTAGTCTTCTGTATACAGAATGTCCACATTGTTGATGACATCGATGTTTTATAGAAACCTACTCATGCAGATTAGTTTTTGCTGAAACAAAACAACTGCTTCAAAAGCTCATGTCTCAACATGGCATGGATGGCTAAGACTAGTTTAGCTGGAGGTGTGAATTAAGCACCACTGGTCTTGTCTAGCAAGTGTATTAGGTTTTCAAAACCAGTGTCTGGATGTCTAATCCCTGGGTTGTGACTACAATGTGGGTTCGGTCTACTGAGTAAAAGCTTTCCTGATGCAGCACAGGCTGGTGTGACAGTCACAAGGGCAGAGACGGTGCTATGCCAAGTAATTACATTCCTTTCATTGCAGTGTACAATATTAAAAGGATAATGTATTAAAAGATTTTGACAAATTCCCCTGTATTTGTTCTTGTGACGAGTGACACGGGGTGGTAGGGGCTAGCACGTACACCTTACAGCAAGAAGGTCCTGGATTCGAGTCCCAGGCTAGATGGGGGCATTTCTGTGTGGAGTTTGCATGTTCTCCTCGTGCTTGCGTGGGTTTTCTCTGGGTACTCCAGGTTTCCTACTACAGTTCAAAAACATGTACATTAGGCTAATTGTCTGTTCCAAATTACCCCTAGGTGTCAGGGTGAGTGTAAATGGTTGTGTGTGTGTGTGTGTGTGTTGGCAATGCAATAGTCTGACAAGCCGTTCAGGGTGTACCCCGTCTTCACCCGAAGTCGGCTGAGATAGGATTATGCAGTTTGCCAATTATGTAATATTTTCCATGCAGTATTTTTTACTGGATTTTTACTAGGTTTGAGCAGCGATGTCTGTAAATGTCTACAAACTAGTTTTAAAAAAATTTGCAATAATATATAAGCCTAGGGCAGCACAGTGGTGTAGTGGTTAGCACCTCCGAATCACAGCAAGAAAGTCCAGTGTTCAAGTCCCAGGTTCAGGCATTTCTGTGTGAAGTTTGCTAGTGTAGGTTCCTTCGGGTACTCCGGTTTCCTCCCACAATACAAAGACTTGTACATTAAGCTAATTGGCTGTTCCAAATTGCCCCTAAATGTGAGTGTGAATGTTTGCTAATACGCTATAACGCTAAAATGTTAAGCGATTTGGCAAATGAGTGAGTGAGTGAGTATTACAAGCCTGTGATATGGATTCCAGTTGGCACCACTGTCAGAGCTGCTGTAATAGGAAATGTATCACCGTGTTATTATGGCATATAATGAAACAGAAATACATGGCATGCTGTATCATCTAATAGATATTTGATGTCTGGGAGTGACTGAGACTAATTTGTTTTAAACAGTCCTTAGAGGCCGTTAGCCTTAAGCAAAATTTCATTAAGAAGGTAATATCTTTAATAAAGCTGGGTTTGGGAATTGGAGCATTCTGAGTGTGTGGACAAGGTGGAAATCTGTGAGCAGTTGAAATGTGAGCAGTTGAAAAAACTTAAACATAGGTAACCTCAATAGAGCTAACCTCATTATTTGACACCCTGGTGTCATAAACTACAGCTGTTCAGCACTGTAACAACATTTATGGGTCAAAAAAGTTATTAAAAGTTATACTTATTTCCCTTTTTAAAAGTTTGGCTAATTTTAGCTTTCATTGTAAAAATATTTTGCTGTGATCACAAGTTCGAATCCAGGTTGGTACCGCAGCCATCCGTGACCAGGAGTCCATGGGAGCTAATTGGCTGAGCTTTCATGGGAGGGGGGATGGCATACACTCACTTCCCTGTCACTCACAGCGATCACCAGCCAATCATGGGAGCTCATTCGTTCAAGGGGCGGACAGCGATATTCCTCTGAGTGTGTTAGGCTGCCCCCAAATACGCATGCGCAGCAGTTTGTAAAAATGCATATCACGGAGGGAGCATATGCATACTTACATCCCTCCATGGTTGGTGGTGGTCGTGTGATAGTGATACCCGGAACCATTCCGGGTTTCTATATATATTATATATATATATATATTCCGCTGGACCTGAAAACCCTTTATTTTAAAGGGTTATAAACTTTATATTAATGATCCCTTAAAGTGAAATAAAAAGGAAGGCCTTTAAACTCTCCTGTTACACATGAACATATGTATATTTTCATCAGGTGGTTTTTACTTACATTTTCAAAGTTGTAATCTGTTAATAGGACGTGAATTTGTCAGTTTATACAAGGGAAGATAATGGCAATAATAACAGTATACAGATATTAAACTAACAAATCAGATATAAACTAATGAATTTCTGAAAAAAAAAATTAATTACGCACAAATTCACATAATACGAGCTTCCGTTTACACACATCAGACAAGCGTCCGCGTGTTTATAGGAACGAATGGTATATCCCACAGTTCATTTATATGCAAATTACTTCCATATTTATCGTCGCATACACGTGAATAACTTTTCGCAGTACGATGTCGCCCCCAATACAATGCAATTATTATAAATACATGTAGACTGTCTCTGTATCTCTGTAAATGTATATTAATTACGCACACCTGAAGATCATACCATTAGAAAGACTTCTAAGTGTGTGTCAGTACAGGTACATTACTTTTTTTATATATTTATATGTGTATATATGTAAGTAAAAGAACACTGACCTCGGCCTCTGCTAAGTTGGTAACAGGTCATAATGTGAATTTACTATAACATCAGGTTGGTTTCGAGGTGTATTCTCACTTGTATGTCACAGTGCATTGTGTTTGCTTGTGAGCTCAGTGTGAGGCTGGTGTCAGGATTCGAACGCTCAGTACGAGCTGAGATGTGACCTCTATTCCTGCTCCACTGTGTACCTGTACTGGGAATGCTTGACATTTCCTTTTTTCAGCCAGTGAGAATGGCAGGTGACATCTCCTTACCGCACACACACACAAACCCTGTATTTCTATCTTTGTGAGGAATTCACTGATATAATGCAGTCCCTAGACCCTCCCTTAACCCCAATAATCACAACTAAATGGCGAACCCTGACCTTCACCCGAACCCTAACTTAAACTTAATTCTAACCTGAAGCCTAAAGCCAAGTCTTAATTCTTAAACAGCTCTTTGAAGAAATGAGGACCAGACAAAATATCCTCAATTTTTTAAAAATGTCCTCACATTGTTGGTTAAAAACACAACGATTAGTCCTCAGTATGTAGCAAGTACACACACACACACACACAAACACACACAACCTTGCACTTTACGCACACTTTTTTGCCTTACTAACTTGCACACTTTGCACTTTATGTGGCTAGGACAAAAACCTTGGTCGTAGCTCTGTGTTGTTGTTTTTTGTTTTTTCGAATTTGATCGTTGTTGTATGTTTATGTAGCACCTGGTTTTGGAGAAACGTTGTTTCACTATGTACTGCGTCAGCTATATGTGGTTGAAATGACAATAACGCTTCTTGAACTTGAACTTGAATTGAACTACTATTATTGTGAGGTCCCTTTACTAAACCAGGCTATGCATACACGTCAATCTAAAAAAAAGAAACCAAAACACCCCTATGGGGTCTTATAGTTGATTTAAGTTGGGGGAAAACAAAAAGAAAATGTTTCGACCAAGATAGAAAAACATTCTCACGCATAGACACAGACACAGACTCTGCTGGTCTTACTTCCCCTTGTTCTTTGTTACATAACGCAGGGCTGCTGTCGAATTTCTGTAGTTTTAGGCCATATTATTACCTAACTCATTGTTCTTATTAATCTGGAGCTGTAAATTCCACCAGCAGTGTTTCATCTATATTTATCTAATTCTGTTTTCTTTGTAATAAATTCGGTGCTATTAGAAATAGCTGTATTTTACTCCAACGCCACTCATCAAGGTTGCATGTGTTTCTTTATGTACTGAATAGCACCAGTCGTGTACTGATAGTATATATTGTATAGTAGAGTTTGGGAGGTTTACTCATTAAAGAACCATTCTGAGAATTAAAGTCTCCGCATTAGTGCAGTATTGTGTTGACTGGCATCTTCTGTTATGGAACAGCTGACATGACAGTGTTGGTAGCACTCCATACTGACACCTAGTGGCTTCATGGCAGCACGTCTTCATCTTTTGAGAAGAGTAAATCACCATGCTCTGCCTGCTATGTACCATTAACTGACATCTACTGTATGAAACTAGGCTAATCAGTATTTATTGCTATCTTGATGTGTGACACACTTGCATACATAACCCACTTCAAGACTTATATATATATATATA
>JBCNYH010000008.1:15238031-15250248 GCA_039654325.1 Tandanus tandanus | reverse complement strand
ATATATATATATTAAGTGAGGGGAGGAAAGAAAATATTTCATAATCTGATATTCCTGATGATATATGAGTCTCAACATCCTGTGTTATACTCTCTCACTAACTCTCTCACTCATTTGACGAACCGTTTATTCGTATTATGGTCGCAGGGAGGCTGAAGCCTATCTCAACTGACAATGGGCGAAGGCGGGGTACCCCTTGAACAGCTCGCCAGACCAACACATACAACTATTCACACTCACATCCATACCTGGGGACAAATCCATACATACCTAGCGGAGGTATCCTGCACTCTATATCTGCTTTTACATGGGCAGCAGAAAAAAGTTGCGTCTGAAGCAAGTTGCGCCCACTTTCCTACGTGTTTACTCTTACTCTTAAATCGCTGCCACGCTGGAAGCTAAAGGGACAATATGCAAGCAATCCACTGGAGTAGAACCGCCCATGTGCCGCGAAAGCCAAGAAAATGGACTAATATCCATGACGGACGCTACTGCGCACATGTAAACCCTCCTTCTTGTCACTGATTGTGTTCAGACGGCAAGTGTACCTGGAACAAGATGTTCTGGAACAGCCTGCGTCACCTTGAAAAGTGGAGCAACTAGTTGCAGGCACAGGTTGTTTTGGCGCAAGTGCAGCTGATGATCGCACCTCTAGTATTACTTCTGGAAACACCGTTTACTTTTTCAACTCTTTGCTCTGTGCGGCGGCCAAAGGCACAACTCGGACTGTCAAATGTTCTTCTGCAGGGAGCTTCCTACAACTACCAAAGAATGATTTAAATCGAGCAGCTGTAACCCACCAAAGCGTGAAATGTCTACGAATCCTGCGTAATTCCCACTATTAACTGTTTCTATTCCCGCAGCCCTACACCACTGCTCACTACATTTCGCTGAAGTCTACTGAAGCCAGCACATACTGATGATTCTTTTGTTTATCTTCTGTTTTCATGTATGTGGAATATTCTGTTCTTCATTTTAAAACCCATGTGGACTTGATGGCTCATCACAGATTCGCACTGCGCTTAAGTCACCCAAGTGCTTTGGGAGGGCCACAGGGTGTAGGGTGTCGTTTGGGATCTGGCTTAAAGTGACAACAGCACGCAAAAAAAGTCTACAAAGACCTGTGCTAATGTAGAATAAACAGGCTCATTAAAATCCTTTAACACGTGCTGTACTTGTAGTGTGAGTTATGCAAGAAGCTTATGACCCCCGTATGGTTTGCTTGTTTTTCTGTACTTGCTATAAACCCTGCTCAGTAATAATGGTGAAAAATGAAGCATTATGGGTTGCTATCATCATCTTAATCATTAAAAATAATACTAGCGAGCATTTAGATGGCAACCAAAACAAAGAAATGGAAAACGAGTACTAGGGATTCCACGAATTTCAAGAATGTGAACATTCCAGCCTTTATTTGGCGTGTATTTGTTTGTGATTTGTTATCAACAAGATTATTTGCTGCCAAGACAAGTGCACTAACAGGGAAGCTGTATTCAGGCCATCCGGGGTCAGGGCAGGAGGAGATAAAGCCCTGTGGTCCTTTGGGAGGAAATGTTGTCCTCGTTATCTTATTCCGTTACACCCCAGAGTGACTACGCGCAAAAGCCAAGAGAGACTGATAGTGTCTTGTCTAACTGAATTTCTGCTCTGATACAGTAACCCTGTCACAGCATGTTAAGGTTAAGGGTTACAGGATTGTACGGTCTGTCAGAAAGCTGGTCTCATCTCGAATTAGATCACGTGAGGATGATGTCTAGCCCTGAGATCGTTTTTGGGCAGGAAATGCGTCAGTGTAACCCTGGGTTTACACTGGGGCTACGATGTCCATGATCTCCTCGATTTGGGAGAATCATGATGAGCGTGTGGGGTCGTGGGATCAAATCGTGATGATCTTGAGGGAACTTGGTGGAATCATGATGATCGTGTCACAATTTTGCACCCTGCCTCCTTTTTATACTCTAATCGCACTCCAAACGTGGCAGTCTTGCTTAAATCGTGGTCATAAATCATGGAGCTCCACCCTTTTTTTGAATCGTGGAGGTTGTGGATATCGTTGCCCCAGTGTAAACCCAGGGTAAGAGTTTACTTGTGGGAGTTCTTCAATCCAGTCCTGAATTAAACATTCAGTCTTAAAGATGATCCTGAAATCATATCCGTATCCAAAGTAGTGATGTGAATTCTCGAGATGTTGGATTTCTTTCAAACTAATGTTTTCCGAGTGAAATTATGGCTTGGGATGTTGCCTAGACTGATCTTGTTGTCCGACAAGCCAAGACTTGAGGCTAAGGACGAGTGATGATTGAACTGACAAAAATGTATTCACTAATGTCTTCATAGAAGATCCCTAAGAAATAACAAAATATTGCTGGGTAATTAATGCAAAACTGTTTGTAGGAATTCCTTGGAATTGTTATCCTTCATTACAGTGTTATCTACTCGATCATGTGACAAATTTGGTTCTAACTGATATTACAATACATTTTGTCAAGTAAGAAAAATATATATATATAGATTAATGCACTGCGTAAAGATGGAGCTCCCGATAGATATTTCTATTGATAGGTAGAATATAGATAGGGCCTCTATGTTCTGTAGTGACAGCAGGAAAGGTAAGCACTGAGTTTTCTTTTGACCACCTCCTTTCATTCGCTGACTTCCACCTTCATTTGTTCTGTTAGTTTAATTATCCTTTTAACAAGTTCATGTTCTGTGCTCCTGTTCCTGTTTAGTGTTGTTTGTCCTCTGTTTATCCTGTGCAAGTCTGAGCAGTGGTTTATGAGCCTCTGTTTTTGGGTTTCAGTTTATTTATGAATTATTTAATTTAATTTTTTTTATTGCAGCTCATTGTTGTCAGCATTGACCCAGGCACAGACACAGGACAACCATGTTCCATGTCTATGTGGCTCTGGACAGGAGCCCTGCTATAAGATGACGACTGTAGTGTTAGGAGTCAAGGAGCACTTTTAAATGTAAATTGATCTGCAGGTGGTTCGGCATGTGGTTATTATGTTCGCAGTGATCTGATGTGACGCTGGGCATCAGACGCTCACTGGACTGCAGCAAACCCGTTGTGATATTTCCCTCCAATGGCTGAGCAGCATTTAGTTGTTTATAAATAAACAAAATCCCATTGATGCATGTTGGATAAGAACCTTCAACAGGGGAATCTATCACAAGAGGGTTATAAGAGAGTTAATTCTGTTTACCCTGAGATATTTATCCACCTTACAGCAAGATGGTCCTAGGTTCGAGTCCCGGGCTCAGCAGGGACGTTTGTGTGCTCTCCCAGTGCTTCCTACAGGTAATCTGGTTTCCTCCTACAGTCCAAAGACATTGCACATTGCACTTCTGGTCCAAATTGCCCATAGGTGTAAGTGGGAGTGTAAGTGTTTGTTGTGTGTGTATTGGGCCTGCTATGGACGGGTGAACTGTTCAGGGTGTACCCCATCTTTGTCCGGAGTTGGCTGAGATGGGCTCCAGCCTCCCTGCCACAAAAATATCTGAATAATGATGTTCAAGATCCTGAACCTTGTGTAGTCGTGCAGCTCTGAACGCGCTACGGCTTCCTTCTCATCCATAAGTGTGAACACAGTGTGAAGAGCTTGTGGTATGCTGTCCGCTCTTGTTCTGTTGTGGTGACACTGCAGTATTTGAGGATGGTCAGGAGGATGAGAGATACTTCACGTGTCTGATGTGAATGCAGTGACGACACCGCTACTGTTCTCATATGCTATATAAAGCAGATGATGCCTCATCCAGGGCGTATTGTCTATTTGTATCACGTTTGCTTGCCAACATCAAATCCACAACAAATGCTGCAATCATGTGATTTGCATTTGGTTCATCCAGCCAACCTGTTGTTCTTCTTCCGATGCCAAAGGATTTAGTATGACCCGCTTTTAAGCTACTTTCCATTGCCTCAACACACCTCGTGTCAAAGTGTACACCTTCATGAAGCCAGATTTGGTGGCATTTGTGTTTTGTATTTAGTTTTTAATCCAATAAATCGTATTAGAATGTTGAAAGGTGTTACAGTGTGGTCATTGGGGGTTTTCGGATTTCAGTTCAGTTTTAGGGCGGCATGGTGACATAATTGCTAGCACGTCCTCCTCACAGCAAGCAGGTCCTGAGTTCAAGTCCCGGGCTCGGCAAGGGCATTTCTGTGTGGAGTTTGCATGTTCTCCCATACTTACCTGGGTTTCCTCTGGGTACTCCGGTTTACTCCCACAGTCCAAAGCTGATTGGCTGTTCTAGGGTGTGAATGGTTGTGTGTGTTGCCCTGCGGTTGACTGGCGAGATGTTCATGGTGTACCCTGCCTTTGCTTAGTATCGACTGAGATAGATGCCAGCCTCCCTCTGGCCCTAGTAGAATTAAGTGCTTTGTCGATTTAATAATAATAATAATAATAATAATAATAATAATAATAATAATGACAGGGCGTCATGGTGGTGAAGTTGTTAGCACGTCTGCCCCAAAGCAAGAAGGTTCTGGGTTTAAGCCCCGTGCCCGGCGAGGGCGAATCTGGTGGTTATATTGTGTGGGTTTCTTCCACAGTCTAAAGACATGCACGTTAGGTGAACCTGCTTTTCCAAATTGTCCCTAGTTGTGAGTGAAGGCTGGTACGTCTGGTGTGATCACACAGAAGAGCACAAACTGCTGAAACTGTTAATGCTGGATCTGATAGAAAGGAGTCCGTACACAGAACAGTATATTCTAGCTCAGACCAGTCAGGTGGTGTTAATGGTATGGCTGACTGGTGTATATGTAGTATACAAGCTTTGCTGTAAAAGTCAGTTTACAATTTATTTGTTATTTAAAGGCATGAGAAAAGTGTGTAAGGGATCTCCGAGTGTCTGCTGGGGTATTTTTCCATAGATACTCGTATAGTAAAATACAGGCGTTAATGCAGATCATGTATCCATTCCATGATTATTCCATTTCTATGAAGTCAACTACGCTGTTTTGTTTTTGCATGTGGAATTTTCTGACTAGGGATGAGTTGCTTTTGTTATGTCTGCCTTCTATGACCCAAGTCCTTTGTCTTCTCGGTGTCTCACAAAAAAAAAAAAACAGGCTTTCCTGACTTGTTAAGCTGTTAGTGACTCTGTATCGTTGGCCTGAGAGAACCTCCCTCATGGGGCCCCTTGACGTTTACATTCAGACATCCAGTCACACCGTCTTTCCCAGACACATACACACACACACACACACACACACACATACAACCCCAAACATACTGCAGCCTGGAGCCGGTTTGAGGCGCAGCTCAAATAGTGAGCAGAGTTAAGATTGCCCAGTTTAGAGTACAGGAAGGGCAGAGCTCTGGGAGGTATCACATGCACACACAAACACACACTCACGCACACACACAGACACACACATGGGATGAGTTCGAGTGTGAGAGTATGTAGGATTTGCACGTGCTAGGAGGTGAAAGAGAAAGCTCTTTGTGTGCCTGCTCTCACACGCTCTGCAGTCGCACCGGGCATGACAGCTGGAACACATGGGCTTCCAAGAGGACAAGACGACGCCGGCAGCCCTGAGACGACACATTTCATTTCATCCCCCCTATTTCTGTTCTTCGGTCCTGCTTCTGGTGCGGTACGGTTTCTTCTGTCCTCCCTGAGGCTCCCATTCTTCTGAATTAGTCAGAGCTGTCTATGCTAAGAGGATCAATAGCTTACTGTGCTGTACATGAGAGGAGCAGCCGGACTCCCTTCACTCTTGATGCGTTTCTACGGCTTGAGGATTGTCTGAGTCTTGCCGGACCTGCCCCGTTGTTTTGCTCTATGGCATCCCGGCGCACTGCAGGACGGAATAAACAAAGGAACTTTGTGCCTCCTAAGGCTTCCTGGATGCACAAGCCTGCAGCCTCAAGTCTAAAATGACACCTTTCGTTTGGACACCTACAGGAATAATGAAGGGCAGTGCTGGGAAGTCACGATGGGATGAGTCGGACGTGTCTTCTGGGAGAATCCTATACAAAAAAGCGGGAAAGTGATGAGCACACTTGGGTTTCTGTTCGATCTCACTCGTTTGTGGACATGCCTTATTTTATTTTACCGCCTTACACCTTTTTATAGAATTTATTCTGGACATTAGGATGGATCAAAACATGTGCTAACAATTTATAAACCATGTCTCTGTCACGGATTTGAGAGAAAGCATGTAAGGAGTGGGAATAATGACATTCTTGAGACCTGTTGGAGTTTTTTTTTTTTTTTAAGTTAAAAAGAAAAATCATTTTTGTTTAAATGAAGACTGGCTGTACTTACACAGGACGGGACCCGAAGATGATGCAAATAAATAATTTCCCTCTCAGGAGGCATTCGTGGATATGGTGAGTCTAACTCCGTACTAAAATCCTCTATGAGATAAAACAGAAAGGATAAAAGTCCTTACTAGGGTCGCAGGGAGCCTATCTCAGCCAACTTTGGGTGAAGGTGGGGTGCACCTCGAACAGCTTGCCAGACTAACGCAGGGCCGACACACGCAACCATTCACACTAGCACTCACACCAAGGGGCAATTTGGAACAGCCAATTAGCCAACTGTGCATGTCGTTGGACTGTGGGAGGAAATCGGAGCACCCAGAGAAAACATATTTATATTATATATAAGCACATGGGGGAAGATGATAAGCACTCTGCCACCGTGCCACCCTAAGTTTTTTATTTATTCAGTGAATTTTAAAAAACGGTCACACTTTTTGGTACCCCATCTTATACCCCTTCCAGCACTCTTGTGTGGAACCCATGTGGGTGGAAAGTGGGATGAAAAACAGCTCATGGGATTGTCCGTAGGGTCCATAGTGGCCCCGTGTAAGCTGCCCACCTCTGTATGTGGGGCCCCACCCGGGGATATGCCTGGGCAACATGGGCATCTTGGCCAACTGGGTCACACTTGGGTCAACTAAGTGCGTCCCACTTTGGCAAGCCCAAATGGTGAAACCTTGTATGAGCAGGAAAGCACTCGGGGTCACTGATTCTGTGTCAAAAAACAAGATAAAGATTGTTTGCGTTAGATACAGGAGTGCGGAGTGATGTTACGAAACGGATGTCCTAAGAGCAGTAAGGCTGTGACATACGCTAATGGGGCTACACAGGTGTGCATGTGGTACAGCATAACCTTGTATGCTTGTTGAAGGATCTGTTGTGTTTGCTTTTGTGGAAACAGAGTAAGGGAGGAGAGTGTGTGTGTGTGTGTGTGTGTGTGTGTGTGTGTGTGTGTGTGTGTGTGTGTGTGTGTGTACTATACATTTCTACCCGTACCTCAAGCACTTTCCAAAGTGTTGCTGGAAAAACATGACTCATCGTCATTGTAAATTTTTTTTTTTGCTGTAATAAATCTGTCATAGAAAGAATAACCAGTTGGTTGAAGGTAAATGAAAGGTTAACTATGTCTCGTCAATGATTTCTGGTATGTGTGAAGCTGCTGTTGGTGTAGACACTATTTACACACCGCAGGGTGGAGTTAACCTCGCTCCAGACTGGTGCATCCACATCCTGCTGCTTTGATGTAATGAACTATAGCCTGCAGATACAGCCCACATCTTTACCCGGGTTTCTTTAGGCTGGGAGGATCGGATCAAATATCTCCATTGCGTCAGTCTCAGTCTGAGGTTTCATATGAAAGCAGGTGGATTATTGCTTGTTCGGGGGAAAAAATGTGTTCAGTCGGGTTAAAGTTTTATCTGAGACCTATTTTAGGTAATAATATAAAATATATGGGAGGATAATCAGTAAACTGGTTAAGTGTATTATTATACTCACTCATTTTCCGAACCACTTAATCCTACTAGGGTAACGGTGAGGCTGGAGCCTATCTCAGCCAGCACTGGGTGAAGCCGAACCTTGGACCTTCTTGCTGTTAGGCAGACGTGCTAACCCTTATGCCACCATGCCGCCCTGTTTTTATTCAGATTCCATTTTTTGTCATGTCTCCTCTATCACTCTTCTCATCCATGCTTGGATCATACAATTTCACTTTCCAGTTTTAAACACTTGTGAGCTAGCTAGCCAGCTAGCTGATGTTCGATACAATGAATGCAGGTGTTTTCAGAACTGTTTCCGCTAGTGGAGCAAAAGAATGTGTCGGAATATCACACTCAAGCTGCGTCCACATAGTAATTGATGAGCGACAAGTGACCATGTAAAGCAAACGAAAGGCAGCAAAATGAGCGATGAGAGGCAACTTGCATTTATAGTTTTTATATAACTGGGCTGTTGAGGGTTAAGGGCCTTGCTCAAGGTGCCAACAGTGGCAGCTCAGTGGTACTGGGGCTTGAACCTCCAACCTTCTTATCAGTAAGCCAGAGCCTTAATCACTGAGCCACAAGTCAAGTAATAACCAATTAGAGCTTAAAGATACCGTTGATTGACAGATGCCCCAAAACATTTTCCATAGTGAAACAACAAACACCATTTTAATGACTCTGCCCACATCAACATGAAAGAGCAGCTCATTATTGTGGTGTGTTTTACAACTACACACAGAAATTTTACAAGGATAATAACTGGAAACACTGTGCTTGGGTTGACGTTTACGAATGTTTATACAGTTAACTCTTCCTGGTTTATGATGCATGAGTCTCCATTCTATACTTGCCGTGTGATAATAATTTAAAAAATAATAATAATTAAAAAAAATTTATATTTATTATAATAATATAAGGCTAATATAAGGTATTTATTATGATGATATAAACTAATATAAGCCAAAATAGTATAAGCTATTTATGAGTGAACTAGCTTGATACTGCTAAACCTTTGGAAGTGGAAAACATGTGAGAGGGTTACCTAGGCATCCGATTTGCTTGTGTCATGAAGCGATCCGCTTGTCGCTCATCGCCTTCTGTTAATACACCACCTTCCCATCGTGTGGCAGGACTGTGAATAACTGTTAGTGTATTGCACCAAATTAGTGCACGGCTTTTCTACTTTCATATCACGCAGTTCCTGGATAAAATCCGTCTCTGTATTTACACACAACATACAAAAAAGTATTGAATCCTAAGCAAGAAAAGTATTATAGGAATGCATTTGTGAATCTTAGCATAACGCTAATGTGTTTCGAGTTTCAAACAAGTGTTTTAGAGGACTGTAACATGCTTTAGTGTCTGTAATCAGTTATATTAGTCAAACAGTGGTCAGAAAAAATTTTTAATGGCATTCTGTCATTGAATAATTGAGAGCACATGCTGGCGCACAACATGGTGCAAGAGTGCTCGGTTTTTTATTTATTTATTTATTTATTTTTTATCACTGACAAATATGGTTGAATAATCCAACTCTTGAAAAGGTTTATTTTTAATGAGTCATAACCAAAACCTGAAAAAAGTTCTTTATGTATTAACTTTGTGTCAAAGTGTGTTGTTTTTGCCAGCCTCACCACCGTTTCAAGTCGTGTAGTCACTGTTTAAACGCTATCTCATGGGAAAACTCATTCTTGTATCATTGAATCATGGTAAACTGATACTATAGACTCTGATGCACATGACTCAAGTGTTTACTTATGATAGTTTGACTCATGAGTTAAAAGTGTTGTATTCAGTGTCTTAATTAATGATGGGCGTGTTTGGGGTGCACCGTGCAACAACCAACCAGTGTCAGCTCCCATTCCCCTTAAAAGACAGGTGCACTTTCACTTATATAGTGGCATATTATGCATGAATTCATTTTCTGAACCGCTTAATCTTACTAGGGTTGCGGGGAGGCTGCAGACTATCTCATCCAACACCGGGCGAAGGCGAGGTACACCCTGAACAGCTCGCCAGACCATCGGAGGGCCAACGCATCCACACATCCACACACATCCATACTCCTAGGGGCAATTCGGAACAGACAATTAGCCTAATGTGCTGAAAGGAAACCAGAGTACACACACGAAACCCATGCAAGCACAGAGAGAACAAGCAAACTTTACACAGAAACACCCGAGCCTGGGACTTGAACCCAGGACCTTCTTGCTGTGAGGCAGACATTCTAATCTCTACACCACCATGCCACCCAGTACATATTGCTATCTTGATAATACACCCTAAAGAGTAAATTAAACCCAAGCTTGTATGCATAGTTTATGTCTGTTCCTATCAAAACACACTATGCGTCTTCAAAAATTCTTCATGGAAAAATAAAAAACGAGTAAAATCTTGAGTGATTATCACGTGCCTTCATCAGCAATACGGACCTAATTTGCATATGTTGAATGGCACGGTATACCATTCCTTCCTTTATAAGTGAGATAGTAAATGATTGCTTTACATCCAGCCAACAGTTTTTGATTTCTGACAGTTTTCTGGCATTTGATAACCCAGTTAGCTGCACTTGGGGGACAACAGTGACAGCTCGATGATAGTGGGGCTTGAACCCCTGACCTTTGGATCAGTAAGCCAGCACCTTAACAACCGAGCCACCACTGCGCCCCCATATAAAAGCGAATGCTTGTTTGATGAGTGAAAACAAAGCGCATATGATTTGTACTTGAGTCTAGTTTTATTTTATTCAGAAGTTCAGTAGTTTATATCTGATTTCTTAGTTTAATGTCTGTATACTGTTATTATTGCAATGAACTTGCCTTACATGAACTGGTGAATTCACATCCTGTTTGCTCAGTTTCACCCACTCGCAAGGGTGAAATGGCAGTCTTTTCAACCAGGCTGATGCAAAGTGTTAAACTATTAAAATAAAAATTTAGCAGATTGCAACTTCGAAAATGTAAGTTAAAACCACCAGATGATGAAAATATACATATGTTTATGTGTAACAGGAGAGTTTGGAAGGCTTTCCTTTCATAAAATAATGCACCATTGACTTCAGACCAGATTTTTGTTGGTCAGTCATGCACTGCCAATGATGCGCCTCACCCCACCTCATTTTAAGAGCAACATGACCATGGGCACTCAGATGAATGCAAGTATATTTGTTATTAAAATAATGTGGGCATCAGATTGGAAAATGACAGCAGCGTCAGTCTCAAACTAAGACTTGCATCATGCTTGGTGTCACTTTGTTCCAGATGTATTGTAGGGCCCTTACAGATAAACATCTAATGAAATCAGAAATGACATGTTTGGTTCTATAGAGTATCAAAGTTAGTCATCAATCAGAAAACTGCTCTATTGTAATTTTGGAGGTATTAAATATTTTTGCGGCACACAATGGCTTAAAAGAGGTGGCATGTTGAAGTAGCGGTTTGCACGTCCGCCTCACAGCAAAAAGGTCCACAGCGAGAAGGTTTAAGTTGAACTTGTGTGGATTTTATCCGGGTACTCCGGTTTCCTCCGTCACTCTAAAGACATGAACATCAGGCTAATTGGCTGTTCCAAATTACCCAGAGTTGTGAGTGTGAGTGTGAATGGTCGTGTGTGTGTGTGTGTTGGCTCTGAGATAGACTGGTGAGTTATTCTGTGTGTACCCCGCCTTCAACTTGGAGTTGTCTGAGATAAAACTAGCTAAAACTTGGAGCTGCCTCACTGATCGTCACCATTTTTGGTGTGGATGTTGGGACTGTGTAACTATACAAGCCTATCAATTTTTGTCATGTTCCAATATCCAATATGGCCACTGCAGCTGACATCTTGAATTTGCCTTCCACACACTAGTTCAAAAGCACTATCATACCTTATATCATACCTGGTGCATGGGCTGAGGGGGTTTTGCCCACATTCCGGAGCTATTTTTTGTATGAATGTACATAAGTGTACAAAATAACTTCTTTTTGAGCCAGAGTAACAATTCGACAAAGTAAACATTAACATAATTTGGCAGTAGGTGATTTGCTATAATAAAAATTCATCAAGCAAGCGTTTTTCAGCTTACACGCAGTGTTTGAGTTTATTTTAGGTACTCTGTTTCATGGTGTCAAATAACAGATTAATATGACAGCGTACCTTGTTTTAACAGCATTTGTATTCACTACATGCCATCCGTTGGACTTAATAGGCCTAATGAAATAGTGCAACTGTAAGGTTTGTGGGGAAATAAGGAGGGATTAAGGAGCACAGAAGAAGCAACACAAGAGCAGACTCTGTTTTTCATTACTGCTGTGCAGCGTCATTCCGATCTCAAGCTGTTATGGGGCTGTGACATAAAACACTGCATGCAAGAACTGGTATTGAGAATTGGCCTGAAGGCAGCCGAAACAGGTGTGTGTGTGTGTGTGTGTGTGTGTGTGTGTGTGTGTGTGTGTGTGTGTGTGTGTGTGTGTGTGTGTGTGT
>JBCNYH010000008.1:15226426-15237931 GCA_039654325.1 Tandanus tandanus | reverse complement strand
CTCTCTCTCTCTCTCTCTCTCTCTCTCTCTCTCTCTCTCTCTCTCTCTCTCTCTCTCTCTCTCTCTCTCTCATTCTCCCCTGTCTCCATCTCCCCTGGCAGCAGAGGCACGTAGCAGGCAGCAGTTAATTCCTGTCTAATTTATTACGCTGCTGCAGCCGGCCCTGAAGGGCCATTAGCAACACACACTGACACAGCACACTGGCCTAGGTCGTAATTTATTGTCTTATTACAGCTCGGGAGCAGCATCAATTAATTATCCATTAAAGCGCCGCTGTCGCCAGGATTTATAGGGGCCGGAGCCGGGGCCCGCCGGGGGCGGATAGATTGCCTTTCAGGGTTGGGGATGAGGGGGGAAGAGCTGAAATTGGGCTAAAAATACAAAAGCTATAGAAGAGCAAGTGAAATTTGTGAACTCTTTTTCTGCTCAGCCAACAGAATGGCAGCAATAATGTGTGAGTCATACCCGTAAATTCTGCCTACCATGTAGGGGTTAAACTGATGTCAGTGAGCCTCTTCATGCATTAGCCTGATATGTGAACTTTACCTACAAATATTAAATTCTTTGCCTATCCTGTCGCATTTTGGGTGAAGGTTTGTTCCCAGCCATGTGAGACAAATCACTCTTTGGTACTCTGGGTTATTCATTAAACAAATCTAATTAATGCAAACCTAAAACTTCAGTATTTATTCACAGATTGAGCAATTGCACCCACTTCGACACTAGCATTAACAATTCCCACTAATGGTGGTATCAGTGTTGAAAAAGTCTGATTAAGGTTTTTTTACTTTGTTTCTGGTTTCATTTAAAGATACAAACACAGACTAGAGGGGAGCACTAGAGGGGTTACCAAGGTACCTCAGAATGCATGGATAATGTATTAAATAGTCCCTTTATGAGTACTGGTTTTAATTATGTTCTATAGTACGTGGACATGATCAAATTATTGAAACAAACTCTCTTATTGAATGATTCATGAGAGGGCTGGGGTTTGATCTTTCAAGGTCAAAGGGAACTGTCCTATTTGAGAATGCATACATGTTTTCTATTAGTGCTCCATCATTATGGCATGTCTACTGGCACTCATTTCAAACTTATAAGTCCAATTTTTTTGTGACCTTGTTTTTTTTTTTTTTTTTTAAGAAGAAGAAGCTAAAAGCTGTACTCACTGACATTAGTACAAACAAACTAACTGAGTGACATTAGTAAAAAAACGTCAGACAGTCCAGGAGAAATGCAATTGTGTAGCACTCTGAGAACAGCCAATTTTTGATCTCAGTTACAGCAAGTTAATATTTTGTTTTACTTGGTAGCTGTGTGACTCATGACACTTCTGCAGCACTTCCTAGTGACTAATCAGTAGTTTCACTATTTCTATCTCCACACATATCAATAATAACTGACTTTATTCAAAATGGATACTTACAGATGAGGTTTGGGAAAGTTTGTACCCCCATTTTTCTACTATATATCATACATCTATAATGTAATATATTACAATTCTAACATGCAAAAATTACATTTATTTGAGGATGTAAGAGAACAAATCTGAAGTATTTCTCTATTTGTCAGACATTTTATCATGATCCTCTTTCTTACTATAAGAAAACATAGATTTAGGTACTGCCTAAAGATAATTGATATCTCTATTGACAGGTGTCCAAGGCTGGTGTCATCGATTTTATTGTAAATTTAAAGATTTTTTTTTGTTTGATTTTTTACAGTATTGCTCAGCTGGCTAACTAAATAATAAAGTGTGTGATGAAGAATTTTGTTACTGTACAGCTGTTACTATATGTACCGCACTATATTATGTGTGTTACCACAGACATCCATCCATCCATCAATCCATTATTTATACCGTTTATCCATCAGGGTTGCAGGGAAAGCTGGAGCCAATCCCAGCTGGCCTCGGGCACGAGACAGGTCACAGGGCTAACACAGTTAACCATTCACACTCACATTCCCAGCTAGGGGTAATTTACAAGAGCAGGTTGACCTAATGTGCACGTCTTTGGACTGGAGAAAGAAACCAGAGCACCCAGAGGAAACCCACACAGGCAGAGGAAGAACATGAAAACTCCACACAAAAAGGGCCTTGTTGGTCAAAAGTTCGAACCCAGACCCTTCCTACCTGCTCACTACTGAGCCACTGTGCCGCCCATTAGAAAGGATAAAAGTCCAAAAGTAAAACATGCTAAAAAAGAAAATAAAAGTAAGGATAAAATAAACAAATGGTATCGAGTTTAATTTTAATTTCCAGTACCACTGCAGTGATTTATAACAGCAGCGCACACAGATGGTGATTAATCTCCCAGTTGACCTGCACTGCACAGCTTCATGAGGAATAACCTCTGTGCTTTGAGAAGGGCACAAACCCATTCTGTGTCATTAATAACCCTGAATTATCCTTTGCCCATAAAGTGCACACACACACACACACACACACACACACACACACACACACACACACACACACAGCCTCATTTCTGTGATCGGGTGGAAATATATTTGGAGCATTTCATCAAGGGCAATAAAAGGCTTGGCTCCGTAACCAACCTCCCCTAATGCGCTTCCTTCCCTGAATTACAACAGTGTGCGTGTGTTTCTTAAAACAGAAACACCTTCTCACACTTCTCCACATGCATGTGCCCAAAGAAACACACGCACACACCTCAGTAATGTAAACAGCCAGACTCGAAGTGGGTCCAGTGCTTTGCCCTGGCTTCAGAGAAAGCAGGACTGTTTTTGCCTCTGACAGAGAGGATGGATTGCTTCTATTACTCTGTACAAGGAGCACATTCTGTGGTGATGAAGGCCTGGTAAATAATGGGGAAAAGGAGGGAGGAGGGCGCTAACAAGCCTGGGAATCCTCAGCTAATGGGGTCGAGCCAGTGCTTGGCAGTCGCCTCGCAAATCAAAGCCATTGCAAACTCACCTGTCAATCCTCAGGTACTGATGGATTACGCATGACAACACAGCTAATGGTCAGCTTGGTATGTAAGAGTCTGCGCGGATGCAGATGTGTTTATTAACTTGTAAGTTGGTTAGACAAACAATGAGTTACAAACAGAGTAACCTAGGAGCTGCCAGGGGCTTCGAGTAACAACAGCGCCCCTATGACACGCATGCAAAAAATATCCTCTGTGAATGTTTAATGGTTTAATGTAACCTTGAACCGAACAGAATTTAGGACTCTCGTCATCCATATTCCCTGACCCGTGTTCAATCTTGTCATCATCATATCATAAGTATCATCACTTTCGTCAACAGTATAGTGGCCAACACCATTGCGTCCTTGATAGTGGGGGTGAGACAAAGAGCGAGAGCAATTCTAAGAATTATTAAAAAAAAAAAAACACTGAGTGCTAGAAAGCCTTTAACACTTCTTTTTTTTTTGTCTCCCCTGAGTCGCCTTTGGACAGGAAGTGGGAATGACTGCTTCCTGCTGCAGCGCGCTTTGAATCATGGCTGAGGGGAGCCGGGCCAAGCTCGCTTCGGTTCCTCTGTTGCTCGGTGTCTGAGCTCTCAGCAGCCCTCGTGTGATCTGTGACGGAACGTTTCCACTCGCCTTTCATGTGTGATTTAGCGTTTCCCAGGCTGAGTGATGGGATTAGCTTTCCTTCCGGACATTTCCGAAGCATGTCCCCGCACTGCGCCAGAGGTAAAAGATGTCTGCCTGGAACAATGGTGCTGAGCAGGGCGGCTCTGTCGATAATGGAGATGAAAGAGAAGTAAAGCTGACACTCTCCTTGAACCAGGTTGTGGTGATGCCTGGAAAACACTGCATTCAAATATGTCTCGTTCCTTCACATAAGGATGTTATGACACAGTATATCAGGGTGCCACATGAAAGCGTTTGAGTTACATAGAAGTCTAGTATACAGGTTTTGTATTAATGAGTACGCTGGAATTACTCTTCCTGTGCTTTATTGAAGCCATTGTTTTAACTGTTCCAGCTGGTTTTTCCATTTCGAGTCAGTACACAGCACTTCAATGGCACATTTCTAAACCAAGCTTCACATCAATCCCGTCTCCCTAAGGGGAACGCTTACTTGTCCTGGCTTGTCTGTTATTGCTCTGAGCAGGAATGATAACAATCTATAGAGACTGCACTTGACACTTGCGAAGATATTAAACCTTTCTGCCCTTCAGTCTTGCAATATTGTTACAGTCTAAAAGTCTTGATTTTGTCATCGACATGTGGGTGGGCTTTCATAAATTCTTGTCTCCATTTTATGTAATAAATCTCAACTAAAGCAATCTAACAGCACGTCTCGTCTTTCCTCTCCCTCCGTTCTGACCTCGTCGTCATTATTTATCATCCCTCCATTTCCTCATCCGCCTCCCCAGCCACTTTCCTCCCACTCTTTCCTTTCACTAGACAGAATGAATTTTGCGAAAGACGGGCGTGGAACAAGGCTCTATTGGAATACAGTCTTCAACTTATCGCAGGTTTCCACGACAGTGAAAAAAAAAAAAGCCAATATAACTTAAACGCAATGTAAATATGTCTTCAAAGTGTCCTTTGATGCTTATAATAAAAATTTTGACCTTTAGCAAGACAACCCTCTGGGTAAACAAGTGCGTTCAAACGACTATTCAACATAAGACATTGATTATATACCGACTGTTGTTATTGTTTGAACAGGACTAGAGGACAACTCGAACAAAGAGCCTTGGCAGGAGCAGGAGTGTCGAAACAGAGAGAGAGGCAGATCCCCCTGTCACTTTTTCCCATAGCCGCTTCAGCAGGCCAGCCCATTTGGACAGCGCAGTGTCCATGAGAAAACGCTCACCTCGCACTTGCAGCCTCTCTCATCACCCGGGCGCATGGTTTTAATCACGTCTCAGTGATTTATTGAAACAGCAGAGCCGTGTCACCTCGCTTCCTTTCATTTCTCCTAGTGTTTGTGTTCCTCTGGGTGATAGATTTATCTCCGCACAACGTCAGCATGACTAATCAGCTCTCAAATACCACATGCAGATGTGCTGCTGAAAGACATCCCCCAGCAGCCTGCCACACTCTGTCCCCCTCTCTTTTCTTTCTCTCGCTTCAGTGCTGCGCAGTTTTGTTCTTTCAAACATCCACTCTTTCTTTGCTGTCCTTTCATTTTTTTTCTTTATTTGTTTCTAAAGGTTTCTAATGAATGGTGATAGAGTTATAAACATTGTTAAAAATCATACGTATTTTATTTTTAGATGTTTCACAGCACCTTTTCTTTATTTCTGTTCATCCTTTTTTCTTTCTTTCTTTCTTTCTTTCTTCTTTAGGATTGGAAAATAATTCACTCCTCCATTGTTAATCCTTTGAGTTTTTTTCCTTAATGTCTGCTTTTTCTTTCTTTCTTTTTCTATCTTTCTTTTGTGTGTTTACATTCATGTGTATTATTTATCTGTTCAGTTTAACATGCTGTTTTCATCTGTCAGTCCTTCTTACATCTGTGTGTGTAATACTTTAACCACGCTTGACAGATATGAGTTAAAACAGGTGTGTGTGTGTGTGTGTGTGTGTGTGTGTGTGTGTGTGTGTGTGTGTGTGTGTGTGTGTGTGTGTGTGAGACCGCTACAGTATGAGGTTGTGCTGGTACACAAGCCAGAACATACTCAAGAACAATAAGCCTTTCTTTATTGTAAAAAAAACAACAACAATGCTAGCATTCATATTTGTCGTCCTTTTAACTATTTTATCGTCACATCACTAATTGAACACTTCAAATCCTCACCTACATTCATTCTCATTCAGAGTTTTGCTCATGCCCTCACTTCAGTGTAGGAAAATGAGTCATTCTATAGCTGGAGGTCTTTATGCTTAGGTTTCCCCTCCCATAATCAGCATGTGTGCTAATCCAGGCAACAAATCATGCACATCGGCAGCAAGACGTTTTTACGCAGCACATAGACGGCGGACAAGTTAATGTCCCGCCCGGGTGTCTTTTCTTTTCTTTTACTTCAATATCCGCTTTTTCATATCAAAAAGGTGCAGCATGCAAGAAACCTGGGTTTCCATTCATTAAGAGATTATGAGGACTAATTTATCACAAATACTTTAATCCATGTGTTTTACTGTACAGCAGGTACCAGACTAACTGGAAAGCAAATGTACAAAGCCTTAAAATGACTGTTAAATTGAGTTTATAAGGAAACAGTAAACAGGTTTTTCTCTGGATTTTGCCATTAACATTATAACACCAGCTCTGTTTTTAATCAAGTTTCCCTCAAAAACATGTAAGAGGGTTACCTAGGCACCCAGAGCAGGCCAAGAGTTTTAGTGCTGAGCCAAAAGGCAAAGCTTTCGATTTACCAGTTCATCTACAGTCATGAGATTTGGGTAGTGACTGAAACAGTAAGATTGTGGATACAAGTGGCAGAAATGAGTTTCCTTCTCAGGGTGTCTGGTCTTAGCCGTAGAGATAGAGTAAAGAGCTCCAATATAAGAGGGACCTCGAAGTAGAGCCGCTGCTTTGCCTCATCGAAAGGAGTCAGTTGAGGTGGCTTGGGCATCTGATTAGGAAGCATCCTGGTCACCTCCCTTTAGAGGTTTTCTGGACGCTTATAACTGGAAGGAGGCCCCAGGGTGGACCCATGACTTGCTGAAGGAATTACATAACTTGGGATTCCCAGCAGAAGCAGGAGAGAGTTGCTGAGGAGTGGGATGCCTGGGTTTCTCTCCTAGATCTGTTGCCTCCGCAACCCGACCTCAGATAAGTGGCGGTGGACAATGGGTGGATGGATGGTTTTAGTGTTTGCACATGCACATAGTCAATATATGCAGAATTTGCAAATGGGTTAAAAAAAAAAACCAAAAAAACATCTGAGAAAAAACAATGAGATGTTTTAGCAAGCTGGTTTTGGACCAATGAGATCAACCAGAACATCATTCCAAGTCTCCAAATCTATATACAGTAGTAGAGATATATGCGTTTTTAAAAAAAATTTATCCATTTGTTCATTTGCTGAACCACTTATTCCTACTAGCGTGCAGAATCCATGCTAACCACTACACTGAGCCCAGTTTGGTCCAGTTAACCCAAAATAGATGATGATGTGACCAGTATGGGGTGGCATGGTGGCGGTCCTGGGCTCAAGTCCCAGACTTGGCATTTCTGTCTGGAGTTTGCATATATTCCGCGTGCTTGCTTGGGTTTCCTCCAGGTACTCCGGTTTTCTCCTACAGTCCAAACACATAAACATTAGGCTGATTGGCTGTTTCACATTGCCTCTAGGTGTACCCCACCTTCGCCCAGTATTGGCTGGGGTAGGCTTCAGGCTTTCAGTGATCCTAGTAGGATTAAGCGGTTCGGCAAATGAATAAATAAGTGAGTGACCAGTATGACATCAGACAGGAAACACTCATTTATCTAACCAGTCTTCGATACCCAGTCATGCCGATACTTTAACATATTCATTTGATGATAGACACACGGTGTCTCTTGGTCAGCCTAAAATACTGCTGAGGAAAGGAACAGTATAGGATTTCATTCATTTGATCTCATCATTTCTCTGTGATCGAAAGCCAGATTTCCTTGGCTCTGCAGAGTCACGGTGACTGTGTTTTGTCCGTTGCTTACTGACAGGACTGGACTTTATCATATTATTGCCTGTGGATATAAAATAAACTTAAATGGCATTTTCATCAGTACCGTTTATAGCATATATTTACTTTTAACCGTATTACAAGAAGCACATAAATGTCTGAGACCTTTCCACACGGTTATTGTTCATATATTCATTGTTGAAAATAACGGTAAATAATCTGTTTATCGTTAGAATATGATTATATTAAGAGTCTGTTAGAGGCACGGTGATGTACCGGTTAGCAAGTCAGCTTCAAAGCAGAAAGGTCCTGGGTTCAAGTCCCGGGCTCGGTGAGGGCATTTCTGTGTGGAGATTGCATGTTCTCCCTGTGCTTGCATGGGTTTCCTCCCCTTCTGAAAACATGCACCTCAGGCTAAATGGCTGTTCCAAATTGCTCATAGGTTTGAGAATGAGTCTCAATAGCATGAGTGTGTGTATGAGAGTTACCAATTTTGGAGCAGCCAATTGGTCTAATGTGCATGTTTTTAGACTGTGGGTGGAAAGCGGAGTACCCGGTTATCCAGCTAGGGTCGCGCGGAGGCTGGAGCCTATCTCAGCCACCACTGGGCGAAGGCGGGGTACACCCTAAACATCTTGCCAGACCATCTCAGGGCCAACACACTTACACCTAGGGGCAATTTGGAACAACCAGTTAGCCTAATGTGTATGATTTTGGACTGTTTAAGGAAACCTATGACCTTCTCGCTGTGAGACATAACTACTACGTACTACTGTACTAACTACTATGCGACCATGCCACCCTCAGTGGAATTATTTCTGAAATACATTCGGTGACATTTTTAATGTAAGTATGTGAGTATTTTGAATTTGGTTGAGACACTAAGGCTGTGCAGCTGCATTTTTCCAAACATCTGCATCCTCCAATCTGTAAAGCCACTCAAACACACCAAACTGTTATTTAAAAAAAAAAACAGCCTCCAGCTTGATCCCATCCAAGGTTGGTTGGTCTTCAGGCACGTTGTCCTGTGGCTTGTGTGTGCGTCAGTGTTGGTCTTTGGATAGTTTTATAGCTTGGGTTTTGGGTGGAAGTGAAGGGGAGAGGAGGGTGTTGTAGTTGGTTAGTAGTGCCACATCATGACGGCGGCTCATTGCCTTCCTGCATGCTGCCTATCTCTCGTGCTGAACTCAAGTTCTTATGAACAACGCCGAAGTCCATAGAAAAGGCTTTAATTAAATTTCACTTGAAGTGCAGATGCGACCTGATTCAGCAGATGTTAAATTCTGGGTCTGTGTATGGAGCTTATGAGTGCAACTTTCCTAAAGAGGGAATTCCCTGTTGCTCTCTTCAGTACTCTCAGGTCCAGAGTGGCATGGGTGGGCCTTAAATAAAAACTAGTTTTAACTTCGTCATCTTATTACTTTAATAAAAGATTTATCTTACATCCAGTTTATTTGTTGCTATTTAACTCACCATATAGTGGCAATAGACATTATATATCAATTAAAGTGAAATGAATGGCAAGGGTTCTGAACTCTCCTTCTGAAAAACTTACATTTTTAAAGTTGCAATCAGCTAAAATCCAATAGCCAGTTTGAAAAGGCTGCCATTTCACTTTCGCGAGTGTGTGAAATCACGAGAATAGGACATGAATCTGCCAGTTCATATAAGGCAAGTTGATGGCAAAAATAACAGTGTACAGATATTAAACTGACAAATTAGACATAAACTAGTGAACTTCTGAATAAAATAAAACTCGGTACATCTGTACATAATACAAGAACCAGACAAACATCAGCTTGTTTATAGGAAAGAATGGTATAACCCACTGTTTATTCATATGCAAATTACTTTCATATTTACCACCGCATACATGTGGATCATGTGCAACTTTTCGCTACAATGTACTACTGTCACAGTACTTGCTTTTTTTTTCTCTTTACGTAGAAGCTCGTAATAACAATAGCATGTTTTGATGTGCAAAGATGTATATGATGTAATCAAGCATTTATTAAGTTTGGGTTTAATTTCCCTTTAAAAATAAACTATACGAATATTTAACAGCTATCAGCTATCAAAAGAATTGGGTTTTATTATATCTGCGTACACTGGATTGTGAGAAATGTATAACCCCCTTACAAGATTTTTCTCCCCTCATTTAGTCATGGCCAGTTTCTACTTGTAAAGTATTTCACCCCTAACACACGAAAACCACCAACAAGGGAGGAGCGAAAGCAAGCATGTGCATACTCGGGCAGACAGGGAACTGTAGGAGGAAACCGGAGTACCTGGAGGAGGGAGAAAATGCAGACTCTATACAGAAACACCCGAGATACAAACTCAGGCCCTTCATGCTGTGAGGTGGATGTGCTAACCACTCTGCCACTGCGCCACCACCATCAAAAAATTATTTTGTTTTTATGTACTCATGGAATATGAGCTGATATCCTAGTAGTAGAGGAGCCAATCAGAGTGCACAGTTGTTCTTATCCAGTGGGTGTGGATAGAATAAAATAAAATATACTATAATCTTTATTAATTCTGTATGTATGTGTGAATAGTGAAAGATACCAATGTGTATATGTGGATAATTACTAGCACTGGTATATCATATTGATTAAATATGCGTGATTCGGACTATGACTATTAATGCATGAAGCATTAAATCTGAAAATAAAAATGGTTGACCTGTGGCCCTCTAGGACTGATGTTGACTGTTCAGCCAGGGTGAAATATCCTCAGAGCCTTCAGTACAGCCCAGCCAGGAGGATCCTGTTAATTTTTTGTGACACCAAGCTTTTTTTATTTTTTTCAGAGGAATGCTTTCAGTTCATTTCACAGAAGACTTGCACATGCCCTTCCCTTAAAGGACAGCTTTTGTCAGCTGTGTCCAGATATGTATTCTGTGGAAATTTTTTATTTATTTATTTTCCCCATGAAGTACACCTTTGTATTTGTATTTTGGAGAATTTCTCAGCCTCGTTTTTCTTATGACGTCAGACATTGTTTCCAGCCCCAGGTAATGGAACAAACCATTACTGTGTTCAATTCACAAAGGCTTCTCCAAAACATTGTAGCCATAATGAGTCTAGCAGTGCTTTCATGTCTGCTAGACCTCTCCTAGTTAATGTGTTGCAGGCAGGAATTCTGCTCCTTATTTCTTGCTGTGGATTAACAGTGACGTTTATTCCTCTGAGAACTGTAAAGAAATTCCACATAGCAGGCCTACATGTCTGGAATAATAAAAAATATTCTATTCTATATAACATCGTATTTCCTCAGCCAGGACTCCTCAAGCGCATGGAGGACAAAAGACATCCCCCATACGAGCAGTTTCGGACAGTCAACCCTATGCACAGGTTTAGGTCCTAGGGAGTGCCTATGCAAAATTTCACAAAGCTATCATGCATGTGAGCCGTGCAATGGTCCGGACAAACTTTATATGATTAAGGTCACTTTGCCAAGATCAAAGGTCACATATGCAAATTAGCTACCCCACACACAGGTTTAGGTCAAAGGGAGTGCCTTTGCAAAAGTTCAGCAAGCTGTCATGCATAAGCTGAGCAATGGCCCAGACAAACTCTATACGTTCAAGGTCACTGTGCCAAGGTCACACACATGTTTAGGTCATAGGGAGTTCCTATGCAAAAGTTCAGAAAGCTGGCATGTGTATGAGTCGAGCAATGGCCCGGACAAACTTATTGTCAGGCCGGCGGCCTGCCTGCCTGGCTGCCAAACCAACGACAATACCCCTACAGCCATAACCGGCTAAGGGGTAAAAAAAAAACAATTATCAGAATCAGAATACTTTATTGATCCGGGAGGAAATTGTGTGCACACAGTTGCTCCATACCCAGTAAAGAATAAGAAAAAGATAATATAAAAGTCTCAATATAAGAAAAATGGCAAATATCTATATATACAAATATACTTACGGAATTCTACATGCACACACACACACGGAATGT
>JBCNYH010000008.1:15187966-15203289 GCA_039654325.1 Tandanus tandanus | reverse complement strand
GAACCTATCCCAGCCAACCTTGGCCAGTTCATCGCGGGGACAATACATATGCAACCAATCACACACACACACACACATACCGGAGCCTATCTTAGCCAACACTGGGCAAAGGTGGGATAGACCCTGAACAGCTCACCAGACCATCATACACACAACCATTCACACTCACACTCACACCTAGGGGCAATTTGGAACAGCCAGTTGGCCTAAATTGCATGTCTTAGGACTGTCGGAGGAAACCGGAGTACCCTGAGGAAACCCATGCAAGCAGAGGGAGAACATGCAAACTCCACATGGAAACGCCCTCGCCTAGCCCGGGACTCGATCCCAGAACCTTCTTGCTGTGAGGCGGACATGCTAAACACTACGCCCCCATGCCACCCTCTGAAGTATGATTGGATGTTTATACACAAGTGACCCAGGACTTCACAGATTCAGACCTGCCATGCGCTGCTACATTGTCACGTCAGACATCAACTTCCGACGCTGTTTATCTCTTGTTTCCCTTTTCACTTCTATTCTGGTGCTCTCATCTCATGTGTCGCTATATATGTGCCTTACATACATCTCCAAGTAATTGATCTCTTTCTTGTTGTTACTGGTTGACGCCCAACACCCCCCACCCCCCACCCCAATAATGCTACACATGCTAATCCCTAAAGCCACTGTGGCTCCCTCTCTGAGATACAGCACACACACACACACACACACACACACTTTGCCCGTAGGACTGCACCTCCCCTGCCTGTCCCTCCTCTCTCCCAGGCCACTTTACCCAGAGAAGACGAAGAGAGTAGAGATTGGAAACACGAGCCAGTGCTTACACAACCTGCAGCCACTGAGTGAGAGAGTCCGAGAAAGAGACAGAGAGGAAGAAATCAAGCAGAAATAGTGCGACAGCGCACACCATTCTGCACGGGTCTGTGCACGAAAGGTGGAAGAAATAAGCGCAGGCTCCTGGGAGCATGCTGAGAGAGTAGAGTACAGGCGAAGAGGAAAAGTGTGTTTCAACAATGAGCATTGTGATGAAACCGCGCTCCCGCTCCACCAGCTCCCTCAGACACTCGGAGGGGATATGGTAAAGTTCCTCCATGCCTCTTTCTTTTCTCACTAATTGAACGTCAGCGTGCTCTGTTGGTGATGTGTGTGTGTGCTTACAGTTGTAAAAGGCTCCGTTTTACATTTACCTAATATGAAAACGTGGGTTGTGCTGCCGGTTCCTGCTCTCACTGCACTCTTGTTTATTTGTCAGTATCTTTCATCACTGCATGAGGCAAGCCTATTTTCCAAAAGTTGGCCTTGGTGTGTCTGTCACTCTATAGTCCTGCATATAGAGCCTGGAGTCAAGTTTCCTGCTGTGTGCCAAGAGGCAGTGCACACTGACTGTTTACAATATCTCATTGTGCGTGCGTGCGTGCGTGCGTGTGTGCGTGTGTGTGTGTGTGTGTGTGTGTGTGTGTGTGTGTGTGTGTGTGTGTGTGTGGCAGGAACACAGCATTGCGCAATCAGGATAAATACATCACCAATAACAAATCAGGTTCCGTTTGAGTGATAATTTGTTTTTATATCAACGCACAGTTAAATTCTTGTATCCAGTTGGTCCGTAAGGGCTACCGTTCAGCTGCAAAGGAAATCACACTATGATATTAATGCACCCTCATTATTATCTCCCTAGCATATACCTTTACTATAGCAACAACTCATTCAGAGGACTTGAATTGTGGATAGGCCACATACACTACACAGATAAGTGTTGTAATATGGAGAAGTTTTTTGTTTTGTAATACAGTGCTATCTCCTGGAAATAAAATGAAATCGGCCACAATGTATTTTTGAAACCATTTACTTATTCCTGTACGCGAGTGTTTGATTCCTGCACCAGGCGCCATGATATTAGATATTATGACATCACCGTCTTTTTTATTTCTCTTGATAATGTATCCCTTCTTCTGTTTTTTTAATACTTGATCTCAGACTTTTTCCATTTTCTACTAATTGGTGTCACGTATACGCAAGATAGTTCCGGTCATGCCATCTTTTTTTGTTATTGTAGAACAGGTGAATAAGAGATACTGAGCCAGTGAGCTGGGGTGGTTTCACCAGGAAACCTTTATATTCATCCAAAATGAACTGATAATAAAAGATAAAACACAGACCGGATATTATTCACAAGTGAATGGGAAACTTTAAAGAAGGTCGGAGAAGGACGGATGACTTTGTGTTTTGTGGTAGCTGCGCTTGTTCAGAAAGAATAAAGTTGAGGCTGGTGAGGAAATGGATGTTTATAGCTGTTATAACAAAAGCAATAACAGGAACTCACTTTTCTTGAGGATGTTTCATAGCATGCAACATTGCAGTAAACAGATACAATGTACTACATGTTACTCTGTGTATAAAAAACACACAGAAAACCTTGAAGGGTGCAAACCTCCACCAGGTCAGCTCATTTGATTTCCTGCTGAATATTATTTTCACAATAATAACATTACTAAGCCCTGTATATCTTAACATTCCGGTTAATCAGTAGGTGATGATGTCATAGAGTATGTAGATCATGTGACACACTGTTGGATCGTGTCAGACAAAGGGACATGAAGCCTGGCCCCCTTTTGGAGCATTGCTAAGTGGTCCTGCAACATTTTGGTTAATCAGTAGGTGATGATGTCACAGTGTGTCAGTCATGTGACACATTGTTTCAAAGATACATAGGAACATGGAGCCTGACCAACTGGTAGAGCATCGCTAAGTGGTCAGCCCATTACATGGGACATCCCACAAGGATATATTCTTAGGTTAAGGTTAATTAGTAAGTGATGATGTCATAGAGTATGTAGGTTATGTGACACCGTGACAGTCAAATTGAAAGAAGGACCCACAACACAGAGTGGGACTTGAAAGAATCCTTTAAAAAAGTCCCAGATTTGGGAAAACTAAAATATTTTCTATGTAAATGATGGCTGATAGAGAATGACTGAAGAATGGAAGGCTGGTCATGAAGAAGGTATAAAATCTATTGTCATGAGTGCACGCTTATGAAAAGCAGATTTGAAAGCAGATGCTGCTTCACGCCTCACTGGCCTCTCATTCTGCTCTGCTGGTATGCAATCAGCTCACAGCTTTGACCTGGAAACATGTAAGTGTGTGGCGTCACACTCAAACACGTCATCGCCGGTATAACACCCCCCCCCACAGTTTCTCATTCAGCTCTCTGGAAGCTCGGTCTCCCCTCTTGCCAGCAATCTATCTGGGGACGACCTCTGCCAAAATGGGCCAAGGGCGCCCTTCTTTCTCTTGTCTCTTCCTCTCTAACTCTACATATCTCTGGCACCTTTATGTCCATTTGAGAGCCAGGGCCACTTGCAGCCCAATTAAAGAAGCCCCAGTAGGAGCTCGAGGCCCCTGTAGTGCGTCAGTCACTCGCATAGGCCCCTTCTGACTATGTCAAGCTTCCAAACTTAGCGCACATCTACATGCCTGAGAGGAAAAGGCACAGCATCTTCATGATGTGGGTCACATGTGACGTTAAGGTCTGGAAATGACGTCTGATGAGGTAGATTAGAGGCTTGATGAGTGTCGTGAGCTGATGTGTAATGTTAATGCAGGAATTATGAATGAGTATATCATTCATTCATTTTCTGAACTGCTTAATCCTAATTAGGATCGCGGGGAGGCTGGCGCCCATCTCACCCGACTCTGGGTGAGGGCAGAGTACACCCTGGACAGCTCACCAGGCCATCGCAGTGAATGAGTATATTTTAGATTTAACTATGACCAGAATATTTCGTTAAATTTTTTTTTTATTGCTTTTGAATTTCATCATTGTCAGAAACATTGTGTGGGTTTCTTCTGGGTTTTCTGGTTTCCTTCCACAGTCCAAGACATGAACTTTAGGCTAATTGGCTGTTTCAAATTGCCCCTAGGTGTGAATGGTTTTGTGTGTGTGTGTGAGTGTGTGTGTTAGCCTTGCGATGGTCTGGAAAGCTGTTTAGGGTGTACCTCGCCTTTGCCCAGTGGTAGCTGAGACAGGCTCCAGCCTCCCCGTGACCCTAGTAGGATCCCTAATGAGCAAGCCGGAAGCTTCCCTGAGACAACACAAGGAAGAAACCTTGAAACGAACCAGATTCATAATGGAACTCTTCAGGATAACACTGGAAATATAGTGGGGGTATAAATCATGACTTTTCCGAGGCTTTTACAATGGAGCGTGTTGATAGGATGATCAGTGCATGAGTCCAAACGGTGTTTATGATTCCAGTAGCACTTCTTATAATCATCAAATCTACAATATCCAATAAAACTTCCTTTTTAGCTCATAAAGCATTTATCTGATATCAGGTTTGACTGTCTAGACTGCATGCCCTTTTCTCCCCCTGAATGTAATTATTCAACTCTAGTACATGTGAAACAGGTTCAGCCCCTTTGCCAGTGAAAAGGACTAGCTGTGAAGCCATGCAATTGTAATATTTCCTTCTCTGTATATCTGCACTGCAGGAGGTATCATAATACCCCCGCAGCAAACAGTATTGTGCAAGGCTCAGATGTTGGTGCACAGGGGTTCACATGCTTATGCAAAATGCCACTCTCTAGTTGCCCTTATGCACTAAAGAAATGAAACCATAAGCTGGATGATGCAATCTGTGATATACAATGTCTCTCTAAATATAGTATTTATAAACAACAACTGGCCATAACAATAACACCATCTGACATCCCCATATGAACCAAGTCCAAGCCCATGTCATGTCAACTGGAGCAAAAGACAGAAGAACCCTGTGCTGTGCTCAGGAGGTCAACATTTCAGAATATTTTTCGGGAAAATGGATAAGAAGTTCTCCATGCCAAAATTCGGAACTACCATCTAGATTATTCTCAGAGAAAGATGCAGAAGCCAGCATATGTAATGGTATTCGGATGCATCAATGCCCGCGGCATGGATGAGTTTTGTGTGTCATCAAAGCCAATAGCATTGCAAGTTTGTATTGTGGGCGGCACAGTGGTTAGCACGTCCCCCTCACAGAAAGAAGGTCCAGGGTTTGAGTCCTGGGCTCAGAGAGGGTGTTTCTGGTGCATGTTCTCTTTGTCTATACATAGGTTTAACATACTAGTACTGGTGTTCTCCCACAGTTCAAAAATTAAACAAATGAGGCTTATTGGCTGTTCCAAATTGCCCCAGGTGTTGTGTGTATTTTCCTGCAATGGGCTGGCAAGCTGTTCAGGGTGTACTCAGCCTTCATCCAGAGTCAGATGAGATAGGCTCCCAGTGACTCTATTATGATTAAGTGGTTCGGAAAATGAATGAATAAATGAATAAATGAAAGTTTGTGCTGCCATTAAGAGACTGTCTCTTCCCAGGAAGTCTATGCTTATTTTAGCAGGACAGAGGCCTAATTCTGTATGAGCTACAACGGCAAGGCTTCATGTCTACTACTGTAATTGTATAGCATAACATGAAGAGGGGAATCAGACAACAGCAAGCACGGGCTGTTGAGCAGCTGAAGTCCTGTATCAAGCAAGGATGGACAAGAACTCCAACTGCAAAACTGCAGTTTCTTTTAGTTATCAAATGATTAAAACCTGTAATTAATGGAAAACATTATGCAACACTGTCCCTATTTTTGTTTAATGTGTTGCAAGCATCAAATTTCTCAATTAAATACAAGTCCATGTGAATACTAGCCTCCCTGTGACCCCAGTAGGATTAAGCTGTTCAGCAAATTAATGAATGAATAAATTAATAAAAAATAGCCAGTTAGCTAACTGTAGCTTACAATCTAGTCACAAGCTATGTAACGTTATCCTAAGGTCTCACATAACTTGTTGATACTGGGACTATGGTGGCTATAGAAGTGTTTGTTTACTAAAAAAAGAAATTTCCTTGGTTATCTTTTTAAATCCCTTTTTAGACTCATAGGCATCCAATGACTTTTGTCTGTAGACCTTGGAGAGCTCTTTAGATCATGGCATAATGACATCACACACTTCAATAGCAAAGACAAGAGTAGAGCCTAGATGTCACGTTTAAATAAGACAGATTCCACTTGCAGGAGGTTCTAATCAATGGCACCTAATCTGGAACAGCTGGTACTAATTTTATGATCTTGAAGGTGTGATAAAGAGCAGTGGTGGCTTAGTGGTTAAGGTGCTGGGTTACTAATCCTAAGGTCAGCGGCTCAATCACCATTTCTGGGCCCTTGAGCAAGGCCCTTAACCCTCAATTGCTCAGTTGTATAAAAATGATAATTGTAAGTCGCTCTGGATAAGAGCATCTGCCAATGCTGTAAATGTGATAAAGGTCAGGGTATTATTCATTGTGACTGATTTATATCGATATATGTTCTGCCCTAATGGATCTCCAGTAGCACAATGATGCTAAATTATTGCTTGAATACTTCACAAGCATATTAAAGATTAACCTCGCTGTTCCGTGTACCACTTTCCATTAAATGTCCTATTGATCGGGCCATGTGTTTTAAATTTGTTAAAATGCAGCTTTAACCTTTATTTAACAATACATAATAGAGCGTACCTTCATCCCAATTGTCAGTAACACAATCTTTATAAAAATAGAAACTCAATAGACCCCTCAGTTAATTAGGGATTATGGGGAGACTTACTGCATTGAACAAGAGTCTGAATTAAACTAGAGATCAGTGGCTTTGTTTCTGGCTGACCTATGGGTTTGTAACTCTAGAGCTGAGCATTTGTGTCTAAGTCCTCACAAGAGGGGATGAAAATAGAGAGCTATTCGACATATCACAGGTCTGCACTTGAAAGCCAGAAGAGAGAATAGAGGGACCAGAGTTCAAGTTCGTCTCCGCTTTAGAAGTCATGGCCGTTTAGATACAGAATGAAGGAATGTAGCTGACACTTTAATCAACTTTAGTTTTATGTAGTTTGTAAAAATGTCCAGTGCTAACTATTCTATTTTAAGAATCCTACATCATTTTTATAAACTTATTGTTGTAGATCGTCAGCAAAACTAGTTCCACTTTATTACAGCAGCTATAAGAATTTGTTTTGTCACCAGCCTCTCTTAACATTAAAATGAAATGCAAGTCAAGCCTTCCAAATTCTCCTGTTACACATGAACATATGCATATTTTCATTATCAGGTGGTTTTTACTTACATGTTTGAAGTTCCAATCGGCTTACATTCATTTGATAGTTCACAATAGCCAGCTTGTAAAGTCTGCTGTTTCATTCTCACAAGTGCGCAGTAGAATTAATGAATCAGTCAGTTAATACAAGGCAAGATAATGGCAATAATAACAGTATGCAGATATTAAACTAACAAATCAGATATAAACAAGTAAACTTCTGAATTAAATACAGCTCAGTGAACAAATGGTATAATCTGCTGTTCATTTATGTATGATTGGGGGGTGGGGGGTGGTGGTGGTACAGCACCACATGTTTCTGAGAAAATGTTCAAAAAGGTCAGAATATATAACAGTTTTACCTCTGATTCTTACAAAGCACTGACACTGAAGAGAACACCATAATATTGATTGTATGAGTCCCTGTTTGGGTTGTTACACCTTTTTACCAGCCAGAATAAGGAATCCAATATTGTCGTGGTATAAAATCATAGAATTCATCTAATATTCTCCAGGAAAGAAAATTTGTTTGTTGAATTTGTTAAAAAAACCTTTTAACAAAAACATGGTGGACATGGTGGTTTTGCAGAATAGCTACAGACTACTGTTAATAGTTTGTCATATATACATATACAATTATCATATACCTTCAATAATCAAAATGTCTGGTGGAGTTCATGGCAATGTGACTTTCCTTAGCCTTTTTAGGTGAGGAATTCACAAGCATGTTTCCAGTGCTGAGAGATTATGATTTGTTAGTGTCTGAATACTTTATCCAGACACCACACACATCTTTTCTGGCTCTACAATTTCTTCTGGAAAATATCCCTAGACAGAAGAATAAACATATGTTTAGTGATTGTGGTCTAATGAAGACAGGATGTCTTCAGCAGAGAGGGCACGAGTCCCTAAGCTTTTGGTTTACATGGATTTCAGATCAATTCATATCTCGAGATTCATTCATTTGAAATGTTTTTTCCTGTTAAAAATTATATTCCAGGGCCACACAGGCAGAAAATAGTCAAACATTGATAATCCATAATCATAACCTAGGAAAACCAATAAAGCTTTAACTAGAATATGGAAGTAGGAGGCATGGAAATCATAGATCAAGCACAAAACAAAAGTGAGATTTTAAAAGAAGACTTAACACAAAGCAAATGACACACATGTCAGGCCAACTAGTCAGGAACTAACACAAAACAGGTGAACTTGATTGGGCAACACACCAATGGTGGGACAGGAAGAGGATGAGAACATAAGCCAAAACAAACACACACACAAAATTTATGTCAACACAGGAACAGTAATGCTGAATTACAGCAGTATCACTGCCAATCAGCTAAAGGAAAACCAGATCAGAATCATGTTATAACATGAAAGGTTTATTGTTATATTGTTATAACGTCAAAAAATATATTTTCACGTTCATTTATTCATTCATTCATTTTCTGAACCGCTTATTCCTAATTAGGGTTGCGGGGAGGCTGGCGCCCATCACAGCCGACTCTGAGCGAGGGCAGAGTACACCCTGGACAGCTCGCCAGGCCATCGCAGGGCAGAAACACGCTGACGGCAATACAGCCTATTCTTTTTGAAAGTCAGCAATGGTTCTTTTACATGCCTCTCACCATAGACAGTGAGAGACATGGCCGGCCTTTTATAACCCAGTTAGCTGCACTGGGGGGACAGCAGTGACAACCTGGTGATAGTGGGGCCTGAACTCCCAACCTTCGGATCAGTAATCCAGCACTCCACCACCTGGCCACCACTGCCTATATGGCATATAAAATTATCACATTATAAAAATATAATATTTATCACATAATGTCACAATTTCACATTATTCTGACATAGCAAATTATAACAATATAATATTCATCACATTATGGACAATATTGTTTATCTTGGGCCAGGTAACTTGCCTGAAGTGAACAAGTCAAAACTGTTTTTAAAAGTGAAGATCGTTGAGGCATTTCAGTTACACTGAATCAAATCTTTAGTATCATCAAAGTCTTATGGATTTTATGCTTAGATTAATGTAAAACTTGTTAAAAGTTGAGGGGTCAGCGAGGTCATCCACAACACTGGTGATCCAGTGGCTATATATATATAATTAAAATAGTTTCTACTTGTAATTTAATTTCCCATTCTCTTTACCTGCAGTTTTGACGTGGACAATGGCACGTCGTCAGGAAGGAGTCCCCTGGATCCCATGGCCAGTCCAGGCTCTGGCCTCATCCTCCAGGCCAACTTTCCACACAGCCAGAGGAGGGAATCCTTCCTCTACCGCTCGGATAGCGACTATGACCTGTCGCCCAAGTCCATGTCCCGTAACTCGTCCATCGCCAGTGACATGTGAGTACTCAGGCACGGGGAAGCTCACACGCACATTTGCCTCTTCCAGTCAGTGAACCGTGTCGCCTAAAGCTATTCCTTTGTTCCCTTCATGTAAACTAGCCATTTCCTGAAGTTAAATGCTTCCTCGAGATGGCTAGTATGTGTCTTTAATGGTTACCCCTCCTATAATTCATACACACACACAAAAAAAAAAAACCAATGAAAGAAAAATGTGGATATTTGGATTCATTCACATGTCTCACACGCATTGCACACATGAAGAGCTTTTTAAGGCATTCGAAAATCCTGTTTGCAACATATCCTGTTTATATATGTAAGGTTTCCTTTTTATTACAAATAATCAAATAAAGCCAGGCATGAAAAAATAATTACAAGAATCATCTTTTGAGCAGAAAATAAAACCTACCTGTTATTGGCTTATAATTAAGAATTTTTTTTATTTTTAATGAAAATAATTCAGTAATTAGTAAAAGATTGAAATTCAAACAGAGCGTCTCTATTAAAATGCTTCAGACCATATTGTGTGTGTGTGTACATATGCGTTCACATGTAAGAACATGTGTAAGCTGTTGGCCGTCTAACCCAAGTTGCAATGCATGACATAGCACATGACTCTTTCTGTGTTAGTCTTTCCACGCTACACTCGCATATAAAAACACACACATTTTTACACAAGGGATCTGAGTACATACCCATTTTCTCCACCGCGCTGAGTAAAGTAACTCATGCACTATTACAGTCAACGCCATAAGAGTTGAATAAATCAGCAAAGCTGTTTTAATATAAACAAATAAAGTCTATAATTGATGTCAGATGAATACTGGGACCTGAGTGAGGCTTAATATGGGCGTTTTCTTCTACAAGGTGGCTAATCACTCATGATTCTTCAACTTGGCTGTCAAATTTAGAGCTATGAAAAGTTTATGTGAAAACAAATATGTCTGTACTAATGTTTGCAGTGATTATTGGCTCTTGGCTTGAGATATGATCAGTTATAATAATAGAGTATATGATCTTTATTCAAGTTAAAATGCAATTTAAAAAGCTATGAATGACATCAGCCTCAAACTACACACTGATTTTAGCTACTGAAGTGATATTACTGCCTATTTTTGCATGGAATATATGACAGCATTCCCCATGTGTTATAGACATGACACAAATTAGCTGAATGATAATAGCTACACTGCTCAGCCAAATAAAAAGTTGTGCACTTGATTACAATACATACTGTAATCACCATGGCATTATTGCTTCAGTTGGTCAGGTCAAGGCTCAGCAACATTAATGTGGCAATAAAATGAAGTCAGCGGGTGACCTAAATATACTGTATGACCAGGTTATCACATCATTGGACTTTTTCCTCCCTAATGGCACAGATATGCACTGTCTCCATGCCATTGTTGTTCCAATTTTTCAGGTCGAGGCTCAGCAACATTATTGTAACAATAAAATGAAGTCAGCCGATGACCTGAATGCAACGAATGAGCAGGTTATCACACTGATGAACTTCTTCCTTGATGGCACGGATATAAAATTGGGGCTCAAATAGTGAAAGAGTGGTCACACATCTATTGACACCCCAGAGTCTTTACCTTAAAGGGGCGGTGTCATGGTTGTTTAAATAAAATAGCCTAAATAAAATCAAAGAAGACAATCTTTTATGTAGATGGAAATTTGGTTTGCAGAGGCTACTAGACATGAAGAAGGTTCGTACAATAACGTTGCTAAGAGTTTGCATGGGGATCTCAATCTTTGAAAATTGTTTAGCTAAACAAGATTTCACAAAGTCCATTTCAGGTATGAAGACCTTGTTGAAAGGTTATTTAACATTCAGTGACACATTTAGACGACTTTTTGGAAACTGAATTAATTTGGGTAAAAATCATGACACAGCTCCTTTCACACTGTAGTAAGTCTTTGGGATGTGCTGGAGAAGACTTTATGGTGTGCTTATATTTTCCCTCATCAATTCAAAATGTCGGTGAAAAATTAACCCATCTCTTCAAAACGATCACGTATGACATCAGCGGTTCCGTCAGACAACGTCAGTCCTTGCTTCTTGTCAAGTATGTACAAATGCTGCCCACACTACTATTACTACTAGGCATGCACAGCGACATGTTTCCTTCTTCATTGGCAGTTCCAGCACTGCACAACGCAAACTCGTTGATTTGTCCTATTGGCTGGGCTGTGTGAAGCAGACTCCAGTCTAAGATAACACAGTATCGGGCAGTGCTGAGCTGTGTCACCATGAAAATGGTGGAGTGCAAAGCGTACGGCTGTACAAACAACAGGCGCAGAAATCGCGGAAAACATAACATCGGCACAGGCCACACTCTGAAAATGTTTCCTTTTGGACGCAGTTGATTAGTCTGTGAAGACCACTTCAAGCCGACCTGCTATCGGCGTGACCTCCAGGCAGAACTATTTGGCATGAAGCCCAAGCTTTTATGTCTAAAACTGGACACTGTTCTTACGGAATTCCTTCATAAAAAGTCAAAAGATGATAACAGACGGGAGCACCACCTCGCCAAAAGGAACCAGTAAAAGGTAAGAGCTTTTAGTATGAGGGGAGTTTGATCACCTAAAATGTCGCTCGCTGCTTGTTTACTTGCGCTGGACAACCCGGCCCAACGAGTTCACGTTACTTCTGGGCTGTTCCGCACTGGTTCAGCCCCCGCTAGTAATCCATGGGATAAAATTGGCCAGTATAGTGCTTTTTATGGTCATTTATGTTAAAATAAGCTCTGTATTCCTTCAACGTATTACATTACCCACACATTATGCTGTAAGGATTACCCAATACTGGTACTCTTTATGTTGCCATAGAGATTACACACTGTAATCAAGGCTGAAGGCAGTATAGGAAAAAATTGGCTGGACAGTGTAGCTGAGTGTTGCAAAAATGTACAAAAGGTCTTATTCTAGTTAAAATTTCTTAAAAATTTAAATGGATGCCTTAAAGCTCTCTGATGATTAAAAAATATATAAGGCAGATAAATACTGTATAAGTAAGTTTTTTTAAATAAATGAAAGAGCAACACAAGGCAATTATGAGTAATTTGGTATGTCTCACTTGAGAATGTGATGATGTTATGTACTGTAAATGATTGTCATTTGATACAGTATGTGTTTCTGTGTTTATCCGACTGCCCATCATGTCAGTCTATCACCATAAGCAATCAAAGTCACAAAGTTATTCAACGTCTGTCTGTTGTGTATATCTGTGTGTCTATCTGTGGGTTAATGTGTGTTAAGTGTGTATGAACGTGTATATGATTCACAAACTGTGTCCTTATCGATAGGAATAACCATCTGCAGAGGCCAGGCCTGGTGTCTCGGCGCTCTGAGCCGGTTATTAGTGGAACGTAAGTGCTGGCGCTCCCAAAACGAATGCTCACCTACGAACTGCATCGGCTTGCTTTCACTCTCGGACACTGGCATCATGGTCCTCACATGCACCGAGAACCCTGTCCCTCACTCACTCCCTCACCTTTTAATGCACAGAATGGCTACTGAATCACTAAAACCCAAACTGACACTCAAACCAGAGATTCTGGGCATTAAACGACGTATTCGATGCACAGGTCAAAAGGGAGATTGCATGGAGGAGACAGTTTGATTGAGCTCAAGCCTGGGATTCTCACTCATGGCATGAAAGTGTGTGTGTGTGTGTGTGTGTGTGTGTGTGTGTGTGTGTGTGTGTGTGTGGACATGGGACAATATCCATTATTATTTATTTTCTTACCTACTTACTTATTTTTACATTGTCCCTGCTCTGCATGTGACATCACAGATGTAGTAGTAACAAATTAATCTAAAGATTTCCAAAGCAACATGAATGTTCTTCCTCCTGTATAGCTGCCTAGGATTTAAAGAGAAGCGCTGTACTTCCTGGATGAAATGTGTGTAGAAGTGAGCGCTGATTTGATTGCTGAGAGGTGCAAGATACACAGTTATGTGAATCAGTTTAAAGGTACAGTATGTAACATTTTAGAGGATCTGTTAGCAGAAATTAAGTACATCATCAATAAATAAGTTTTCATTAATCTACAATCATTAAAAAAGTCATTGAGTTTTCAGAACCTTAGAATAACCTGTTTATACCTATGGAGCGGGTCCCCTCTCATGGAGGCCGCCATCTTTCTACAATAGTCTGGAACAAGGGGAATGGGAGGGGTCAGGAATGCAATTTCAATTGGCTGCAATCTGGAACCTCACCACTAGAGGGTGCAAGATACCGCTAATCTTACACACTGTACCTTTAACAAAATAAATGAACTCATTTCGAATCACGCAATGACATCATGATGGTGGGTTTATAAGTATTACCTCTGCCAGAAGGTTATGTTTTCACCTCTGTTGGTTTGTTTCTTTGTTTGTTTGTGTGCAAGATACTGTAACTCAAAAAGTTTTCCATTGATTTGGATGAAGTTTTTGTCTAGGGTAGAATCGTGGTACATGTAACACGTTGTTAAATTTGGAGGTGGTCTATGTATGGGATCATATTAAAAAAATTCCTGAAATCCTGAAAAATGCAGTAAAATGTTCAATAGACCCCCACTGGGGGAGACATTTTATTCTAACTATGTAATAGTTAGAATAATCCATTTGTGGGTGGCATGGTAGTGTAGTGGTTAGCACGTCCACCTCACAGCAAGAAGGTCCTGGGTTTAGTCCCGATCTCGGCGAGGGCGTTTCTTTGTGGAATTTGCATGTTCTCCTCGTGCTTACGTGGGTTTTCTCCGGGTAATCCGGTATCCTCTGACAGTTCAAAGACATGCACATTAGGCTAACTGACTGTTCCAAACTTGCCCCTAGGTGTGGGTGCAAATGGTGTTGTGCGTGTGTTGCCCTGCGATGGTCGGGCGAGCTGTTAAGGGTGTACGCCAGTGTCGGCTGAGAGAGTACTTTTTATGTAAATTTGCCTAAAGCAAGCATCTCTTTTCTTTATTTTTAACACATCCAACGGGGTATAATACTTAAAGATGTTTTTTTAAAGTGTTTTTTATTTTTTATTATCAGCACCAGGATGTCCACTGCATTGCACTGCCACTTATTCAGTAGTAGATGGAGGCTTATAACACCTCAAAAACATCAATGATAAAAGAATTTAAGCAAAGTTATCATTATTGCAGATAGTTTTTTAGTTGCTTACACAACTGAGTCGATGGTTTGAAATAAACCTGGTGTTGTTTAAACCCTCATGAGTGCTGATGCTGATGTGTACTGATGGATTGCCTCAATTCATGCCTCAGTTTTCTTCCCCCCCTGTTTGGCCTGCCTCTGCAGGTTCTGCATGTAACTCTGCACCACTGTGTGTATAATGCAGAGACTTTGACCATAGCAGATACACATTTTTAATATAGTCACCTTTGGTAGACCACTTGTGAGGCATAACAGGAAATTAGGGTTTCCTGTGGTAATTACTGTTACTTCCTGTTCTAATGTATATAGTGTGCATAATGTGCATCGTGCTGCTGGAAAACCCCCAGTCCTCAGAGTTAGGGAACATCATCCGAGTAGAAGGAAGCACGTTTTCTTCCATAACATGTACATGGCTTGATTCATGCACTCTTCACAAACAAAAACCATTCCAGCCTTTGTGAAGCACCCCCAGATCCCACCCTCCAACAAATTTCACAATGCATACGAGACACTGTGGCTTGTAGGCATCCCCAGGTCTCCGTATAACCATTAGATGACCAGGGGCCTCATGTACAAAGACTTGCGTGGAATTATTACTGAAAAATGGCATACGCTTAAATCCAGAAAACGTCGTACTCACAAAAAAATCCAGATGTATGAATCTGTGCGTACGCATGAATCCAAGCACATTTCCTTTGAACATCCGAATCAACG
>JBCNYH010000008.1:15154419-15178065 GCA_039654325.1 Tandanus tandanus | reverse complement strand
CACACACACACACACACACACACACACACACACACACACACACACACACACACACACACACACACACACACTTTAGAAACCAGACACAGTAACCCAGGCTCAGAATCAAAACTGGGAGCTCTGGCACCGTGAAACAGCAACACTACCTGCTGCAACACCATGCCACCCGACCATAATACTGTTTTAGTAAGATATTCCCAGTTGCAGTACACTCTTAGACTTTTTTAAAGCAGTAGTACATTTGGTAGACAATCTCCTCATCTCCAATCTCCTAAGGTTTTGGCACAAAACCACATATATAAAAGTACTTTTGGAAAATCGGACCCAACGCCCTAAATTTGAAGTAATCGTTTATTTCGAGGCTGCAGCTGCACCAGAAAACTCTGTTTCAGAGGTTATTCTTCTCCCCCTAGCCAATCCTGGAGAATCCAGTCCAGAGTTTAGAGCTGTGCCCGATCAGCCTCGGAGTGTTGCACTAAACATGAGAAGAATGCCATTGACGTCAGAGGAGACGCTGTCAGCAAGGACAGTGGTCCCCTGTGCTTGCAAACTCTCCTGAGCAATTGCGCAGCCTTTTGAAAGGGGGGACAGACGGAGAAAAGGGGTGAAAGTCACACGTATCATACAGTAGCTAGACCTATAAGATGGATCTCTCTGTCTGTCTTATCCTTGGTGAGTCCAGCCTATCAGTACCACACAATTCATAATAATAATAATAATTATTATTATTATTAATTAGTTTTATTTTTCATTCATTTTTTTTTTTTGTCAAACCACTTAATCCTATTAGGGTCGCGGGGAGGCTGGTGCCTATCTCAGCCGATTCTGGGCGAAGGCAGGGTGCACCCTTGACAGATCGCCAGACCATCACAGGGCAACACACACGCACACACAACCATTTACCCTCCTACACACCTAGGATCAATTTGGAACAGCCAGTTAGCCTAACGTGCATGTCTTTGGATTGTTGGAGGAAAGTGAAGTACCCTGAGGAAACCCATGCACAGACTGTGAAAACATGCAAACTCCATACAAAACCACTCTTGCCGAGCCCAGGACTCGAACCCAGGACCATGTTGCTGTAAGGTGGACATTCTAATCACTACACCACCCCATTTTTCTTCTTCTTCTTCTTATTATTATTATTATTAATTAGTTCATTCATTCATACATTTTCTAATCCGCTGAATCCTAATTATAGTCGCAAGGAGGCTGGCACCCATCTCAGTCGACTCTGGGTGAGACCAGAGTACACCCTGGACAGCTCGCCAGGCCATCACAGGGCCAACACACACACAACCATCCACACCCACGCTCACACCTAGGGGTGACTTGGAACAGCCAATTAGCCTACTGTGCATGTTTTTGGACTGTGGGAGGAAACCAGAGTACCCAGAGGAAACCCAAGCAAGCACAGGGAGAACATGCAAACTCTACACGGAAACATCCGAGCCTGGAAGTCGAGCCCAGGCCCAATATTGTTATTGTTATTATTATTATTATTATTATTGCACCAATTATTTTAATTGCATCAGGTCTCTTATTAGATATTTATCAAATGGTAGTTGCTTAATACTCATATGATAGGATGTACTCTCTGAGCTTTTCGCTTTATGCACACAGTATATACTTAACGCATGTATATAATTCTCCTCCAGGTTAACCCATATAATTTCTGGTGCTGGTAATGTTTACATTAGTATTGTAGCCTTCTAACAGAGAGAGAGAGAGAGAGCGAGAGAGAGAGAGAGAGAGAGAGCTCCTTTCCTGCTGACAGCTGCTAAGATTACAGCATTACTCGACTCCCATCCAAAACTCCAGCCCAGCTTTTCTTTTTCTTCCTGTGTCGTGCTCTCCGGCTCTACAGGCTTGGGCTTTCACAGGAAACCGATTGTGTTTTGTGTAAAGCAAAGCCTCTTAAGTCATGCCGCCACGCTGAAGTGCTGCTCATCTTCTAGTAGCTCAGTGTTTGCTTATTTTTTTTTAATTTCTTTCTTTTTTTTTAATCAGCTCAGATATCAGCTTGTTGAGCGGACTCCCTAACAGAGGAGAGAAGCTCATCACTGTGCCCCTACAGCTTCATATGGGGGTCTGGTCTTTGGCCAAGGGAGTTGGAGAGGAGGTGCAAGGAGGAGTGGGCTCTGCTTTTTTTCCGCTCTGCTCTACTTTGATTGATTGATTGATTTTTTCAGAAAGACGTGCATGACTGAAAGGCAAGAGCTGTCCTTGTGAATTTCTCACTGTCCTCCAGATCAGCCCTCTCACCTGATGGACCACTGCTGGAGACTGGCGCTAGTCATGTGTTGGGATGCAGATTTGTTGTGTTAGTCAGTGACGTATGTGGCTCAGGATTTTGTGTATGCAGGCTGTGTGATTTTGCATAGTTACAGCATGGTGCTCCATCGCTCTACAGGCCAGGATCTGTGCACTGCTGGACTCTGACCAGCATAACTCACTTCTTCTTAATCGTCTGGACTTTTCTGCACTCCTCTGGACTAAATGGAAGGGTTTCCCAAGCGCAGGAGCTCAGATGTGGTCCTTTGGCCCTCCTCTCACATGTAGGAGAGTTTTTTCTTTTGCAGCATGAAGAGTCACCCGCGCGTGAAATCCGGACAGCGCGGCATGGCCGGGTACGAGGCCTCGGCTAGCCCTGTGAAACGCCTCAAAACTGACCACCCCCTCCCCTCCTGTCTTCCCCCAGAGGAGGCCTACCAGAAGCTGGCCACCGAGACACTGGAGGAGCTTGACTGGTGCCTGGACCAGCTGGAGACGCTGCAGACCCGCCACTCTGTCAGTGAGATGGCCTCCAACAAGGTGAGTCAGCAGTCCACCTTCCACTTATTTCAAGGTCTTCCTGAAATTGCCAGCACTGGGGCAAGTCACAGCAGTTATTATTGCCATCCCATACATTCATTCAATCATTTATTTTCTGAACCGCTTAATCCTAATTAGGGTCGTGGGGAGGCTGGCGCCCATCTCAGCTGACTCTGGACGAGGGCAGAGTACACCCTGGACAGCTCGCCAGGCCATCACAGGGCCATCCCAAACATATGCAACACAAATATTCTATATTTATTTATTTATTATTAATAATGCCATATATGCCATCCTGCTATGAGATACTATTTGCACTATTGGTCAGGGCACAGCAGGTAATATAGGTTCATCAATGGCTGAGACTTATCAGCTACAGCCAAGATGGCGGCCCAAGGAAGGTGCTGTTCAGCAAATGTACACAAACCACTTGTTATGCACAAAACGTGTATCATGCACGGTTAGGATTCTCTATCCCACCGCTCCAGGGGTCGTCCTCCTCGTCAGCTGACATGCCACCCTCGTTCAGCAGCTCTGTCTGCTCTGTAAATGCTCCGGGGTCTCAGATCAAAACAATCCAGGATGATTGGGATGCTATGTGAGTATGTCTCATGAGACTGGCTCATCAACATGTGGACATCTGCATGCGTTATGTGTGTGCCGGTGTACACGCAGACCATTCTTTGCACTCTCATTGTCATTTGCATTTTATCTCTGATGGTGGCTTCTGTGGAAGTCAGATTGCAGTGGTGTGGGGATGTTTACTGTGAATCGGCTGTCGATGCGGCTTTCTGTTTTGACTGTGGTCACACCGGGGTTGAATGTAGCATTGTCCTCAATGCTGGGATATATAAATATATATACAGGCATATATGAGTAATGGAGGGTAGGGGGATGTGTGAGAAGAGAAAGTGAGAGAGATGATGAAAAAAGGGATTCCCATACATTATGCTGAAGGTCATGCACCATAATTATTATTGCGGAAAAATATTACTGTGGCATAGCGATTAGCACGTCCACCTCACAGCAAGAAGTCCTGGGTTCGAGTCCTGGGCTTGGTGAGGGCATTTCTGTGTGGAGTTTGCATGTTCTCCCTGTGTTTGTGTGCGTGGGTTTCCTCCGGGACCTCTTGGTTCCTCCAACAGTCCAAAGACATGCACATTAGGATAATTAGTTATCCTAGGTGTGAGTGTGAATGGTTATGTGTCTGTTGGCCCTGTGATGGTCTGGCGAGCAGCTCAGCCTCCCCACGACCCTACTAGGATTCAACTGTTCAGCAAGTGGATGGATAGTAAATAATATAATTATTACCTCAACCAAGGAGGTTATGTTTTCACCGGCGTTGGTTTGTTTGTTTGTTTGTCTGACTGTTAACAACATTACTCAAAAAGTAATAAATGGATTTTGATGAAATTTTCAGGATGAGTCAGAAATAATACAAGGAAGAATTTATTACATTTTGGCAGGGATCCAGATTATTGTCTGGATGCAGGGAATTTTTAAAGATTTTTTGCAGCCTTTGTGGAGGTCTGCACTCACTGAGTGCTTTCTAGTTTATTTATTTATTTATTTATTTTAAAAACACTTTTTCTAAAGAACTTCTTGACACTTTATTTCACCATGCTAGAACACGGTATATAAATCTATAAATATAAATATGCTCACTCATCCACTCATTTGCCAAGTGATCGAATCCTATTAGGGTTGCTGGGAGGCTGGAGCCTATCTCAGCCAACACTGGGCAAAGGCAGGGTACACACTGAACAGCTTGCCATTACATTGCAGGACAACTCACACATACACCTAGGGGCAATTTGGAACAGCTAGTTAGCCTTACATGCACATCTTTGGACTTTTGGAGGAAACCCATGTTAGCACAGGGGAGAAAATGCAAACTCCACACAGAAACGCCCTCTCCAAGCCCGGGACTTAAACCCAGGTCCTTCTTGCTGTGAGGTGGATGTGCTAACCACTACACTGCTTGTTATTAGTTATTAATTTTTTACATTTATAAATACACACATCATATAACGTAGCTCTAATATTGCGCATGCATAGACCTGAGCATTAACAACAGATCGATGGAGCAGAGCAGCCATACCAGTCCAAAATATAACCCATCTTTACTCATAGCTGGTTATCTAACCGTTCTTTTAACACAGTTACCATGTATCTCTGAACAGTAGGGAAGGGAAAGCTTTCTAGTAATTGATAAGCTGGTTTATACTTACTAAGCCAGTTTCTTTCTCGGAACTGTAGCATGTAATGAAGGCGTCATTGTTTCGGAAGGGATATGCACAAATACATTCGTTCCCAGATATCTAGGACCATTCTCTCTCTGTGTGTCTCTTCTCTACTTTCTACCCCCTAATCTCCCTAGTTTGCACTTCCTCTAATTTCTACAAACTTACATTTCCAAGATCCACTGATTTAAACTTCCTTATTCACTCATTCATTTTCCGAACTGCTTAATACTACTACGGTCGCAAGGAGGCTGGACCCTATCTCTGTCGACTTCTGGTGATGGCAGGGTACACCCTGAACAGCTTGCTAGTCTATTGCAAGGCCAGCACACACACAGCCATTCACTCACACTCATGCTCACGCCTAGGTGCAACTTGGAACTGTCAATTCGCCTAATGTGCATGTCTTTGGGACGGCATGATGGCACAGTTGTTAGCATGTCCGCCTCACAGCAAGAAGGTCCTGGGTTCAGGTGTTTCTTTGTGGAGTTTGCATGTTCTCCCCATGCTTGCCTGGGTTTCCTCCAGATACTCTGATTTCCTCCGACAGTCCAAAGACATGTACATGAGGCTAATTGGCTGTTCCAAATTGCCCCTAGGTGTGAGTGTGAGTGCGAATGTTTTTGTGTATTAGCCCTGCAATGGTCTGGAGAGCTGTTCAGGGTGTACCCCACCTTCGCTCAGTGTCACCAGAGATGGGCTCAGCCTTCCCGTGACCCTGATAGAATTTTGCTGTACGGCAAATGAGTGAGCAAGTGAGTGATGTCATTGTAATGTATGCAGAATGTAGTTTGCATTGTCTTGTTGAAATATACTGTACATGGGCACAAAGAGAAAAAGATATTGTTCCAAAATTTCTTTCTGCAACTGCTGTATTAATGCTGCCATTACAGTTGCCTGGAAGGTTAGCTTTGCCAAGGGTGCTGGCACAACCATATACCATGACAGACTCTGGCTTTTGTTACTGGTGCCTCAGAGCCCAGAGAAGCCAACAGCACTTTGGGACACAGTTAACATAAGGCTTTGTTTTTGCACAGTAACATTTTTTAACTGGCATTTTTAGATATAACTCCATAGCGTAGTGCTTCACAAAGGCTTCCAATGTAATCCTGAGCCAATATAATTATTAGCTATAGATGAATGATGGTTCGTGATGCAGTGACCAGCAATCACGAGGGTTCAGCTTAGGCTTGTGCCCTTACCATTTACCTAACGAAAATTCCTCCAGATTCCTTAAATCTTTAAATGATGTTATGCACCATGGAGGGCGGAATATATAAATCCCTTCCTATCATTCTATGCAGTTCATGTTTTTAAACATTGTAATAATGGGAGATTCTTGGACCATCTATACTTCTCAAAGACAAGGCCTTTTCTAGACACTGCTTTTGTACCAAATCATAATGGCAATCCCCTGCAATCATGCACAGTAGCATAGTGATTAGCACGTCCGCCTTACAGCAAGAAGGTCCTGGGTTCGAGTCCCAGGCTTGGCGAGTGCGTTTCTGTGTGGAGTTCTTCCTGTGCCTGCATGGGTTTCCTCCAACACTCTACAGACCAAAGACATCCACATTAAGCTAACTGGCTGTTCCAAATTGACCCTAGGTGTGAGTGTGAGTACAAGTGGTTGTGTGTGTTGGCCCCGCGATGGTTTGGTGAGCTGTCCAGGGACCACCTTCGCCCAGTGTCAGCTGAGATAGGCTCCAGCCTCCCTGCAACCCTGGTGGGATTAAGCAGTTTGCCAAATTAGTCAGTAAGAGTATATCATCTGAACTTATTTAAATTCTGGTATTTCCCTTACTTTCCACTTCTACTCCCTAAGTGTTTTAGACATCCTATTTTTTCTATTTTTTCCCCCCTAAGTTCCCCTAGTATTGAGTTTTACCTTTTGTGTACACTGAATATTAAGAGAAAAAGGCACAATTGCATTGCAATTTAAACAAAGAAATTCCCACGTGCTTGGTTGTAGAGACCCCACCCCTGCTCAGATATTACCTTACCTTATCAGGACTGAGGAGAAAACAAGAACACAGCACACATACTTGTGGCCAACAATGTTCTCTCTTTATTTTATGTTTCTTCAGAATTTTTATTTGCATACACTGGGGTAAGGCAAAAAAGGATTGGTCAGTCCAAGGGAAGTGCTACCTGTAGTTAGACTACAGGTAGCACTTAGACATAGAACATAGACTAGTTAGAGTGTAGTAGACACGTGACTAGTTACAGTAGAGGTGTGGCTAGTTACAATGCATTCACTTTATCTGTCTTTGATTTCTCCATGTGTGTCTTGGATTAGAGACATAAAAAGAAAACAAAGAGTGAGTGCCCAGTTTTACTGAACACCTAGTTTACACTTAGTTTTCCCCCTAGTTTATACCTACCAACTCCCTCAATTTACACTTGATACTTCCCCTAATGTACACACTTCCTAGATGCTAGCGAAGATGCTATGCTTCTTATTAAATAAATACCATTACACTGCCCTGACACTGTTATTCCCCATCATGATCCATCCATTTTATATTGTTATGTTGTTTGTTTGTACAATTCTTAACATCCTGTGATATTAGAATACTCCATGAGTTGTTTACATTATTGAGTATTTATTCACCATATTTGCATGGTGTACCATTGGTGATGGTGAGCATCATTTCCTGTTTTGTATTAAGCAGATATTTATGCCTTTACTTATTTAGGTAGTGCATAGTGTATAATTTACTTGAATTTAATTAATTAACATAAAGATATTCATGAGCAGGTGTCATGTTCATATTCCTATATTTCAGGTGTGAGTTGTTTTATTACTCAGATAATGTTCTGTTGTAAATTTTATCTGTAAACATTTCGAAAAAGTTAGTTTTTTAATTTTGTCCCATTCTGTTCTTTCTAATTTGCACTCCAAATTTGCATGCACAACACACACACACGCACACACACGCGCGCACACACACACACACACACACACACACACACACACACACACACACACACACACACACACACCAGAAGTATCATTAAGCATGCCAAAGGATCTGTATATACATAGTGTATACATGCTGTACAGTGAAGCAATAAAACCTAGCACAATGTGCCCTACATTCTTCATTACTGAGCAAAAGAGGAAGGTGAATGTGTAAGTAGACTTAGAAACAGGTGCTCCATTAATGAATCATCACATTCTCCATTACGTCTATATGAAAAAATTTAATATTTGGAAAGAAGTAAGCCTATCACATAATGAGTGAGGCTGGCGAGCAAGAGGATGCATTTGCAGATAAAGCAGTTTATTGAAAACAGTTCAAATAATAGGACAGATTTGAAACAGTCAAAGTTCATTTTACGGGCAGGTCTGTATGCCAGGTATGTCAGTAGGCAAATCCAATGCCAAGGTCACAGAGCTAAGCAGTGGGCACACACAAATTAGGAATAACAAGGGTTAGGCGAGGGCCAGAGTTGAGATATTCAGAAACTAGGTCAAAGAACATTAATTAATTCGCTGAACCACTTTATCCTACTAGGGTCACAGGAAGGCTAAAGCTGAACAGCTTGCTAATTCATCACCCTGAATGGCTTGCCAGTTCATCACAGGGCCAACATACACACAAACATTCACATTTACACTCACACCTCGGAGCAACAATTAGCTGGAACAGCCAATTAGCTTAATGTGCATGTCTTTGGACTGTTGGAAGAAACCGGAGTACCCAGAGGAAAACCCACACAAGTAAGGGGAGAACATGCAAACTTGACATGCCCTTCATTAATGACATTCGAACCCAGGACCCTTTTCCTGTGAGGCGGACTTGCTAACCACTCCGCCACTATACCACCCGGTCAAAGAACAGCAGAGCAGTAAACAAGGGCAAAAGCTAAGTATAAATGTGACAACTGAGTGCAGGCAATAATAACTTGTGAATGCAGAGTCCTTATATAGCATCAGTGTGCATGAGAAACAGCTGTGGGTGCGAACATGTGACATGAAGATGTGTGACTGGCAAGATGCCAGGGTTGCTGCGAAGTGATTTAACTCCTTGGTTCATTTGTTCATGCTTAGTGTATTTCTGATAACAGCTTACTGTATGAAGCATTTCCATTCTCTCTATAGCATGGCGGTTCTTGACCAATCAAAAGGAGTGGTGCAATGTGGCTCCTCCTCCTTTCCTTTCTGTTTCATATCTTTCATGTCTTTAAATGCATCGAGCATGCCTGTGGAATCAGCCAAGCACACTGCATGCTGATTAACTGAATACCTACACACGCACGCAAACAAAAACACCCACATGAACCGCATCAAACACACCCGTTCTGTCACTGAGGAGGTCTGAGCATGATCCTACATGCTCACAGTTGCCATGGAAACACAACAATCTGAGCTGCTGAGTAGAGTGAGGGGCCACACAGACAGAAAACAGTGAGCGAGAGAGAGAGAGAGCTCCATCCTGCTCATATATTCACATAGATTAGTAATAAATGAGTATGATTTAGAATCAAAGAGTTATAATAAGATTCAGAAGAGCGTAGGTGGAGGTTTTGGTGTGATGATTCAGTGAGTGCATGACTCAGAAGTAAGACACATATGTGGATATTCCTTTTCAGTGATTCTGGGACTCCTGTAGACCGCCTATGCCAGGAAAGATATGTGATAAAATAGTAGACCTTTAGCATTTTACAGTACGCTGTAAACAAGCCTGACTCTGCCCGAGGAATAGCATCTGAAGCCTGCTTTCAGATCCAATCAGTGTTATTGTAGGAACAGCTTGAAATGCTTTTGTTATTTCCGAAGTTCAGCATCAATCCTGTCTGAGTGACTGATATTGCTGTTTCCTATATGTGGGTGTTTAACCCTTCTGCTGAATTTATCGTAATACAAAAAAATGTAGCGTGTCAGCCTCGCACCAAGAAGGTTCTGGGTTCACGTCCCGGGCTTGATGAGGGCGTTTTATGTTCTCTGTGTGCTTGTGTGGGTTTCGCCGGGTACTCCAATTTCCTCCGATTTCATTCACATTAGGCTAATTGTCTGTTCCAAGTTGCCCCTTGGTGTGAGAGTGAGTGTGAATGGTTATGTGTATGTTGTCCCTGCAATGGCCCAGTGTCGGGTGAGATAGGCTCCAGCCACCCCACCACCCTAATAGAATTAATCAGCTTGAGTGAGTTCATCTTGCTATATAACAATATAATTACATTACAATTATACATTTATTGCATAACAAATTATACAAAAATAAAAGCCTCCCTGTACTTGCTTGGGTTTCCTAAGGGGACTCTGGTTTCCTCCCACAGTTCAAAGACATGCACATTAGGCTAATTGGTTGTTCCAAATTGCCCCTAGGTGTGAGTTAGAGTGTGAATGGTTGTGTGCGATGGATTGGCGAGCTGTCGGATGAGGTAGGCTCCAGCCTACCCGTGATCCTAGTAGGACAAAGTGGTTCAGCATATAAATAAATGAAAGGATTAATGTATCATTAATAGAATCTTTATTAATACAATTCAATCCACTTCTAGTTAGAAAGAAAAAAGAGAATGTAAATAATCCTAAGTGCTCTCAGCGTTATCCTCTATCTCTGTTTCACCGAATGCCACACCCTGCGGATTGTGGCGCTGCTGGCTTCTTTGTGCCTGGAAACCCAAAGCTGAAGGAAGGCAAGGCTGAACAAGAAGTATAGAGTAAAGCAGGGCAAGAGAGAGAGAGAGAGAGAACGAGATGACCACAGACCACTCCTCCTTCCAGGATTGTGGCTGAGTGTTGAGAGGCGTTCGGGTTCTGCACACACACGCTGCGGTGCAGGAGTCGCCGCCACTCTGCTGCTTCACTTCAGAGCCTTAACCACAAGGAAGGAAAAGCCAAGCCATGGAGTTCTCAAAGACGCCACCGACGGCTTTAATCAAAGCCACCCGAGCTCCAGATGAGTCCAGAGCCTCAGCCTGCTCCAGAAAACACCACAGCCCTCTTTTCAGAAAACCTCAGGGGACTGGTGCGCTCTCAAAAAACACAACTGATGTGCAGCTATTCTATTGTGTTTCTGGTAGTTGGTGGCTTCACTGAAGTGCAGTGTGGGTGCAGGCGTTTAGGAAACTGTCGGAAAACATAACGGTACCACCTGGATCAAGCACAGCCGTGACAGGAGGGAGGTAGAGGCGGAAGCCCTTTAGCGGGTTGGATTCAGCGATGATCGTGTTCTCGGTCTGATTATGGCAAACCATGTGATTTGTGTTTAATTAATGATCACTGCTCACTCTGGAAATGCTGACTGATCTGATTCCACTCAGTTTTTGGATGTAAAACATATCATTATAATATACAACTGCTAGTCTGTTTACAATATTCACCTAAAAAGAGCCAGATGTGTATGGGTGTGTGTCATACCGTACTGTGTGGAGGGAAACTTAGTCGCAATTACGAGATAAATGTGACACATGGGGATGCACTGTGCATATATTATAAAGTCTGCTTATGCGCCGAGCAGGAGAATTACTAGCCACTTTATTACCCTTACTTTATACACTGATCATCCATAACATTAAAAACATGATGATGACTGACAGCTGAAGTGAATAACATTGATTATCTCGTTACAGTATCACCTGCCAAGAAAGCAGAAAGTGAACAGTCAGTTCTAGAAGTTGATGTGTTGGAAGAAGGAAAAATGAGCAAAAGTTAAGATCTGAGTGACTTTGAATGACAAGCAACACAGTTTGATGGTTAAACGACCGGGTGAAAGCTAGTACATCTGGTCTGATTCCTCAGAAGAGCTACTGTAGCACAAACTACTGAAACTGTTAATGCTGGATCTGATAGAAAGCAATCAGAATGCACAGGGTATTACAGCTTACTGTGTGTGAGGCTGCCGAACCACAGACTGGTTAAGTGGTGTTAATGTTATGGCTGGTCCATGAATGCTAGGTATTCAGGGAGAAAAGAGTTAATTAATTATGATAATGATGCGAGGCTGAATGGTGAGCTGTCTACCAAGGCTGGTATATTTTTGTCGATGTTGGATTGTTACCTCCGCCAGGATGTTATGTTTTCACCTGTGTTGGTTCATTTGTTTGTGTGCCATATAACTCAAAAAATAATTAGAAAAAAATGGTTTGTTTGCTTGTTTGTCTTTCTGTTTGTTTACTAGCAAACAGTTATGAACGGATTTTGATGATTTTTTTGGAGGGGTGAAGTACGGAAATTTTTTTATTTTTATTTTTTCATTCTTTTACATGTAAGGTAGAATGTGAAGTGTAGTATTACAGCAGGTCAGGGTGCTCTGTATTTTTCTTTTTTTACCTGGCTTGGCAAAGGTTTGCACTCTCTGAGGGCCTTCTAGTTTTTGCACAAATAAACTAAGTTGGTTTAATAAATTACTTAAAGCGTTTTGACCTTGACTGCCTCCTCCTTCATTAAAATAAAACATTTTTAATATTATTTTAGCATATAGGTGACCATCCAACACACCAAAAAATAACCACTGCCTACCAACAGCACCTTGAGTCACAGTTCCCAGAAACAACTTCCAATTTCTTCTTAGTGTCTTTGATCAGAATATATTTAATCTCATTTGTTAGTATTTATTTATTTATCTCTATGCTTATCAGTCCATCCCTCCTTTCAGGCATATTAGGCCTTTATTTTGCATACATGACCCACAGTGACGTCAAAGCAAAGACACAAGTACTGTTTTCTTTAGTCAAGCAGTAGCTATGCTATACCATCCACTCAGCCACATATTCAAATCAAGCAAAGATGAAACAATAAAGCTGGCTTCTGGTTATGGACTTAATAAAGAGCTTTGTGATAGCTTCATTTGTTTTCCAAATGAACTCATTGGTGATGATGCACATGAAAGATTCATGGCCAGGTTGAAACGAATTCCAGGTAGGCTTTTGTTATCGCCCTATGAATGCGCCACTGTTGTTTTTGTTGCTTTGCTTTCATTGTGCCGGCCTCTAATGGTGAACGAGAGGACGAAGAGTGTATTCTGGTAATTCAGCTTTGATATGTCAGCAGTGGAATTTCATTTACAATTTAGATTATCACCAAGTGAAAGCTTAAGGAGCTCAAACACAAACAAGGGACATGAGAGAAGAAGTTTTAGAATTTCAAATCTATATATATCATATCCCTGTGGTTGCATGGGCTTCCTCCAGGTGCTCTGGTTTCCTCCAACAGTCCAAAAGCATACACATTGGCTGTTCCGAATTGCCCCTAGGTGTGAGTGTGAATGTTTGTATGTGTTGGCTCTGCAATGGTCTGGTGAGCTGTTTGGGGTTTTTGCCACACCTTCCCCCAATGTTGGCTGATATAGGCTCCAGCCTCCCTGCGGCCGTATTAGCATTAAGCGACTCGGCAAATCAGTGAGATGAGTATGACTAGTTTATATAGTGGGGTGGGTAATAAAGTTATACTGCAGCATGGCGGAGTAGTGGTTAGCATGTCCTCCTCACAGCAAGAAGGTCCAAGGTTCGAGTTCCTGTCTCGTCAAGGGCGTTTCTGTGTGGAGCTTGCGTGCTCGTTTTGTGCTCGCATTGAGTGTCATCCAGGTACTCCAGATTCCTCCGACAGTCCAAAGACATGCACACTAGGCTAATTAGCTGTTCCAGATTGCCCCTTGGTGTGAGTGTGTGTGTGTGTGTGTGTGTGTGTGTGTGTGTGTGTGTGGAAATAGTTGTGTGTGTTGCCCTGCGTTGGTCAGTCAGCCGAGTGTTGGCTGAGATATGCTCCAGCCTCCTTGCAACTCTAATGGTAGGATTAAGCGGTTTGGCAAATGAGTGAGTGAGTGGATAATAAAGCTGGTATATGTTGAATGAGTTAAGATACGGGGTAAGAGGGGATGATAATGGCTGTACAGTGGATGTACACTCCCCCATCAGCATGCTTTAACCACTCCATCTTTTCTCCTCCGGCTGTAATCAGTGGTGATTGGCTGGTCGGTGGGCTCGGGCTGCATCCAATACGAATGCAGTCCCTTATTTGGAAGGTGTTGGAAGGACTAGCACACAACCACACCATCCTTCCTCTCTCTCCTGCCATATTTTGCTCAGCACATGCAAAGATGGAAAATATCATCAACCTGCTCAACGCTATTTTTTTTTTTTTTACGCTTCCGTCTTCTCCAGTCAGCTGCTGACTGATCCTTCTTTGCCTGACATGATGAACAAAAGCTGATTTTCAGATTTTTTTTTTTTATTCTTTATTTGTGACTTGGCTGACTGCGAAAATGCCTGAAGCAAATTATTTGCTCTCTGTCTCATTGGGATATATAAAGGTATGACATATTGATTCTTTCTTAACATTTACTTCATCTTTCTGACTGAGTTTAGATTCATCATGTCTGAAAATCACAGGCTCAACTAGTCTAATACAAAACCTAGCATGGGGTGTTGTCTTGTTCTACTCAGGTCTAACACTCAGTGAATAATATGTTATATAATAAGGGCAGTATGGTGGCATAGTGGTTAGCACGTCTTCCTCACAGCAAGAAGGTCCTAGGTTTGAGTCCCGGGCTCAGTGAAGGCAATTCTGGCTGGAGTTTGCATGTTCTCCTTGTTTTTTTTGGGGGGGGCAGCCGTAGCCTACTGGTTAGAGAACTAAAAGAACTTTGGGACTAAAAGGTCGCTGGTTTGATTCCCGAACCAGCAGGAAAAATGTGTGGCTGTGGGGGGGTGAGCTGTACCTTCCCTTCCTCCACCTTCATGGCTGAAGTGCCCTTGAGCAAGGCACCTAACCCCCAACTGCTCTCTGGGTGCCACAGTGTGTGGCAGCCCACTGCTCCGAGTGTGTGTACTCACTGTTTACGTGTGTGCTCACTTTGGTTGGGTTAAATGCAGAGGCGATAATTTCCCTTGCGGGATTAATACAGTATAGCAAAATCAAAAAAATCCACTTGTTTGCATGGGTTTCCGCCAGGCACTCCGGTTTCCTCCGACAGTCAATGACATGCACATTAGGCTAACTGGCTGTTCCAAATTGCCCCTAGTTGTAAATGTGAGTGTTATGTTTGTGTGTTGCCCAGCGATGGACTAGTGAGCCATTCAGGGTGTACCCCGCCTTCGCTCCGTGTCGGCTGAGGTAGGCTCCAGCCTCCCCGTGACCCTAGTCAGATTAAGTGGTTCAGCAAATGAGTGAGTGATGAGTAGGCATGAGGAGAGAATACACCTTAAATGGGAAGGCAGTTCATCTCAGAGTGCTATGCACCCACACACACTTTCATACACTTATTCATATGTAAGGACATCCAGGATGTAACGGTCGCCTACATGCAGGTCTTCGGGACGTGAGAGTAAACTGGAGAACCAAGAAACCCCCTCACACAGGCAGAGGAGAGAACATGCGAACTAAAATAAATCCGGTCGGTACGGTGGTGTAGTGGTTAGCACGACTTCCTCACAGCAAGAAGGTCCTGGGTTCGAGTCCTGGGTTTGGTGAGGTCGTTTCTGTGTGGAGTCTGCATATTCTTCCTGTGATTCTTTGGGTTTCCTCTGGCTACTCTGGTTTCCTTCGACAGTCAAAAGGCATGCATTGGGCTAATTTGGCTGTTTTAAATTTACCCTAGATGTGAGTGTGAGTGTGAAATGGTTGTGTGTGTATTGTTCTGCCATGTTCTGGCGGGCCATTCAGAGTGTACCCTGCCTTCGCCCAGTGTCGGCTGAGATAGGCTCCAGCCTCCCCCGTGACCATAATAGAATTATGTGGTTCGGCAAATGAGAGAGTGATTGAATAAACTAAATCCAATGCTGTGTTGTCCTCTGATTCTATCCCTGTCTGTGTTTCTTTGCTCCAGTTCAAGAGGATGCTGAACAGGGAGCTGACCCACCTGTCTGAGATGAGCCGGTCCGGAAACCAGGTCTCCGAGTTCATCTCCAACACGTTCTTAGGTAATTCCGCCTGATGAGTTTCATCCTAAAGCACTACTTGCTTAATAACGAGCAAATAGGAACCGTGCACTGATTGCCCTGCTCTTTCTCTCTCTCTTTCTCTCTCTCTCTCTCTCTCTCTTTCTTTCTCTCTTTTTCTCTCTCTCTGCTCTCATTCACAGACAAGCAGCATGACGTGGAGATGCCCTCGCCTCACACGCAGAAGGACAAGGAGAAGAAAAAAAAGCCCATGTCACAAATCAGTGGTGTGAAGAAACTAATGCACAGTACCAGCCTCACCAACTCGAACATCCCTCGCTTTGGGGTCAAAACGGACACCGAAGACTCCTTAGCCAAGGTGAGATATCCTGGGCTCGATAGTTTTAGAGTTCGTCTTCAACCACTCACAGGCTCCAATCCTCCAAAGGCTTGAAGTGAGTTCTGATTGGATGTGGATATACATGTTTTTTTTAACCTCAAGGTTGTTGTTCCATCACATAAAACATAAACGAATTAACAACAAAATAACAAATACAGTATTTCTTATTTCACTGCAGGAACTGGAAGATGTCAACAAATGGGGCCTTAATGTTTTCAGAGTCACAGAGTTTTCTGGAAACAGGCCATTAACGGTGATGATGTACACAATCTTTCAGGTAAGAAAGTCCTTCCTGATAATCCACCCCATATCCAACGCCTGTCTGAATCCTCACGCTAACTGTACCGCGTTTTATTTTTCCTCCACCAGGAGAGAGACTTGCTCAAGACATTTAAAATTCCATTAGACACTTTTATAACCTACCTGATGACCTTAGAAGATCATTACCATGCAGACGTGGCATATCATAACAATATTCATGCTGCGGATGTAACACAGTCCACGCACGTGCTGCTCTCTACGCCTGCTTTAGAGGTAAAATAGGCAGCAGTTTCCTTTTTTATGACCTCACAGGGTAGTTTTGTCCTCCATGGAAACAAAATTAGCTACAATGAATGTGTGATGCAAGAGTGTTTCTAATTTTGGGTTTACACTGTTCATCTCTTCGCAGGCTGTTTTCACAGACCTCGAAATTCTTGCTGCCATTTTCGCCAGTGCTATTCATGACGTTGACCACCCGGGTGTCTCAAACCAGTTCCTCATTAACACCAGTGAGTATTTTTCTTCATATCATGGATACAAATAGTTCCCCTTCCCACGCCTTCCATTATTCCGTGAGACGAGGCTTTGTGGCAGCCGTGCTTTTGTCGCTGAAGTCCATCGCACCTCAGATGTTCCCACCTACAAGCTATACTTCACATTTAGACACAACCCGATGCAAGAAAGGAAGTGACTTTCAGAGAAAAGAGAACCGAGGTTCCGTCTGATGCCTCGCAAGATGCTGTCTATGGAAACTGCTTAATCCTATTAGGGGAGGCTGGAGCCTATCTCAACCGACACTGGGCACAAACAGCTCGCCAGACCATCGCAGGACCAACACAAAAACAACGTTTCACATTCACACCCAGGGGTAATTTGGAACAGCCAGTTGGCCTACTGTGCATGTCTTGTTCATGTCTGTTCATGTGGAAGGAAACCGGAGTACCCGGAGAAAACCCATGCAAGCCTGGGAGAGCATGCAAACTCCACAAAGAAACATCCTTGCCCAGCCCGGGACTCAAACCCAGGACCTTCTTGCTGCGAGACGGACATACTAACCACTATACCACCCTTTTTGATCTCGAAGCATGTTTATTATATAAACTGGGGCATCTGTGCTGTATCATTAATTGATAATTATTTACTGAAGGCGAGGTGGATGTCGTTGGATGATTCAACTCAGAGACATCAATCAATCCTGAGGCGAATAATTGTTTTAGTATATACAAGAGAATATAATAATAATACAGTATAATACAATATAGTAAAACAATATTTTTATGGTTTATTTTTTAAATGTTTAAAATCATGGCAGATGTTTGAGCTCCAGGCAAGCAGGTGCATAAAAGCTGTATGTCTGTGTCTCTTTAGTATATACTACATGGAAACATAAAGGAAAGAAAAACAAAAACATATTTTTGTAGTTTATTTTTACATATTTTAACCATGACTGAGACTGGTGAGGTGAGGTCTGCACTTTGAATTGAACCAAACGCTGCCCTGCAAAAAACTTCGATTTGCGATTTTACTTTATTAAGATAAATAAAGCTGGGGTAGCGTGTCAGGAAAGCTAGCAAAATTTTAAAGTAGCATCTCTTCAGAGCTCTGGATATACTCTTCCCTCCTCTTTCCTTTCCAAAGCCATCTGCTCCAAGTTACAATCACAAACCATGAATGTCCGTCATTTTAATTCAAGCATTATCCACTTGGAATAATGTTTTTGTTTTCCTAAGTGGCATATCGACAAGGTGTGCGACTATCCACCTGAAGATTGCAGGCTCGAATCCAAGTTTATGCCGCAGCCATCTGAGACTGGATGTCCATGGTGGTTATTTGGCAGAGCTCTCACAGGGGCAGGGATGGCATACATTCACCTCCCTGTCACTCACAGCGATCACCAGCCAACCCCCGAATGCGAATGCGCAGGAGTTCGTAAAAGATGCGGGTTGCAGCATCACATGTCACTTGCATGCTTACGCCCCTCCTTGTTTGGTGGTGGCTATAAGTGATAGGGAGGCAGAATTTGACAGGCAGGAAATGGATATGACTAAAATTAAAGGGGAATCCAAAAGGAGGTATAATATTTTTAATCCCCTCATAGCAGACCAGTCAGATCTCATTGTTCTCATTTGGTGTATATACTAATAAGTATATCATGATCATTATTCGTACAGTAAGGTTTGTAATCAGTCTGCACCCTCCAGCAGCTTGCAGTGTATTTATTTGTTTAAGAGAAACAAAAGTGTTTCATTAATAATCGCAGTCTGGAGCAGAGCTTGTCTGCTACCTCTCTTACATCACTGTCTCTAATCCTTCTCTGACAGTGACTGAGTGCTGCCACTGAATCAGCTATTTATCTTCACACACACACACACACACACACACACACACACACACACACACACACACACACGAGCCATCTATCTCTTCCAGCATGCCTCGATAACAACATATAGAACAGCTCACAAGCACAAGGTCCTGAAATGTCTCGAACCAGAAGGTCAAGGTGGGCGTACTTATTGTATGACCCTGAAGACCTTTACTCTTTAGAACCCTTGTTACTCATTGGGTTTGTCTGACTTGAGTTTCATGATGTCGCAGGTAAATTCTAGGAAATTTCCATGAGTGACACAACATCAAAACTGTCACAGCCTGACATCTGGGCGGCATGGTGGCATAGTGGCCCACAGTAAGAAGGTCCTGGGTTAGAGTCCTGGTCTCAGCGAGGGCATTTCTTTGTGGAGTTTGCATGTTTTCCCAGTGCTTGCGTGGGTTTTCTCTGGTTACTCCAGTTTTCTCCAACAGTCCAAAAACATTTGAGTGTTGAGAGGAGCCTCCTGAACGCCTCCCTGGTGTGGTGTTTCAGGCATGTCCAACCCGGGAAGAGACCCCGGGGTCGACCCAGAACACGCTGGAGGGACTGTGTCTCTCGGCTGGTCTGGGAATACCTTGGCGTCCCCCAGAAAGAGCTGGAGGAGGTGGCTGGGGAGAGGGATGTCTGGACCTCACTGCTTAGGCTGCTGCCCCGTTACCCGACCATGGATTAAGCGGAGGATAGGTGATACAAATGAAGGTGTATATCAGTGAGTGAAAGGCGGTGAAAAAAACTCATGTTTATCCAAAAACATGCACATTAGGCTAAATGGCTGTTCCAAATTGGATGCAAGTGTGAATGGTTGTGTGTGTTGGCCCTGTGATGGTCTGGCGAGTTGTTCATGGTGTACCCTGGCTTCGCCCAGTGTCGGCTGAAATTGGGTTGGTTTGGCAAATAAGTGAGTGAATGAGTGAGTGAGCCTGACTTCTAACACATTCCAAATGCTCTGGATGACTGACTACCATTCATAGGGTCATAAATGTGTGTGTGTGTTTGTGTGTGTGTGTAGACTCAGAGTTGGCTCTCATGTACAACGACTCGTCAGTGCTGGAGAACCACCATCTGGCTGTCGGCTTTAAGCTGCTCCAGGAAGAGAACTGTGACATCTTCCAGAACCTTACCAAAAAACAGAGACAGTCCCTTCGGAAGATGGTGATCGACATCGTAAGTGCATCTGACTGTACGCAGAGCAAAATGGTATGAAATTCAACGATGAAAAGTCCTAATGTTTTGTGTGTGTGTGTGTGTGTGTGTGTGTGTGTGTGTGTGTGTTTGTTTAACTCTAGGTATTAGCCACTGATATGTCGAAACACATGAACCTACTGGCTGACTTGAAAACAATGGTCGAGACAAAGAAAGTTACCAGCTCTGGAGTCCTGCTGTTGGATAATTATTCAGACAGGATACAAGTAAGCTCATCACTCCTTAATCGGAATGCTTTCGTGTATGAATATGCTCTTAGCACTCAGGCATTTATTTGTTTTTTATTTTTGCAATTAATTTGCATGACATCACAGATTAAATTTCCTGTGCGAAAACCTACATTTATTTTTTACGCCAAAGCTTCGATTTTTGCAACGTTTCAGCCGCAAAAAGAAAGCATTCAAGCAATTATGGGGTTGCTTCCTAAAACACCATACATGCACTTGACAGCAAACAGAAGATTGAAAAGATTTTGTTTTCTTTTGTGTATCGGTATCCAGCACCATTGGACAAGAAACAAATATAATATATAGATTAAGGCACTACCTAAGGCGGAGCTAGTGATTGATAGGTGTTCGAGGCTAGTGTTATAAGAGTAGTGTGGCTTCTTTAAGGGCTGAATCACTTTCAACTCTGGAGGAAATAAATAAATAAATAGGTAGATCAGTACATAAATAAATCACTCCTGTGTTACCCGACTACGCTCTGAAGTAAAAGGAGGAAAGGTTAATTCAATTCAATTCTTCAACTACTTGTATAGTGCTTTTTACAACTGACTTTGTCACAAAGCAGCTTTACATAGTAAAACTAATTTAAAAAGGAATTTAAACATTGAAACATTTTTCTAAAAATCCTACACATCCCTAATGAGCAACACTGAGTTTTTTTCCCCGCCTTTCACTCACTGATTTCCACCTTCATTTGTATCACCTATCCTGTTAGTTTAATTATCCATTTAACAAGTTCATGTTCCGTGTTGTTTTGCTCGACGAATGTTTGTCTGCCTACCTGAGTTAGATTGTGTGTTGTTTATTCTGTGCAAGTCTTAAGTGGTGGTGTATGAGTCTCTATGTTTCGGGTTTCAGTTTCATTATTAATAATAAATCTTTGGGGGGTTTTTTTACTAGCAGTAATGCTTAACAGAATCCAGCCACTGAGGTCACACAAGCCAGTGTGCTCATTGTGCCAATCCCTAGCCTGGGAGGGTTGCATCAGGAAGGGCACTTGGCATAAAACCCATGTCAAATCAAACTCTCATTCATTAATTCATTTGCCAAAGAGCTTAATACTACTAGGATTGCAGAGAGGCTGGAGCCTATCTCAGCCAACTCTGGGTGGAGGCTGGGTACACCCTGAACCGCTTGCCAGACCATCACAGGACAAACATGCATACAACCATTCACACTCACACACACACCTAGGGGCAATTTGGAACAGCCAATTAGCCTACTGTGCATGTCTTTAGACTGGAAACCAGAGTAATGGGAGGAAACCCACACAAGCACAGAGAGAACATGAAGAACATGAACTCCCTCACCAAGTCCAGGATTGGAACTCAGGACCTTCTTGAAAGAATACTACAGTAAAATTCTGGGTTATTCTGAAGTCAAAGTGCCACAATACACCAGTCTGAAGATTTGGAATTTGGAAGAGAGGAAGTAAAGACCAACAGTGGCATATGGGCAGTTCCTGGGCTTGAACTCATACCCTTCTGATCAGTAACCTCTAATCAGAGTCTCAAGTTGGGAGCCACTGCTGCTCCCTAATGATAATAATAAAGTATAATGGTATCAAATATTTGACAGTGTGTTGTACATGTCTGGTGTACCAGGTGCTACAGAACATGGTGCATTGTGCAGACCTGAGTAACCCCACCAAACCACTGCAGCTGTACCGCCAATGGACAGACCGCATCATGGAGGAGTTCTTCAGCCAGGGTGACCGTGAGAGGGAACGTGGCATGGAGATCAGTCCCATGTGTGACAAACACAATGCCTCTGTGGAGAAAACTCAGGTAATGCATTCAGTGTATACAATATATATAGTGTATACTGGAAGGCCAGACCTTCAGGTTGCCTTTTTTTTTCATGCAGAATAGAACACTGGCACTTCTCAGTGACTGCTGTAGTGTGCAAATGTGTGTGTGTGTGTGGGTGTGGGTGTGGGTGTGGGAGGGTGATTTGTTTGACAAGCATGAGGGAACACTGGAACATTTTAATGACCTGCAAAATGTGGGAGAGTTTGGATCAAAAATTAAAAATCAAAAATAGTTACTGATGAACCTGGGGTAAAGTGCAACCTGGGGAAAATGTTACAAGTCTCACTTATTAACTTATAATTGACTGGGGTTGAACAAGCCACTAATATTGTCTCGGCTGTGCTGTAGGTGGGCTTTATCGATTACATCGTCCACCCTCTGTGGGAGACCTGGGCCGACCTGGTGCACCCAGATGCTCAGGACATCCTGGACATGCTGGAGGACAACAGAGAGTGGTACCAGAGCACCATCCCTCAGAGCCCATCGCCTGCACCGGAGAAGAACGACGAGAGCGGACGCCCCGCTGCGTCCAACACCACAGACAAGTTCCAGTTCGAGCTCACCCTGGAGGAGGACGGCGAAACCGACACAGAGAAGGACAGCGGCAGTCAGGCAGAGGAAGAAGAGGAGGAGGAAGAGGAGGACGAGGAGGAAGAAGAAGAGGAGGGTGAGGACTCCAAAACGCTGTGCACGCAGAACTCTGAGTGTGCTGAGATCCTGCTGGATGAGCAGGCGGAGGGAGAGGAGGAAGGCCAGGTGTGTGAGGAACCTTCTATAGAACCCAGTATGGTAGAGGAAGAAGAGGAAGAGGAAGAAGAGGAGGAAGAGGAAGGAACGTAGCATTTCAGGACACAATCACACCCTGCTAAACATGTCTCAGTGAAACACACAGGGAGAGTGAAGATGAATAACGGCGGGGGCGAGGCAGGGACAGGGGAGGAGCAAAGCTCCAAAGCGCACCTTGCACTCCGCAACCTCAGCCACTTCTCTCCCCTGGACACATGAGGACACACACACTCTGGTACATTGTCCTTTTTTGCACTCAGGAATAACATTTTATTTTTCCTTTGCTGTCTTACCTGTTTACCCCCCAAAACCCCCACCACCCAACTCCCAATACCTGCCTCCCCACCCTCTCAAGTCTGTGCTTCTTGGCCCTCATTTGAGGGTGGTGGTACACACTTGTGTGTGTGTGTGTGTGTGTGTGTGTGTGTGTGTGTGTGTGTGTGTGTGTGGGCTCACCCTTCATGTGGACAGCAGTAAGAAAGATCTGAGATACACACACACACACACACGTAGCACAGAGCGGTGAAGAGAGATGGACTGCAGCAACTACAGCCACAGGAGGGAAACGGGAAATTTATTGGAATGTGTTCTCCAGCTTTTTCTACATGTAAGTCTTCCTGAAAACCCTGACTAAACCCACACACACACACACACACACACACACACACACACACACACACACACACACACACACACACACACACACACA
>JBCNYH010000008.1:15132963-15154319 GCA_039654325.1 Tandanus tandanus | reverse complement strand
ACACACACACACACACACACACACACACACACACACACACACACACACACACACACACGCACACACACACACACAGTTCAGTGCTGTCATGGCCTCTTTTTTAATGGTACGTTAAATTAATTCTTTTCTTACAACAGCAGCAGTAAAGAACTTGTACTGACGAGTAACTTGCAAGTATGTGTTTCTGTCGGGCGGCGGCGGGGCGCAGTGGGGGTTGGGATTTGGTGTGGGGTTAGCGTGCTACTTTCGAACTTTATTCAACACTGCGGGGTCTGTTTCGTTAATCGCACACATTCATCTCTCCGGTAAACTTTCATTCCCGATCATAACACTGACCTCCAGTGAGCCTCAGCCACATCTCATCTTCTCTTTAAGTTTGGACGTTATTTTTGCATAGAAACACATTTTAAATGAAATGAAGCTCATTATATCGAAGTTACATGGCACACACACGTGTTGCCAGGGAAGTCGTCGAGGCCATTAGATCAAATACTTTTCTATTTCCTGTTACGCAAACACATCCTGTGTTCGGTTTGTCTTGTGTTGGAGCTCATTTAGCGTTTACTTTTATATGAGACAAGCAATTCCTGAGACACGTCAACTGTACATTTCAGTGTGTTAGAGACTCGGGCTTTTCTAACCCACTTGAATCGTGCTCCTTATGATATGCCTTTTACATTTTACTCCATCGGATCCCATAGAAAACATGCACATCCTCATTTATGTGTGTGTTGGCGCTCGCGTGTGTGGTTTAGGTATTTATCACATTGTGGGAACCTAAACCTGTTTTACACAGTGACGTTATGGAGACTTGTCTACCTTATGGGGACAAAACACAAGTCCCCATCACGTAAATCATTAAATTATACAGACTTCAAGATGAAAATATGTTTTAAGGGTAGGGTAAGATTAGCGTAAGGGATACTCAGTGACTCACTCACTCATTTGCCGAACTGCTTTAATCCTACTGGGGTCACGGGGAGGCTGGAGCCTATCTCAGCCGACACTGTGTGATGGCTGGGTACACCCTGAATAGCTCGCCAGACCATCACAGGGCAACACATACACACACACACACACACACACACGCAACTATTCACACTGAAACCTAAGAGCAATTTGGAGCAGCCAGTTAGCCTAATGTGCATGTCTTTGGACTGTAGGAGAAAAGTGGAGTACCCGGAGAAAACCCACGCAAGCACAGGGAGAACATGCAAACTCCACACAGAAAGACCCTTGCTGTGAGGCACATGTGCTAACCACTTTGCCATAGTACCAGGGTTAGGGTTAGAGTTAGGGTTAGGTTTAGGGAAAGTCCCCAGAAAATGAATGTGAGTATTGTCCCCTCAGGTTATGGAAGCCAGATTGTGTGTGTGCGTGTGTGTGTGTGTGTGTGTGTGTGTGTGTGTGTGTGTGTGTGTGTGTGTGTGTGTGTGTGTGTGAGAGAGAGAGAGAGAGAGTACATCCATATGAATATACTGCCTAGATTAAAGGACTAGCTATAAACCATTGAATCAGTTCTCATTGCTTACACACACGCTGTGCAACTGCGTTAGCGCCGCATGTCACAATTTGTCCAGTCTGACCGGACCAAGAGCTTTCTTAGGGCTAGAGCACAACTCGACTTTCACTCTCGTCATGCCAAACCCACACTTGCGCACTGTTCTTGCACTATAGGACTCTCAGCACTTAGCCAATTGGCTCTTCGTTTCTGTATATTTATACACATCTGTGGTTTTATTTATTGCTTCGTACGTTTTTGTTGCTGTATATACCACGCAGTACTGTACAACGTGAACTGTAGCATAGACAACATGTTACTTGCAAGTTACTTTTTTTTAGTTTTTGTTCATATGGTGAGTGTGTACATAGAACAAACATTTTTTAAAAGATTCTTCACCAAAACTTGAATCCTGGCTTTTAAATAAAATAATAGTGATTTTATTTCATTTTATTTAATTTTTTTATTTACATTTTGTGCCATTTTTTTTTCCTTTTTTTTTGCCTCACCAAAATGACCTTACCTGTTATGGGTTTTGATTTTGTCTCTGTTTACAGACATTGTATTTATTGCATTGTATATATTGTAATGTTTCTTGTAAATGATAAGCGATTCTTACTCTATCATCCCTAATGGCGATGGTGTTGCCGTATTTAGTAAACTCTTGTTGAGAGAATGTTTATTATAGCTATTATACAATGGATAGGTTGTGTAAAAAAATTAAAAAAAAGGAAGTCACCTTTCAGCTCGTTTAATGGAGAAACAGGGGAAAAGCCAAACAATATGACGCCGCTGGTGTTTGGCCCCAGGGCTGTGCCTTAACTTCAGCGTCTCTAGATTTCCCGTTATCCGTCCCCTCTTTCTGGAGCAGTAGTGCACATGGGGAAGTTGTGCCCGTTTTGCTACCTGATTATCAGAGTAAGTGCTACATTGTGAAGCTCTGGTTCTGTATGCTGCTGCAGTTTTTTGCATTGAGACTGGCACAAAAGCAAACATTATTATTATTATTATTATTATTGTTGTTGTTGTTATTATTGTTCACCCCCCATTGCCTGGCTTTGAATGCCACATGAGGGGCACCCCAATGCAATAGACACACACATGTAGGAGAATGGTGGGCTTGCTGGCTGCATATATCCACTATTAAGTTGTATTTCCATGCTGTTCAGGTGCTGTGATGCTACGGTCTTCTCATCCAGCCTTGTGGATGTGCACATGCACTAAGCAGAACTTTAGAGTTTGTATGTCGAGAGCCTTTTTTTCTGACACGCATACTGTAGATGATAGCAGCCCTGGACCAAAGCCAGTCATGGCTATTATTATTATTATTATTATTATTATTATTATTATTATTACTTGTATTTTTCATTAAAAAAGAGGTATGTGTCACTAAAAGGTACAAAAACCGGTACTTCAAAATTTAATTCGTGAGGTCACATCTTTATATGACCTTAAACTTTTTACACTTCTTTCACTGGATACATTGTCATTTGACAGAACTGTAGATTCTGATTCAGTCAGTTTGAAGAACATTTAAAAATGAGAGGAAACTTTTTTATATGCAACATAAAGAAAAATAAAAGCATGAGTTCATTAAGTGTTTGTGTTGTGTGTGTTTAAAAAAGTTCTGAACACTTTATTGTTTTCTTTTTGAGCTGTAGATTAACTTCTAAGACTCCTACGAATAAACAATATTGAAATAATAAATATATTAAGGCACTGCCTTTAAGGCGGAGCTCCCGATAGAGATCTCTTCTGACATGTGTCCGAGGCTGGTGTTATAAGAGTAGCGCGGCTCCTTTAAGGGCTGAAACAACTTCAACCATGGAGAAAATAAATAAATTAATTCACTAATTAATAAATCTCGCATGGCATGGTGGCGTAGTGGTGAGCACGTCTACCTCACAGCAAGAGGACCATTCCCAGGCTCATTCCCAGAGTGTACCCCACCTTCACCCAGAGTCGGCTGAGATGGGCACCAGCCTCCCCGTGACTCTAATGAGGAATAAGCAGTTTAGAAAATGAATGAATGAATGAATGAATAAATCTCCCCTGCGTCTACGGTCTGAAGAAAAATAAGGAAAAATAAATACATAACTGCCAATCAGCATCAAGTCAGTGATGGGGTACAGACATTCTTATGGGGCTCCACATACTAGCTCCGCTAATATTCACAAAATGGATTTTTTTTTAAATTTGCATTTAATAGGTAGAGAACGGCCTAAACTGGCAACTGGTTAAAATCATCCTAAACCATGTGACGTCAATGCCGGCACAGAATGGACTGATTGGTACTTCTCTAAATAGACACCCCACCCCTACTCCTGCCTACTTTTTAGCATTTTTCCCCCCAAAAATTATGCAGTGGGTGGACTGATCGGGGTCCGTTCATCTCCAAAAAACAGCAAGTTTTGTGGGGTGTTCCTGGTGGTAGTAAGTAGTAAGTACCTACCAAAGATGGGCAAGGGAGGACAGGCAGGAGTGCCATGGATGCCCAAGACTCACTTATGCTCATGGGGAACTTCTGAAACTGTTAAGGCTGGATATGACAGAAAGGAGTCAGAATACACTGCATTGCATCTTGCTGTGTAAGAAGCTGCCTAGCTGCAGACCAGTCCGGTGGTGTTAATGTTATTGCTAATCAGTGTATATACCAATATCTGTTATAAATGTTCAGATGGATTTATAATGGGTGGAAATACTGGTTGTCTCTGTGTGGATACTCATTCCCTCACTCATTCATTTGGCAAACCTTTTAATCCTATTAGGGTCGCAGGGAGGCTGGAGCCTATCTCAGCCGACTCTGGGCAAAGTCAGGGTTTACAGCTCGCCAGATCATCACAGGACAACACACACACACACACACACACACACACACACACACACAAAACCATTTACACTTACACTCACACCTAGGAGCAATTTGGTATTTAAAAAAAATAATAATAATAAAAAACATAGGACAGGGGCCACCATTTTGTAGTTTTCTTTCAGTAAGCCTACACTAACGCAAGTGAAAAGAAATACACACAGAAGTCCAGGCCCGTAGCAGGGGGCTGCCCAAATTCCTCCAAAAAGTCCGCCTAGATGACCCTACAATTTTTTTCAGCGATTGTCCAGTTTAATGAAAACAGTAAACACCTGTGGAGAGCCTCAGTGCCTCACTCAGCGAATGGCTGACACCATAGTGGCAGCCAGCCAGGCTCGCTAGACGGAATGAAGGCGCTATCGGTGGATTCGGGGACCAGATTAGCTCAGTTCGGCAAGTGTGCCGGTGAGTGACGTCATTACACCTGTTGTTATTGGTGTTCCGGGCGCTCACGAGGGATGCAGCACAACAGAATGAGCAGTGAGATGTTCAGGTATTTTTATCGTTTATTCATTAAGGTGCTGAAGGTTTAAGCTATGTGCTTATATCTTCACTAATGCATAGTTTTTGGGTGAAAGAGTGAAAGTATTGTGCTGTAAATTCATGTCTTCGTTGACATATTTGTTTAGGAAGCAGCAAAAAAAATCAGTTGTATTTATTTTTTATAGTGTTCACGGTGTTTAAAAGACTTCAGACGAATAAACACACAGACACCTGGTAGAGACTCTCCACTGGTTCATCCTAAGGGCTGCTACACTCAGCAAAGCCCAGCATATTAATAAAGTATGTAATCTGATTGTGCAGTGACTTATGGGAAATGATGATGATGGAGGAAACTTGTAAACCCGAATGATTACGAACAGTGTACACACAGAACCATGTGGTCGATTTATCAGGTGTTTCCCCTAACCTGACAGACCGACCCGGTAAAATTATTTGATGAGTAGATTAAGCGAGTTAAGTGAACACGGGCAGACTGGAAAGTGCCCAGCGTTCATTCCGTTATTTGTAGAGACCATTTTGCTGAAGATTGTTTTGAGCCAATTCCAGACACTCACTGTGAAATGGCTGCAGGTTTGACAGCCGTCATGCAACCAGCACTGCTACAGGTGGTAACAGTAATGCCGCAACGTTCAGAAGCTGTTCAACAAGCCTGAACAGAAAATCTAAAAGTGTTCTAAAATATTGCTGTAAAATGATGAACAGTCAGTCTGTTATATCACTTAATCTGAATGAATGACTGTAGCATAGCCTATATGCTAATTTCTTAAAAGAACTTTTGTGTCCATATTTCACTATTTCATATTTTATATTTTCATTTATAGTGGCTAACAGTGGTGCCAAATTCTACATGTCTTGAAATAAAATACATTATCAGACAATTGGTGCTATTTCTTATGCATTTTGGCCCCCGAAAATTCATGTACATTTACGGACCAGTTGCAATTTGTATGGACCAGTAGTGATTCAGGGCTAAATCATAATTGTACTGCAATTTCCATGATTTTGCCACAATGGTTTAGGACCAATAACAGTTGTAAATATTCAGCCACAACCTTGTTAAAATATCAGCATTCCGGACAAAATGGTTATGATAAAGTGTCTGTGTTTTGTGTGTGTGAATCATTCCCCCGTGGTTTTAAAGCTTTCGGAATTATTTTTACCCACTATCAAATTGTGGGTGATGCCTGTGTTTTTGTGGCGCTAAGCATTATCTTATGTTAAATATTCTAAAAAGACTGGGAGTGTTGTTGCATATGATCATGCTCAATTTATTAGATATTTGTAGAAATGTCACAGTATCAAAAGAAGTTATAGCCCCTTTTCGTGACAGTTTTTCTGCCTTAATAGGTCCCTTAACTGATCATTCCTTTTATTTTACTATTTAAAACTGATATAGCTGACATCTGAAAGGACATACATTAACATGATCATGGATAGACGTGAACTTTGTGCTTGCAAACAAACATAGCTGGACTGGACAGATTGATATCTGTAGCAGGTTGTTGTACTCTGTTGTAGCAGAAATTGGCTTTAGTGTTTAAGTACTGGTAGTTATTGTACCTGTTTGGTTGCTCTGCTAAGAAAACCATAAAGCAAGTGCTGTAACATTTTGTTAATAAAAAATATCCCTCTACATGCTGCTCAAAGTAAAGGCACTGTACAGATATATATTTTTTTAGTAAAAAAATGTATAACCAAAAGTCATTTTTAACTTTAATCAGGAGCTTCAAGGGGACTTCCTAACCCTAATGCATCCCCACAACCCCCCGGGCCCCACACCAGGGTTTCGCCCAGGACCTAGGTGGCCCCCATACCCCGGACAAAAAGGTCCACCATCCTGCCTTGAGAACCCCCCATTCAAAATCCTGGCTACGGGCCTGAAAAGCCAACAGTGCTTCCTGCTGCTGCTTTCACCCGGAATTAAAAGAAGAACAGCAATGGAGGGAGTAAACACCAGCGGAGAAACCGATGTGGTAAAAATTGATTTGCGACACAAGGTCAGAAGTAACGACCTATCTATTAAGCTTAAAGAACTGGCAGGGAAGTCGCTAACATTACTGAACTCCATGAGAGTCGAGTGTGACATAACATAAAAGACATAAAACTTAAAAGTAATGTAATTGTTTAAAGGAAACAAGTGCTCAATAAATTAGCAAAATGCAACTTTATATATTATGTTTGGGTTTATTCAACTAAGGTAGGCATGGAAAAAAAAATGGGAGCGGTGAGCGGGAGTCATTTTTAATGGGAGCAGGATGGGAGTGGGAGTCATTTTACCAGGAGCCAGAAGTGGGATGGGATAGGAATTTTTTTTTTTTACTTTGGCCCAGGATTGGGATGGGAAAAGATTTTTTTCTGTGGGAGTGGGATGGGACAGGAGTGAAAATCCACTCTCGTGTCACCCTCTAATGGACAGTGTGGGGAATTTTCAGCACAGTATGGTGCTGCCACCTAGTGGACACATTAATCACATCCCATTGACAGTTCTTGAAGTTGTGGTGACGTCATATCCGGTGGTGAGTAACGTAGATGAACAGGGTCACTCACACACACTTTATGCAGTTAGTTCACTTATCTGGATGAGGAACAGTTGAGATGTTTTGGTTTGTAGTAGGAGCAGGTCTGACACACGGCTGACTTTCTAAGTTTGTAAAATAAATTACTATAAAACAGTCTGATTTGTGTGTCATTTTTACACCAATGGTTTAACGGGTCGTCTGAATTTTTGACATGCTGCACACATTTCACCTGCAGCCTCTTAAAATGCAACATTCATCTCAGTGAATAGTATAAAACAAAGGTTTCTCCCCCACAGGACCTTCGAGTGGGAATTGACGGGAAGCTCACTCTCACCTTTAAAGTGTCAGCATCAGTTTCTCATTCAGTTCCCAGGTATATTAAATAAAGCTGAGATACAATGGTATCTCTTGGAAATAAAATGGAATCAACCGCACTGTCTTCTTCTGGGTTTTTTTTCCTCATTTAGGGGGTGATCACACTAGAGGTGCGACTGGCAAATTGAGGCTGTCGCTTTTCATTTTCAGATTTGTCTCGCGACAATCACGGCATCACATTTTGGTCGAATGGTTCGTGAACTCATCAGAAAACATTTTAAAGGTTTTAAATTTTCGCGAACGTTGCAAAACGAGGCTCTGACACGGAGTAGTCTGAGGCTCATCTCAAACAGTCCGCACATGTCGTGAGAAGGTTGCAAAGTTCTCGTTTTGCTCGCAAATTATTTGAGAAGAAGACAAGTTGGAGACTTCCAGGTGGAAAGTTTGAGAAAAGTTTAAGACCTGCTGGCATCCGCCATATTCCATGTATTTTGTCATCATTTGTATTTTATTCGCATTTTGTTCATGCAAATAACGTGCAAATAAAAGCAAACGGCCTGACAACAAAAAGCAAACAAAGCGTGGCTGATTTACGACAGGAGATTCGCTTCACAATCCATCCACAAACCAATCGCAAATTGTTGTGCGTCTTTTCCGTGATGTCTTAAAACCGCAAAATATTTGCTTGCATGTGGAGTCGCAAAATATCTTGAAAATCTCCAAAAAAATGTGATCACCCTCTTAGTTGTTTCCAATCCCCACCCGTGAAGTATTGCCTTCCCTATCATACGACCACCACCTACCAGGGAGAGGCGTAAGCTTGCACATGCCCTCTCCGTGACACACGATGCTGCCACCTGCATCTTTACGAACTGCTGAGCATGCGTATTCAGGGGCAGCCTAACACACTCAGAGCGAAAGCGATATCCGCCCCCTTGTACGAATCAGCTCACAGACGCCTATGATTGGCTGGTGATGCCTGTGAGTGACACAGAAGTGAGCATTTGCCATCCCTCCCTCTCATGAGAGCTCGGCCAATAAGCTCTCATGGACTATGAACACCTTTATATTCAAAAATGAATTGATAATGGAAGATAAAACACATGAAACATCATGCGTTTCGTAACGCTTACAAGCAGATAAGCATTTATTCACCAGAAATGTAAAAACGGCCTGTTTATTATTATTATTATTAGCAGCAGTAGTATGTAGATGATCTATTCCATTGTACAAGTACAGCAAAATCCCATCATCTAATATTGGAGTCATTTTAGTTTTGAGATGTCGTTACCATGTTTGCATGGGAGAAAACCGGAGGAGCATGGGTTTTCTCCGGGTGCTCCGGTTTCCTCTGACAGTCCAAAAACATGCACACTAGGCTAACTGGCTATTCCTAATCGCCTCTAGGTGTGAGTGTGAATGGTTGTGTGTGTATTTCCCCGTGTTGTACTGTTCAGGGTGTACCCTGTCTTCACTCAATGTCCACTGAGAGACTCCAGCCTCCCCTTGACCCTAATAGGATTAAGCAGTTCAGCAAACACATGAATGAAAGGATGAATATATTCTACTGAGGAACCACCGAATGTTTGCCCCTAAACCCACCTCATGCTTTGTCATCCTTGTGATAATACTAGACATCCAACAGGGGGCAGCATCATCCCTCAGAGAGAGAGAGAGAGAGAGAGAGAGAGAGAGAGAGAGAGAGAGAGAGAGAGATCTGCTTCATCACAGAGTAAAAAAACATTCGTTACACTACATTAATGCTTCATTAATAACTTTATTTATTATTTTCATCAGGAGCATTTGCTCATACACTCATCACATTTCAACAGCACAGCACAGCAATATCAGATTAATGGAGATTAATGATTATCATCATCATCATCATCATCATCAAATCATCATTGTCGTCATCATCATCGTCATTTATCTCGTACACAGCACACACAAGTACACGATTCACACCAACCTCTCATTCATACAGTTTATATGCACAATATCTCTCTCTCCCTCTCGCACACACAGACTGACAACTTCTCGAGCTTCTACTCATATCTCTCTCACACACCAATCTTTCATTTATACAGATCTTGCATGCATCTCTCTCTCTCTCTCTCTCTCTCTCTCTCTCTCTCTCACACACACACACACACACTTCTTACTCTCCTATTTTAAGAGAACACATGGATATGAACACAGCTGGAGGATGAGATGGAAGTAGGGTATCTAAAAAGAGCATTTTGCATTTTCAGCACAAATTTTTTCCTAACGCACACACACACACACACACACACACACACACACACACACACACACCAACTTCGCATTCATTTACTGAGACCATATGCACAGTGACATCTCTCTCTCTCTCTCTCTCTCTCTCTCTCTCTCTCTCTCACACCCACACACACACACAGCAGATATACATATTTCTCAGATTACACATCTACAGTATATACAGGAAAGGATTGAAAATATTGCACTTATTGGCCCATTGCAGCCCACAGGTGTGCAGGATGCAGAATTTAAACGACTAGAACATCGACATCGATCTTTAAATAGAGATTTCACAACTTCATGCAAGTGTAATGCTGAACATCTGCAGAAAACAGCTGCACTGATTCCACATCAGCCACGCATACAGACTGTTTAACATCACACACACTGGCCTACTCGCTTTTGCTACAAGAAAGAGAACGGCTTTATTTTGGTTCTCTCTCTCACACACACACACACACACACACACACACACACACACACACACACACACACACACACACACATGACTGGGGACACAAAGCACATTCGACACAAATCTACATCAGGGTTATGTTTCTATTCCTCATAGACGGTGGCGCGATGCTAGACGACACGCTCGATGTGAACGAAGATGTCTACAAAGAGGTATGGAGTTCCGTCCGGGTGCTTCTAATTTAAAAAACTTTGATTTGTTGAGTGACGATGCGGAGATTTCTTCCTCCTCTTTCATTTTTATTAAGATGCCGGAGGGAATGGACGTCCTTCCCTCACAGAATCTGATCCCTCTGGTGAGAGAAGGACAGAATGGGACAGCGGGGATGAGTTCAGGGGTTAAACTTAGAGTTCCTGCTCCAAGTGGCTGCTTCAGAGGAAAACACTCAGCATACTTAAAATGATTGACCGCTTAATCCTTCCAGGGTCTCCAGGAAGACTGGAGCCTATCTCAGCCGTCTCTGGGCGAAGGTGGGGTACTCCCTGAACAGTTTGCCAGTCCATCACAGGGCAACACACACACAATCATTTACACTCATACACACACCTAGGGGCAATCTGGAACAGCCAATTCGCCTAACGTGCATGTCTTTGGACTGTCGGAGGAAACTGGAAGTACACAGAGGAAACCCATGCAAGCATGTGGAGAACATGCACACAGAAACGCCCTCACAGCAAGAAGGTACTGGGTTCAAGTCCCGACCGTTCCTGTGTGGAGTCTGCATGTTCTTCTCATGCTTGCATGGGTTTCCTCCGGGTATTTTCAGTTTCCTTCGACGGTCCAAAGGCATGCACATTAGGCCAACTGGCGTGAATTGTGAATTGTGAATGGTTGTGTGTGTTGCCCTGCAATCATTCATCATTTAATGAAATGTGAGGAACCACAACAGCTTTCTGACCACATGCTGAGTATAAGGCTGGCTGATAGATTTCTGATAGAATTTATTTAAAATACATCGCTATACATTTTCACGTGTTATTTTATAACACAAATCCTTATTGGACACTAAAATTATTTTTAGTAACGAATAAAAATATAATTGAAATCACATTTAGGGTAAATAAGTTTTTTTTTTTCTTCACGCTGTGCTCCACTAGGTATTTACAGTAAATCTAAACACTCTATTGTACATCAGTGTGTTTCCGATATCGTGATCTGGTTAGCTTTAGCGCTACGCTGCAGCAGGGTTGACGACACTGAGCGGACTATGTAACAGTGAAGGTCGACGGTCAGATGCAGGTCCAAAGAGGAAACAGAGGTTCAGGACTGACGCTTTAATGCTAACCCTAAATGCTAATATATACACAGAGCTTTTTCACAGCATTCAATCCAAGTACACCATTCTGGGATGTGGGCAGAGCGTACGAGTGTCATATGACCTTTGATGTCTTCCCTGAACATTGAGATTCAGCTCGTTCCATCCAGGGGCCACGACATTAAAGGTTCAATGCTTTCACCTTAAGAAGCCCAAGTACTGTACACACACACACACACACACACACACACACACACACACACACACACATACACACACATACACACACATACACACACATACACACCCACACACGACTCTAACATGCACAGTTTGGTTGCTGTAATGGCGGCGGGTTGTCCGTAAGCCTGGCGTTGCCCTGTGTTCCCGTGGTAACCGCAGGATCAGTCTCTAGGCTCTCGGACATTTTGTCACAGATGATATCGACGAGGCGCTCGAAGGTCTGCTTCACATTGATGTTATCCTTTGCGCTGGTCTCAAAGAACTCGAAACCTTGGAGACACAAAAAGAGGTGATTCACCAAAACAACAAATACATGAGTTAATGACACCATAATGAGAGAAATCACTCAGGCTCTTTCTCTCTTTATCTCACTCTTTCATCTCAATCTCTTTCTCCATTTCACAATCCATCTCTCTCTCCATTTCACTCTCCATCTATTTCATCTCACTCTCTTTCTCCATTTCACAAACCATCTCCCTCTCCATTTCACTCTCCATCTATTTCATCTCCACCTCCATCTCCCTCTCCATCTCACTCTCACGCTATCTTCAGCTCCCTCTCCATATCACTCGCAGTCCTCCTCTCTCTCTATATCTCCCTCTCCATATCACTCGCAGTCTGCCTTACCAACTCACTCTCTCTCTCTCCATCTCATTGTCACTCTCTCCATCTCTCTCTATTTCCATAACACTCTCCATCTCCCTCTCCATCTCCCTCTCCCTCTATCTCCATCTCACTATCCATCTGCTTCTCTATATCACTCGCATACTCCCTTTTCATCTCACTCTATCTCCATCTCTCCATCTCTCTTTCTCCATCTCACTCTCTCTATATACATCTCACTATTTATCTGCCTCTCTATATCACTTGCATACTCCCTTTTCATCTCACTCTATCTCCATATCTCCATCTCTCTTTCTCCATCTCACTCTCTCTATATACATCTCACTATTCATCTGCCTCTCTATATCACTTGCATACTCCCTTTATCTCCATCTCTCCATCTCACTCTCTCTTTCTACATCTCTCTCTCTATCTACATCTCACTCTCCATCTGCCTCTCTATATCACTTGCATACTCCCTTTTCATCTCACTCTATCTCCATCTCTCCATCTCACTCTCTCTCTTTCTACATCTCTCTCTCTATCTACATCTCACTCTCCATCTGCCTCTCTATATCACTCGCAGACTCCCTTTTCATCTCCATCTCACTGTCACTCTATCTCCATCTCACTGTCTATATCTCCAGCTCACTCTTACTTTCCATCTCACTCTCACACTATCTTCAGCTCCCTCTCCATATCACTCAGTCTTCCTCTCTATCTCATTCTCTCCCTTTATCTCCCGCTCCATATCACTCAGTCTTCCTCTCTATCTCACTCTCTCCCTTTATCTCCCTCTCCATATCACTCAGTCTTCCTCTCTCTCACTCTCTTCCTATATCTCCCTCTCCATATCACTCGCAGTCTCCCTTACCAACTCAATCTCTCTCACTCTATCTCCATCTCACTCTCTCTCTATCTCCATCTCACTCTCTCTATCTCCATCTCACTCTCTCTATCTCCATCTCACTCTCTCTATCTCACTCTCTATCTACATCTCTATATCACTCGCATACTCCCTTTTCATCTCACTCTATCTCCATCTCTCTATCTCCATCTCCCTCTATCTCCATGTCATTCTCTCACTCTCTCTAACTCCATCTCACTCTCTCCATCTCACTCTCTATATATCCATCTCACTCTCTCTCTATCTCCATCTCACTTTCTCTATATCTCCATCTCACTCTCACTTTCCATCTCACTCTCACTCTATCCACATCTCACTCTCTTTCTCTCTATCTCCATCTCACTCTCTCTCACTATATCTCCATCTCACTCTCACTTTCCATCTCACTCTCACTCTATCCACATCTCACTCTCTATCTCACTTTCTCTCTATCTCCATCTCACTCTATCACCATCTCACACTATCTCCATCTCACTCTCTCTCACTATATCTCCATCTCACTCTCACTTTCCATCCTACTCTATCTCCATCTTACTCTCTTTCACTCTCGCCCTCTCTCCATCTCACTCTCTTTCCGTCTTACTCTCTTCATCTCAAAATCAATCTCCCTCTTCATCTAACTCTCCATCTGTCTCTTTATTTCACTCTCCCTCTCACTTTTAGTCTCTATCTCCATCTCACTTTCCACCTCTCTCTCCACTTCACTCAGTCTCCCTCTCTATCTCACTCTTTTCCTTCATCTCACCCTCCATCTCGTAGACTCTTTCGATCTTACTCTTGGTCCTTCTTTATCTCACTGTATCTCTCTCTCTCTATCATTTGACAAAGTTTAATAAATATGGCATGTATTTTTTAAAAAACATCTGAAGTAAAATAATTGGTCGCTTATTTACAAGGAAACTCTTTAATGGAAACGTAATAAAATTATATATAATTGTTGTAATTAATTGAAATAATGACATAATTAACTCTCACCTTTAGTCTTTATTCTTGTCTTTAGAAAATGATTTAGCTCGAGTTTTTTCCTCACAGTGATGGTAAAGGCTGTATGAGAAGCTGTTAATAAGTGCTTGGTGTCATCGAATCAGATGTGTTTAATTATCGCCTGAGCTGAACGAAACGCTTCATCTGCTCTAATTTATTCATAGTGATGGTACGCAGCATTCACCTAAACTGTTTTCACTGCCTGAGTTTCATCATCTGTCGAGCTCACCGCAGAAGCTGCCTTTCAGGATATTATATTCCCAGCGTCCAATCGGAGACACAGCTGATTGGTGGAACGGACTTACCGAGCTGTTCGGCCAGCAGCCTGCCACTCTCCACAGACACAACTCTCTCCTCCTCCATATCACACTTATTCCCAGCCAGGATGACTTGTGCATTGTCCCAGGAGTACGTCTTTATCTGGGTTGACCTGGACACAAATACAACAGAGTGTGTTTTATTTCATTCCTTATGAGGCACGATTGGAATCGTACTGTATGAAGACAGACGAATTTTAAAATGCCACCAGGTGACCACATAGGAGGACGTGGCGTCGGGCCAGTGGCTCACATTTTCATTTTAAACAGAATAGAGAAATTAAAACACTTTTCAACAACAATCCTCAGATAAACAAGCGCTACAGAACATTTCGTACACACGTCCTCATGTCTAGCTTTAAAATACTGCTCGCTTCAATAAATTGGTGCCATAGCAACAGCCAGGAGAAAGCTAGTGTGTGTGTGTGTGTGTGTGTGTGTGTGTGTGTGTGTGTCTTCCTTTCGAATGTCAGAAAGACATTTTATTCTAAACAATGTTTTGTTTCAGCACACAGCAAGAAGGACCTTGGTTTGAGGGTGTTTTTGTGTGGAGTTTGCATGTTCTCCTCATTCTTGTGTGGGTTTAAAAAGACATGCACATTAAGCTAACTGGCAGTTTCAAATTTCCCCTGGGTGTGAGTGTGTGTGTGTGTGAGGGTAAATGGTTGTGTGTGTGTGTTGCCCTGCAATGGACTGGTGAGCTGTTAAGGGTGTCACCCACCTTTGCCCAGTGTCGGCTGAGATAGGCTCCAGCCTCTCCATAACCCTAATAGGGTTAAGCGGTTTGGTGAGTGAGTGAGTGAGTGATTGACAACTAAAACATCTGACAGGGCTATACTAGCTAAAGTCTCATGATTTTTTCACCCTGGTTTTATATTAAGTTTAATTTAATTACGGCGGTACGGCAGCGCAGTGGTTAGCATGTTCGCCTCACAGCAAGAAGGTCCCAGGTTCAATTCCCCGGCTTGAGGTGTTTATGTTTGGAGTTTGCATGTTCTCCCCGTGCATGCGTGGGTTTCCTCCAGGTACTCTGGTTTCCACCCACAGTGCAAAAATATGCACAGTAGGTTGACTGGCTGTTCCAAATCACCCCCAGGTGTGAGGGTGAGTGTGAATGGTTATATATGTGTTGGCCCTGCAATGGCCTGGCGTGCTGTTCAGGGTGCACGCCGCATTCATCCAGAGTTGCCTAAGCTGGGCGCCAGCCTCCCCGCATCCCTAATTGGGATTAAGCAGCTTAGAAAATGAATGCATGAATGAATGAATTTCATTACAGAACTACAGGTATGATCTTCAGAAACTCTGCACTAAGTAAACGATTTCGTCTCAATCTGTCCCTCGTACTTCCTCAGCACATCACCAGGCCCCTCATTAGCCTCTCTGCTGTCTAATTAAATCACGATCCGCTCCCTAACCTCAGCCAAATTACCCATTAGGCAGATCAATAACGCCTTTCACGACTCTTTCGGAATGAACCGACCGGATGAGTCTGTCTAGGTCCGAAGTCCTATCTCCTTTAAGACATTTAAATGAACACCATTAAATATTTAAACACTGCTCTTGACTTCAAAACCTCGTATCTCCCTTTTTCCCCTTTCAGGAAAATGTCACCTGCATCAGTGATAAATGATCATGAAAGAAGGACTTGGGAATTCATATACTCCTATTCTCACACAGGACCTTCTATCCATGCTGACCTCATCGTTTTATGTATCCGATCCTACATACATTACCAGCTATTGTTTATTATTCTCACCACTTGCGCTAATTAAGCTATTTTGTCTTCACAATTATGGGAAACATTTTTATTCATCGCTCTCGGCACTGTCACCACCGTTTATATTAAGAGAAAGGTTTCCTTTCAGCAGACGATGAGTCACTTACCTCCATAAATACACCGCACTTCTCCTTCTGACAAGGACACACGCAAATGAGACAATCGAGTCTGTTACAAAAAGAAGCGGAAGCGAGGCTCACCAATCCTGCACCGCTCCAAACGACTCCTCATTGGTAATGTCATACATGAGAATGAAGCCCATGGCTCCACGGTAGTAAGCTGTCGTGATGGTCCTGTAGCGCTCCTGTCCTGCTGTATCCTACAACACACACACACACACACACACACGAGATGATACACACACTGCTCAATTTAATATGAACGCACTTAATTATCCAGTCATGATAAAGCAGCACAATCCATAAAATCATGCATACGAGGGTGGACTGAAAAGTTCATAGGCTGAGTAAGGCGGAGTAACGCCAGAGCAATGAAATGTCTATACCAAGGAGATCCCAGGGCTGCAAAACTAATGTAAAAAGTGTATAGACCACAAGGAAGACCATGTTGAAAAATAAACTACATTTGGTTGAATTTGACCACTGCATCATTGTCAGATTATGAACTTTTCAGCCCACCCGCGTACACAGATCTACAGGTTCAGATAACATTCACCTGAGATTTTCACACACAGCAGTCTTAGATGTTACACAGAGTAGTGGAGAAAATACCCCAGTGAGCGGCTGTTTTGTTAATAGACAAGAAAGTTCGACAAGGTGCGCGACTATCAACCCGGAAATCGCAAGTTTGAATCCGGGTTGATGCCACAGCCATCCGTGACCGGGAGTCCATGGAAGCTAATTAGCCGAGCTCTCACGGGAGGAAGGGGTGGCATACGCTCACTTCCCTGTCACTCACAGCGATCACCAGCCAATCATGGGCGTCTGTGAGCTCATTCGTACAAGGGGGTGGATAGCACTTTCCCTCCGAGTGTGTTAGGTCGCCCTCAAATATGCATGCGCAGCAGTTCGTAAAAAATGCGGGTGGCAGTATCGCATGTTATGGAATGCTTACACCCCTTCGTGGTTGGTGGTGGTCATGTGATAGGGAAGGTGGGAATTGGATATGATTAAATCGGGGTGAGAAAAAGGGGAACAACCCCCCCATCCCCCCCAAAAAAAGTCATAAAAGTATGTAAAGAGAACCGCATGAGACTAAATGACCAACTAGTATTTTTGTCTCATATGGTTCTCTTTTTTAAGAAAACCATTTCTTTTAGACCCCCTTGTGCAGTAAAAACTGTACATTGATTTGGACGGATTAGTCCATTCCTCCATACAGAACAGCCTCGACTTTGGAATGTCTGGTGGGTTTCCTTATATGAACTGCTCAGACATCATTTCTATTGGATTAAGGTCAGGACTTGGCCTTGACCATTCCAAAACATTACATATCTCCATCTCTGACCTTTCTTTGGTAGAACGACTTATGTCCTTAGGGTTTTAAATCAGACTCGTTTGTTTAATTACTCACTCTGTCAATTGCTGAACCACTTAATCCTACCACTATTGCCGCGGGGAGGTTGGTGCCTATCTCAGCTTACACTGGGCGAAAGTGGGGTACAACCTGAACAGCTTGCCAGAGCATCGCAGGGCAACACACATGCAACTATTCACACTCACATCCACAACTACGAACAATCTGGAAAAGCCAGTTAGCCTAATTTACCCGGAGGAAACCCATGCAGGCACGAGGAGAACATGCAAACTCCACACAGAAACACCTGAGCCCAGGACTCAAACCCAGGACCTTCTTGCTGTAAGGGGGACGTGCTAACCACTATGCCACAGTGCCGCCCCATTCGTTTAATTGGATTCTCTTTATCTACTTGTTGGAAAAAGTTTTTGATGTTTTAAATCATATTTATTTATCAATATAGAAAATTATAATCTTATTTTGTTTGAGATACAAGCCAAAGCTTGTAGTTTTGTAGTTCAGAACTATATAAAATAGAAAATGTCTCTCACCATCCATGCTGTCGTTCATGGCGTAGAGTTCCTCACAGCTGTACTTGATCGTAGATTTATATGTGGTTGTGGTGAATTCCACACTTCCATTGCTGACAGTATCAGGAGGTCCACAGTTCACCACTGCCAGAGAAAGAAAAATGGCTACTAATACACATACATTGGGTTAAATGGAATTTAATACAAATAAAGCTCACAAAATAGTTTTTTTTATGGTATCTGTTATCTGGCTTGAATCCGCTGGTTCTCTCCACATCCAGGTTTAAGGTGTCAACACACCTTCAGTAAAGCTTCATTGATCATTTTCTACACTTCATGCTCATTCAAAGTCAGCTTACATGTACAGAGAGGCAAAGGACCATCCCAAAATCCACCCTTCAGGCATGTGGCTTGATAAGAGGGTAAGCTGTCATCACCCTAAAGATATAAAAGTTACTTTAACTTCAAAAAATAAAAATAAGGTCCAAGAAGTTGAACTCGTGTACAGAGTTTTTATACCAGAGTTAGTTCATAACCTAGATCACATGTGACGTTGAAAGCGTCGGTTAAAATGTACTGGTCCTGCTTCGGGTGGATGCGGCCGTAGAGGGGAGCCACTGGGTTTGGGCAAGGTTTGGCTGTGAGAGAGAGAGGAACGATAAACCAAGTAAATTAAATCACCAAACATAGCTGGAAGTGGCGGTATACATTTGGTTGGGTACTGACGTTACCAGGCTCTTAGTATCTTCATTCTAAACACTGATGTTTGCTTGAATGTTTCTCTGCATAACCATTAAAGTGTTTAAAAGAACAGAACACTCAAAGTTTAGTGCACACTGGAGGAAAGACCACTGCCATGTTCACAATGCAAAAAATTACCGATTTCACGCCCTGCCTACAAAGCTGAAATGCTTCATGTTTTCAGCCAGTTGTGTTGCGTCATTAGGGCTGGTCAGGAAGAGAGAGAGAGAGAGAGAGAGAGAGAGAGAGAGAGAGAGAGTGTGTGTGTGTGTGTGTGTGTGTGTGTGTGTGTGTGTGTGTGCATGCAAAAGAGAGATAGAAGGAGTTATTCACACACAGACAAAATTCCAGTCAGTGGAATAAGCCATTTCCCCTCTTTTTCCACGTTCCAAATTGACCCATGATTTGTATATACTTCCTTAGGGTGTGTAATAATGGCGCGTGTGCCCTCTTGTGAAGTGGTGCACTATTTGGAACACAGCCTAAGTTTTCTCTGCTGTGCTAGAGGAATGTAGAGTGTGGAGGACATGTGACACACTGGTGGGACAACGTGACAAAGAGACAGAGGGACATGAATCCTGGCCTTGGTGGAGCACTGCTAAGTGGTCTGCCTATTATACTGGACATCCCACAATAATTTATTTAGTTCATTCATTTATTCATTCTTTCATTCATTTTCTAAGCCGCTTAATCCTAATTAGGGTCACGGGGAGACTGGTGCCCATCTCAGCAGACTCAGGGAGAAGGCAGGGTACACCCTGTACAGCTCACCAGGCCACTGCAGGGCCAACACACATACAACCATTCACACTCATTCTCACACCTAGGGGCAATTTGGGACAGCGAATGAGCCTACTGTGCATGTTTTTGGACTGTGGGTGGAAACCGGAGTACCCGGAGGAAACCCACGCAAGTACAGGGAGAACATACAAACTCCACACAGAAAAACAAAGGGAATTCGAACCCAGGCCTTCATGCTGTTAGACAGACGTGCTAACCACTGCCCCACCGTGCCGCCTATAATTTAATTAAAGTAAAATAAAATATAATAAACTATAGAAGTAATAATCTATTAATATGATTATAGTAATGTAAATGTCTGATTTGTCTTGCAGCATGATTACTGTCAGAGCTGCTGTTTACAATATAATAATTAACACTGGTTAACCAATCAGATTTTAGAATTAAACAGTGCTGGGGTAAAGAAATGTGAATGTGAAGCTGAAGAACGTTGAAAGCATCATTAATGTCCCAGTGGCTCGGAGGCTGTACCTGTACTGGAGTACTTTATCTTCCAGCCTCTATTCTTTCCTGAGCCGTCTGAGTGGAAAGTCACATGCACTTCATGAGTGCCCGTTTCGATCCTAGCTGGTGGCGTGGTTCCACAGAATGGGCCATGCTCCCTCGAACCTGCAGAGATCTTTCGATCAGAGACAAAACAGACTTTGTTTCAGCTGCAGACCAGAACTGTTTTAGAGGGAAAAATGCCAGGAAAAGTGCATCTCTATATCCATTGGGAGAAATAAAGACAGGCAGTTAAGGAGGCATGAGAGAGCATATATTGCTTATTCATGGGCCTTTGGGTCATTGATCAGTGGGGCTTTGGGAGCACTCTAATGGCTGTCGTCGTGCCTGATGAACCCGCGTTTGTTTTAAAGAGGAGACAGAAGCCTGAGAGAGGCAGAATGAAAGAATATAAAGACAGTTCATTTGCATATGGAGACAAATGCGTTTTGGTTTGTTATAAAAGCCACAACAAGCTGCGGATGAACAAACTGATAATTATTTGAACTGAACCTATAATTAATATTTGGGACAGTACATTATTAAATCACTCTCAGTAATAACGCCCGGATCCATCAAACTGCACATTATATGTGACTCATCAGATGTTTCACTTAATGAGGTTTAGTTCGTGATTTCAGAATAATACTCAGAATAAAGAGTCGTTTGATCGCCTTGTTACCAGCGAGGAACTCATACATGATGCATTTAACGGGACAATGTGCAATATATGAAATGTCATTTAAATTTAAAATAATAAAAAAAAATATATATATATA
>JBCNYH010000008.1:15114641-15125188 GCA_039654325.1 Tandanus tandanus | reverse complement strand
ACACACACACACACACACACACACACACACACACACACACCTAGGGCCAATTTGGAACAGCCAATTAGCCTAATGTGTTAGCACGTCTGCTTCACAGCAAGAAGGTCCTGGGCTTGAGTCCCAAGCTTGATGAAGGCGTTTCTGTTTGGTGTTTGCATGTTCTCCACATGCTTGTGTGGGTTTTCCTTCCAGGTACTCCGGTTTCCTCCCACAGTCAAAACATATGCATATTAAGCTAGTATCTCACGTAGCAGCAAATGTTGACAAAGGTAGCTAATTTTGTGTTTCATCAGTGTTCGTAAAGGGTTGCTTAAAAGTTCGCAGACAGTTTTTCTTGTTGCAAACAAATTTTGAACATGCAAATTTCTTTTACTGCAAACAGTTCTAAATGCTGGGGAGCATCTGCTCACCTTTTTTTTTTATGGTTGGGTCCATCAATCATTCTTGTTCCTTCTCTTCTGCTGCAGGATCGCTGTAGCAACAGCCAGACAAAGGAATTCTTCCTCAGGGGCAGCAGCACGTTGAGCTTCTTCTAGACAAAAAATTTCCATTTCCATTTCCATATTCTGGAAGTCCATCTTCTATATCACCCTTTTCATAGGTTTTGGTGGTACAATTCCAAAAATTGCCTGATATTCGCCTGGTATTTTACAGTTAGTTGTAAAAGGTCCCAAAGGTTCCTAAACAGTGGCAAATAGTTGCTAATTATTGCACAAACATTTGGACGGATGTTGCTGATTGTCACTAAATGTCGCTAATGACAGGGGCTTACCCTGAATTTCGTCAACATTTGTCATAAAAGTTGGCGAATCCAAAGTTTGTTACGTTCGTCAGCATTCATTGCTCCGAAAAGATACAGACTTTAGGCTAACTGGCTTTTCCTAACTGCCCCCAAGCCTGACTGCTTGTGGGTGTTGGCCCTGCAGTGGACTGGCGAGCGCCCGCCTTCACCCAGTATCGGCTGAGATAGGCTCCATCCTCCGCGGTTTGGCGAATGAATGAATGAATGAAAGAATGAAATTTGGAAATATTATTCAAACAGAAAAGTGATTCTAAAAATAAGCACAACAGTGTGACACAGATGAAGAGGATACATGAGCAAAGTGCCTGTATATTGTTAAAAATTACATAGTGATGAAATCAATAAACCGGCTAAAGACTGTAAAACAGAAGAGAGCATCTCATCGAAATTTTTCTGACATTTCTGGGGCATTTTATGAAAAAATAACAAGCATGTTTGAAAAAACACACGGTGAGTGTGATGACACACATGAAGCACTACATGATAAATTTAAGTCATTTCTCATGAGTCCAAAAAACTATATTTAAGACCCATGTGACACACAGTGACTGGTGTACGGCTGGAAGCTCTGCAAGCCTACAGTGAATCATTCAGCATTCTTGGTTTGTGTTGTAGAAGAAAGCACGTTGGTAAATGTCAGATCCAGACAGATGGCCTGCAAATGGTGCCCCATCAAGATAAGAGAGAATAAAGCCACACATCACTAAATGACTGCAACGTGCAAACATCTCCAAACATTATTGTAGCACAAATCAAGCCAAATTCCTGCTTGATATGCTGCAATAAAAGACGTGAAGCAGATGTTCCTTTCGGACGTGAGGGGATGATACACACATCAAATGATAGCATGAGACGGGCTCACAAATACACACTTCATAAAGCTTTCATATATAACCATGTAGTAAAAGGGAATCGTGTGTTTCGCAGTTCTTTAACACCCATATACAAATTAAGAGCACTTAAAGGTTAAAATGATTAAATGAATTAATAATATTTACTGCTGTATTAAGAATATATGAAAAAATAATGATTCTTGATCGTGTCTAGTATCTGTATGCATTATCAATAGTACACTGTAATAAAGTTGTGTTCCCTGTTCTGGATTGATTTAACCAGGTATTCAAATTTTGGTAAATTATTTTAAAAGTCGGTTAATGTACACATTTTAAGACTTTTTTTTTCAGACACCAGTGGAGCCGAGTATGACTCCTAATTCAAAAAACTCCATAGTTCCCTAAAACACTGATTTTGAGTGCACACGCTGAATGGACCATCTGGCTTCCTCCTCCCCTTTATGGAGTTCCTGCTCTCTGTACCTACTCTGCTTTGATTGGTTGCCATGAAAGCTCCATGTTCAGTGCACTAGGAGGAAGACCGGGATAGGAAAAACTTACTTTAACCTCGTCATTCAACGTTATTCTAACCTTTGTTAGAGTCATCTTACAAAGCTATTCAACACTATACCAACATTTATGGGTCAAAAAAGTGGAAAAAACATCATAAAGGAAAAAAAAAAGAATAATAAATCTAACAAATCTCCCCAATTTGTGATGCGTTATTGAAAACACTCAATCGTTTGCTAAACCTCTGTATCCTGCTATTCGGGTCATGAGGAGACTGGAGCCTATTTCAGCTGACACTGGGCAAAGGCAGAGTACACACTGAAAAGCTTGCTAGATCATCGCAGGGCAGCACACACACACACACACAACTATTCATACTCGCACACTTAGGGGCAATTTGGAACAATTTGAAAACCGGAGTAAGGTAAGTCTGTTGGGTTTTCTACACCCAAGCCTACTCGCTCATCAGGCTGGAGCTTATCCCAGTTTCCGTAGCGTGAAGCAACTAGGAGTGCATCTCGATCACAGGTTACCCTCCCAGTATTTTTTACTGGTACCCATTTATACTGGGTGGACAGAGGCATGCTTGTGGTTAAGACCCTGACCTTGATGTAGCAGATGTGGCAGTAATGTTTCATTTACCACTCATTATTAGTCTATGGATGTGTTCTACTGCCACACCAGGAAAAAAAAGCAAAACCAATCAGTATTATGTTCCTAACTTGAAAGTGATACAAAATGTTTCTCGTTTTAACAAAATATTTTCTGAAAAGTGTGGCTTTTCAATACAAAGTACTGACTTGCAGGGGCTGAATACAAGTGCACCCATGCTTTTCACATTTTTATTTGTAAAAAATGTTGATAACCATGTTATCATTTTCCTTCCACTCCACAAATATGCGGCACTTTGTGTTGGTGTATTATATAAAATCAAAACATACATTTACATTTGTGGATGTAACGTAACAAAATGTGGAAAAGTTGAAGGGGTATGAATCCTTTTGCAAGCTACTGTACATGAGAAGAAGTGAGTACACAATATTAATTCCCAGAGTAGAATGAACTCTTTTAGAGTAGTGATAAAATTTAATGTAACTAAATTAAATGAACTTTTTTCAACTAGTCATGTACATTAAATATTTTTTGTGTTTTCATTCACATTTTCTTTAACAACCTTAAAATCACCTCAGAAGCTAAGACAGCTGAAAATGAAGTGAGGAGATAATCTCTGATAATAAGCCTCAAGGAGGACACGGTCTTGATTAATAGTGTTGTAGACAGCCAATCAGTTTTATGTCTCAACGAATGATGTTACAGGAAGTCATTTCCCAGAATCCATTAAGTGATTCGGGAGACTAACCCTCTCCATATGGATTAGTGTGAAATCAGTTCTGCAATATCAGCGCGCACATCGATGTAGCGAGACAGGTTGTCAGTCAAAACCTGCTCTGTGATGTCTACAGCAAAAACACGTTTATTTCAATTTCTCAACAGAACAACACTAGTGCTTAACTCCCAATAATTAAGCAATACTTTTATACAGTGATTTTCTGTCATCCAGCGCATTGAAAGGAATTATTTAATTAAAGTGAAATGAAAGGAAAGCCTTCCAAGTTCTCCTGCTACACTTGAATATGTGCATATTTTCATCATTGGGTGGTTTTTACTTACATTTTCAAAGTTACAATCTGCTAGAATCTGCCTGACAGTTTGCATCAGCCCAATGCATCCACATATTTCCTACACGCAACTTGCCTCCCGCCATCTCGCACACATATTATATATTAGTGGGTCTCCCGCACAGCGCTCCCGAACGGAGCCCCATTGATAAGGAAACGTTCTACAGCATACATCCAAGCGTAACCATGTGAACCCTGTACTCGAGTCACGTGATGCCATGTTATCGTTAACGGCGTGAGTTCCTCTACCTGTGAAAGAAAAAATAACTGCTTAATTAAAATGTATTTAAATTAATATTATCTGTCTCTGTCTTTTCTTCTGTCACTTGGTGTAAAATTCCAGTTGTAAGGGTAGAATATAGGAGCTGAGGTAATACAGCTGAAGAAAGTTTTGGGAGTAAACAGGATGCCATGTTCTCTGGAAGTCTTAAATCTGTGCAACACAGTGCTAGCTTGTGGCTAAGTGTCGCTTTAGCTTAGCTTACTCGTTAATACTTGTTAAATCCAGCTTTCGCCATGTTTTCAGGATTTTGTATAGAATGTAGCTGGAATTAGTCCATTAAAAAATGAAAACAGTGCATATTAAATTCTTTAGAAATGTCCGGGCATTTCTGTGTGGAGTTTGCATGTTCTCCCCGAGCTTGCATGGGTTTCCTCCGGGTACTCCTGTTTCCTCCGACAGGCCAAAAACATGCACAGTAGTCTAATTGGCTGTTCCAAATTGCCCCTAGGTGTGAAGTGAGTGTGAATGGTTGTATGCGTGCTGGCCCTGCGATGGCGTGGCGAGCTGTCCTGGGTGTACCTCACCCTCGCCCAGAGCCGGCTGAGATGGGCGCTTTTATCAACTCTGGGTTTAATTTCCTTTCAATTATTTACTTAATTTTAAGCCTATTAAACTTGGAGTAAAAATAGCACAGTCCTATAATTTTATAGTCAGTAATTAAACAGCTGGAATAATAGACACAGCGAGTATGAACACTATTTAACTTTTTTCAAGCTGGTCACATACAGTATATTTCTATGAATGCTTCATCAGGAAGATCACATCATGTGTTCATCTCTCTCTGTGATACAACAGATACCAACCAGGAAGGATGAAGACTGTACTTTCTCTGAAACCCATGAAGCCAGCCAACCGCATCAAACCTTTGATTGTGCATAAGCTTCATTGTCTATTGTACCTTATATATAAAAGTATATAATATAAAAAAATAAATAAATAAAATGAAAAAATCCAGAATGTCATTCAGGAAATAAGGGCACATGTCATCCTCAGAGGTATAATAGTAACACAAGGTTCACATTAATATGGTATTAACCACATACTTGTGGAATTCTTGAATCTGATTGGTCAGGAAGGTGTCAACATTTACAGCATTTGGCAGACGCTCTTATCCATATAGTGTTAACTATTGGCCAGTATAAATGTCTATTTATATGAATGCATCTGTCCAGTTGTGCCATCATTTCTACAAACCCAATTTCCAGAAAAGTTTTCCAAAATGGTTGGGTACACCCTAAACAGTTCGCCAGCAACACACTCACACTCACACCTAGGGGCAGTTTAGAACAGTCAATTAGGCTTAAGTGCATGTCTTTGGACTGTGGGAGGTAACCAGTGTACCCAAAAGAAACCCATGCAAGCATGGGAAGACCAAGCAAACTCCACAAAGAGAAACGCCCTCATTGAGCCCTGGGCTTGCTAAGCACTATGCTAATTTGCCACTCAGAAATCTAACAGTTACGAGTTTGACACCTGCAACATACTCAACAAAAGAAGGCTCAGAGCTGTAATAAGACAGAAAAGTTTACAGAATATTCACATAACAGTCTAAAAGTAAGGTGGTACAGTGGTGCAGTGGTTAGCACGTCCGCCTCACAGCAAGAAGGCCTGGGTTTGATTCCCAAGCTTTCTGTGTGGAGTTTGAATGTTTTCTCCCCGTGCTTGCGTGGATTTCCTCCAGGTACTCCGGTTTCCTCCCACAGTCCAAAAACATACACTGTAGGCTAATTGGCTGTTATAGATTGCCCCTAGGTGTGCTTGTCCAGGGTGCACCCCGTCTTCGACCAGAGTCGGCTGAGACGGGCGCCAGCATCCTCGGGCGCTAGCTCAGCATTTGCAAGTAAGGATGAGTCATGGTTCATGCCTTTGTGCCAAAATTATTAGTCAGTTTAAAAGAAAAATTTCTTAAGCAAGATTGCACAGGATTTAAGTCTTATAACATTTACAGTCCATAATATTGGGGAAAGATTCAGGTTAGCATGTAAAGGGCAAGGTCCAAAACCACTGTTGAATGTATGTGACCTTCAAGGCCTCAGGCAGCACTTCCTGAGAAATCATGATAGAACTGTAATAAATATGGCCACATGGGCTCAAGAGTACGTTGGAAAACCATTGTCACTTAACATGGTTTCCCACTGCTTCCTAGAAATGCAATGTGGAACTATTTTATGCAATAAGGTAGCGATACATCAGTTGTCAACTCGGAAACACCGGAGTTCTTCAGGCCCAGCTTATCTGAGACAGTGAAAGACAGTGGAACCATGTGCTTGGTCAGATGAGTCCACATTTCAGCTTGATTTTTGCATCAACATCCAGACTGTAATCAGCAAAAAAGTGCAAAAGCCAGCATGTGTGGTAGCATGGGGAGGCATCAGTGCCCATGGCATGAGTGAGTTGCATGCGTGGAAAGTACCATTAATGCTGAGGCATATACTGGCATTTTAGAGAGACACATATAGCTGTCAAGTCAACATCTTAATTGGTTAAAGCCATGTTTTTTTTTAGCAAGGCCAAGCCTCATTCTATACAAGCTACAAGAGCATGGCTTGTATGGTTTGTGTGGTTTGTGTGGTTGACTGGCCTGCTGCCAGTCCAGATATGTCTCCCACTAAAAATGTATGGCACCTTTTTTTTTTAAAGAGGCACATTTTAAAGAGGAGGAGAGACCACAGACTGCTGAGCTACCACAATCTTGTATCAAGCAAGAATGAAAAAAAAGTTTCCAATTGCACCTCTGTGAGAATTAGTATCCTGTATATTATTATTTTGTACTTTTCTTAGTTAAATAAAGATTCCTGTTAACTAACAAATCAAAGATCTTAATGCTTTTTGGTAAATATCTGGAACTTGCTAGCTTTTCTGGAAATTCTATTTGTACCATAGCAACAGCTCATTCACAAGGAACTGACAGGCTCTAACTCTAAGCCTCGTAATAATAATAATCAGAATGAAATAGCTGTTATTTAACAAAGAACATGTCTAATTTCTGTTACTGTGAAATTTGAAGTCTTCATACTTCTATGACATACTGTGACAACTGAAGTCTTCAGGACAAAGATGGCTACATTTTGCAGTTTCTCAGTGACATGCCATGACATGCTGCTGCTATAAAATTTAGAACCGCAATCAAGTAAGAAACAACTAGTAACAACTTCTTGTGTGTATGTTCAAAAACATCACACATGACTAGGAACAGTTAAAAAGCACAACATCCATCAATCCATACGTTCACATTAGCTATACTGCTTATAGGTCAAAGTACAGCTGAGCTGAAGTCAATCCCAGCAAACAACCAGTTGGCCTAATCTGCACGTCTGTGGACGGTTGGAAGAAACTGGAGCACCCACAGGTAATCCACATAAGCATGAGGAGCCCCAGTCGTCCGCTAAGTTTGAACCTGGAACCTTCAGGTTGTGAGGCGACAGTGTTAACTTCCATACCCCAGCAGTAAACTGCTGTATCCTAAAAAGAATTTCAAACACGTTGTTACAGGAAATTTTAGGCTGGTAATAGTTCCACAGTGGGGCTGGTGGTGTAGTGGTTAGGGTGCTGAGCTCATGATCAGGAGGTCATGGGTTCGTATCCCCATTGGACCCCCACCGTGCTAAGAACCCTGGGCAAGGTCTTAACCACAAGTGTGCCTCTGTCCACCCAGCAGTATAAATGGGTACCAGTAAAAATACTGGGAAGGTAACCTGCAATAAACTAGCGTCCCATTCAGGAGGAGTTGAACTCCTAGTTGCTTCACGCTACAGAAACCGGGGATAAGCACCGGCCTGATGAGACACTAGGCTCGGGTATAAAAGCCCACCAGACTTACCAATAGTTACACTGCTCTGAACTGGGTTGCAACACACTATCCTGTTCCTAATTTTGTTTCTACAGCAGCACAACCTGTCATGTCTTTCATCCTCAGCTACTTACTGGTTATAATTTTAAAAAGAGTTTACATATAATTTCCTGTTTAAAAAGGTAACCATGTGATCTAATATGTGATCTGTTTTTCCTCTACATGATCTAAAAGTTATTTTGTTTCTTCTTCCACGTGATCTAAAATGTGATCTCTTTCATCCCCCACATGATCTAGAATATGATCTGTTTCTTCCTTTGATCTAAAATGTGATCTGTTCTTTCCTCCACATGGTCTGAAATGTGATCACTTTCTTCATCCAAGTAATCCTAAATATGATCCATTTCTTACTCCACATGGTTTAAAATGTTACCAGTGTCTTCTTCCATGCAATCTAAAACGTGATCTGTTTCTTCCTCCACATGACCTAAAAGTGTCATCTCTTTTCTTTCTCCATGTGACAACAAATGTGATCAGTTTTTTCCTCCATGTGATCTAATGTGTTCTGTTTCTTCCTCTGCATGACCTAAAATGTGATCTGTTTCTTCATCTATGTGAAATTAAATGTGACCGTGACCTCAAATTGTAATCTGTTCCCTCCCTCAAATGATATAAAATGTGATCTGTTTCTTCCTCTATGTGGTCTAAAACGTGGTCTGCTTCTTCCTGTCCAAAATTTTAAATGAGATCCATTTCTTTCTTCACATGATCTAAAGAATTTCCATATATGACCTAAAATGTGACCTTTTTCTTCCTCTATGTGATTTAAAATGTGATCTGTTTCTTTTTCCGTGCAATATAAAATGTGATCTGTTTCTTTCTCCATGTGATCTTAAATGTGATCTGTTTCTTCCTCCATGTGATCTTAAATGTGATCTGTTTCTTTCTTCACATTATCTTTAATGTGATGTTTCTTCCACCATGTGAACTAAAATGTGATCTACTTCTTTCTCTACATGATTTAAAATGAGATCTGTTTCTTTTTTCCCATGATCTAAAATGTGACCTTTTTCTTCCTCTATGTGATTCAATATCTGATCTGTTTCTTCTTTCGTGTGATCTAAAATGTGATCTGTTTCTTCCTCCACATGTAAAATGTGATTTGCTACTTCCTCCACATGATCTAATATGTGATTTGGTTCTTCCTCCAGATGATCTAATATGTGATCTGCATATTCTTCAATGCAACCTAAAAGTGTAATCTCTTTACTTCCTTCCTGTGACCCAAGTGTGACTTAATGTTACATACAAAAATGGAACAGAAGGGACATTGTGAAAGGCATGTAATATTACTTAAATGGGATTTAAACAACGTCTCTGCTTACCCAGATCTGCAGCTTGATTCTCTTGTCATTCTTATACACAGTCTTGACTTTGAAATCGATGCCGACCGTGCTGACGAATGCTGACGTGAATGAGTCGTCAGCGTAGCGGAAGAGGAACGACGTTTTGCCCACACTGCTGTTTCCAATGATCAGCAATTTGAACATGAAGTCAAAGTTCTGATCGGCATTCTCTTTCTGCGGCACAGCCATCTGTGCCAGGATGACAGACATGCATCATTCAGTTTCAAATGAACATTTCATCTGCACCATTTCATTTACATCTAATTGTACTGAACTGCCATTTAAAACACTTATTGAATATAGTGCAGCCTGCTGCCTAGACAAGCTTGGTATTAAAGGGGCAGTGTCATGGTTGTTTGAAGAAAATAGCCTAAATATCATGAAAATTGATCAAACAAGATATAATCAATCCTTTAGATGGAAATTTATTTTACAAAGGATGCTAGACATGAATTGGTTAATATTAAGTTTGTTAAGTTTGTAATTTCACTCACTCACTCATTTGCCAAACTGCTTCATTCTACTAGGGTCGCAGGGAAGCTGGAGCCTATCTCTGCCGACATGCTAACCACTACGCCACCATTCCACCCAATGCCATATTAGTCTTTGAAAACTGTTTAGCACAACAAGATTTCAAAAAGTTCATGATGAAATCCATTTCCATCTGCTCCATACCGGACCCTAAAACTCTCCATTCCTAAACACCCTACCCACTATACCACCATGCCACCCTGTTTTCCATGTTTATGTCTATAGAGAAAGACCTGAAACGATGTTGCTGTATTAATGCATTAGTGGATTTTGCATAAATACATTTTCCAGACATAGAAATTCATTCATTTGCTAGGGTCACGGGGAGGCTGGAGCCTCTCTCAGCTGACTCTGGATGAAGGCAGGGAACAGCCTAAACAGCTCACCAGTCCATCAGGGCCAACACACACACACACACACACACACACACACACACACACACACACACACACACATGCACCTAACCATTTACATTAACATCCACAACTAAGGACAATTTGTAACAGCCAATTAGCCTAATGTATATGTCTTTGGACTTTCAGGAGGAAACCAGAGTACCCTGTGGAAACCCATGCATGCACAGGGAGAACATTCAAACTATACACAGAAACATCCTCGCCGAGCCTTGGATCTGAACCCAGGACCTTCTTGCTGTGAGGTGGACGTGCTAAACGCTCTCTCTCTCTCTCTCTCTCTCTCTCTCTCTCTCTCTC
>JBCNYH010000008.1:15072632-15091653 GCA_039654325.1 Tandanus tandanus | reverse complement strand
CCCGCAACCCTACTAGGATTAGGGCAGATGTGTTGTGTCCCAAATGGAAACTCGTGCTGTTTTTAATGGCTGGGGTTTTTTTTTTTTTTTTTTTTTTTTGTTTGTTTTTTTTTAATTTTTATTTTATTTTTTTTTTTTTTTAGCCAATGACATTTCAAAAGAAAGCATGAACTGCAACTTCCAGTGGGTGACGAAGTGGGTGGACTATTCCAACAAGTATGGATTTGGTTACCAGCTGTCTGACCACACAGTTGGGGTCCTTTTTAACAATGGCACCCACATGAGCCTGCTGTCTGATAAGAAGTAAGTAGGGAAAAACGGTACATACACATCGTACAGCTCTGGAATAAATGTACGCTTTTGTAAACATTGATGCCTTTAAGCTGATGCGACCATTTTGGTTTCAGGACGGTGCATTACTACGCAGAACTGGGACAGTGTACAGTCTTCTCCATCAGTGAGGCCCCAGAGCAGTTTGTCGGCCAGGTCACCGTCCTCAAATACTTTGCCCATTATATGGAAGAAAATCTCATGGATGTGAGTATCTACACTCTGTACGTGCATACGGAATATTTTCTTAATTGACCTCACAATGCTAATATCCTTCGAACTCTTACAGGGTGGTGATTTACCTAACGTGATTGACATCAGCAAGCCAAGGCTGTGTCTCCTGCAGTGGCTCAAGTCCGATCGTGCACTCATGATGCTGTTTAACGATGGCACTTTTCAGGTACACTTGGTCTCGAGTTCTCGTTCCTTAAGCTGTGTCCACACAGGAAGTGACCAAGCAACCATGTAAAGTAAAATGAGTGGGGAAATTTTCTTAAGACTTGAGATTAAATCGATAACCAATCAGAACTTAAGGATACCGTTGATTGACAGATTTAAGCTTTTTGATAGTAAACTAGCTAGATACTGCTTGCAGATCTACACTTCATGTAGCTGTTCACTGCTCACAGTTTCAACTCCGAAACATGAGAGGGTTACCTAGGCAACTCGTTACCTAGGCCACGAGCGTTATTTTCTTGTATTTGCATGTTGCTTCCTGTGTGGATGCCGTTTCTTTGCTCCACCTCCTCTTAAATCTTTGGTGACTTATTGTAAAATTGTCAATTTAATAGGTGAACTTCTACCATGACCACACCAAGATCATCTTGTGCAGCCAGAACGAGGAGTACCTTCTGACGTACATCAATGAGGACCGTGTGTCTACCACGCTACGCCTCAGTACACTACTCTGCTCTGGATGTTCCTCGGACCTGCGCAGCCGCATGGAGTACGCCCTCAACATGCTGCTCCAGAGGTGCAACTGAACATCGTGAATCTTCATGATAAACACCTTTTCACGGCTTGGCCAACTTTTTTTTTTTTTTTTTTTTTTTGATTGACTTCATGGACCTACTTTCACTGGAGCTTCTGTTCTGTTGGCCATGAACCAAGTGCCCAATTTACATGATTGTGGCAGTGGATTTGAGGTACAAGCACTCGTCCTGTCCACAGGAACTGTTATAAAAATGGCGGAGAACTGGGCTGGAACCAGAATAGACCATTATTTGAACTTTGGGGGGTTTTAAATGACATATTTGTGTTTGCTATATATGAATATGCAGCAATCTTGTTGCGCTGAAGCTTAACTGCGATGTTGATGTTTTGTTGTGGACCTTGAAGTGGCTTCAGCGGGGCAAGGTGATGGTGTGTAGCTCTGTATAGAGCAGATCACTGTGAATACATTCCACAACAGGACGGGGCTGCATGGTGAATTGTCTTTTTTTTGGTAAACAATGTCATAGTTTGTGGGCAGCGGTGACTCCAACCTCCCACCCCGTAAATCACTGTTTGGGGAAAGGATAAGGATCCAGGTCATGTCTCTAATGTTGACTGGAAATATATACACTAGTGTGCCATGGATGTAATTTATTTGTCAGAACCTGGTATTTATTTATTTAATAAAGACGACATTAAAATGACCCATGGTGTTTGAGTTTTCTGATCATCTCTAAAGTTCTTATGGCTGCATAGTACAGGGTGACCCAATAAACCCTCCCACATTGCAAAGGTAAATTAATAAAAAAATTCATTTAAGATAATCAAATTTTCACACATGAAAATACAATGTCATTCAATACAGTTTTTATTCATCATGATTTAAGGATTATCCTCCACATGGTGCCCTTCATTTTCTATACACTCTTGGAGGTGATTTCTGAAGGATGTCATGGCTCGACGGGTCATGTCGGGTGGAACACCAGTGATCTCCTCATGAATAACAATGTTGAGGGCTTCAAGAGTTTAGAGTTGATGAGTATACACTCGTGATTTAAGGTAGCACTACAGAAAAAATCACATGGGTTGGGGTCAGGGGAACAGGTGGCCACCGAACAAGATCATTTGCCATACCTCTTAATCCTACTATTGGGGTTGTGGGGAAGCTGGAGCGAAGGTGGGGTACTCCTTGAACAAGTCGCCAGACCATCGCAAGGGCAACATACACACACACACACACACACACACACACGCGCAACCATTCACACAACCATTAGGGGCAATTTGAAACAGCCAGTTAGTTTAATGTGCATGTCTTTGGACTCTGGGAGGAAACCGGAGAAAACCCATGAAGTATGGGGGGGGGAGACATACAAACTCCACACAGAAACACCCAGGACCATCTTGCTGTGAGGCAGACGTGCTAACCACTGCGCCAGCGTACCTCCGTGATCTTCAAGCTGTGTGTGCTGTAACTCCATCTTATTGAAACCACACATCGAGAACATCAAGGTGTTCAAGTTGAGGTTAGGCCACCAACAGACCTCAGCACCGCCTCTCCTGGCTCATTAAGTTTCATGTGTGAATAATAATTTGTTAACCTTTATTTACTGTTGAAATATGGGAGGATTTTCCGGGTCACCCTGTATATAAAAGGCCTCCGAGTGACAGGCGGCAGATGCTTTAACGTGCATTCAACCACACCAAAGGAAAACAAGAGCAGTTGTTTCATGGCAGTGCCGTATCATAGTGATGTTTTTCCCTGCCGTGTCTCTGTACTTTATAGCTAAATGTCAGCTGTTGCAGATGACACCACCTATTCTATAAACCTATACGGTCTAGTGAAGGTGGCAAAACAAACTGATAAATGTCCAAAAGGGAAGAATTTATTCACGTTACTCAAAGGTTCCCCATTCAGTAGTGAAGATCCTGTCTGTGTTTAACTTCTATTATCAGTTAATTTTGGATGAATATAAAAGTTTCCTGGTGAAACCACCCCACGTCACAGGCTTAGTATTTCTTAATCACCTGTCTTGTTTTGGTTCTGTGTCCGTTTGTGTCTGTTTACATTACCACTTGTGTACAGGAGGAAGCAAATGGTTTCAGAAAGGCATCCAGGAGATACCACTGTATTTCATCTTTATTCATTATACCTGGGAAATGAAGAGCTCCTTTAACATTGCATGAATATAGCAAAAGTGTGATCCTCACTCATTTGCTGAAGTGTTTAACCTTACTAGGGTCACGGTGAGGCTGGTGCCTATCTCAGCCAACACTGCGAACACAGCTTGACAGACCATTACAGGGCAACTCACACACACAACCATCAGCACTCACATCTGCACCTAAAGGAAACCAGAATACTTGGAGGAAACCCATGCAAGCATGGGGAGAACATGCAAACTTCACACAGAATGACCCTCTGTGATCCCAGGAATCCAACCCAGGATCAACTTGCTGTCAGGCAGACGGGCTAACCACTATGCCACCGTGCCGCCTAAGTGTAATTGTTGTAATAGAAACAGGTTTGGTTTCTTCTGACTTGACTATAGGCCTCAGATAATCATATTTGAGATCTTGCTGAGTCGCAGTGAAACATGAGGAAGTGGTTGCTCAGACTTTCCTTTTGCTTGTTCTATCAGTCCATTATTAACTCATGGGTCTTTATGCATCCCTTTGTCAGCACAGTGGCATAGTGGTTAGCACGTCCACCTCACAGCAAGAAGGTCCTGGGTTCAAGGCCCAGGCTTGGCGAGGGCGTTTCTGTGTGGAGTTTGCATGTTCTCCTCGTGCTTGCGTGGGATTCCTCTGGGGACTCTGGTTTCCTCCTACAGTCCAAAGACATGCACATTCTGTAAATTGGCTGTGAGTGTGTGTGTCTTGGCCCTGCAATGGACTGTTGAGCTGTTTAGGGTGCACCCATCCTTCGTCGGCTGAGATAGGCTGCAGTAGGCTCATACATTCCTCCTGCAGAACCACAGTCAGAAATGACCAGTGATGTCTTGGTCAACAAAACTAATACACTAAATAAACTACTTTTAATCAGCTGCTGTTTATTTAAATATGTAAATTAAATGGTGGCATGGTGGCGTAGTGGTTAGTATGTCCACAGCAAGAAGGTTCTGGGTTCCTGTTCTCCCTGTGCTTGTATGGGTTTCCTCTAGGTACTCGAGTCTCCTCCAACAGTCCAAAGACATGCACATTAGGCTAATTGACTGTCCCAATTTGCCATTGGTGTGAGTTGTTATATGTATGTTGGCCCTTCGATGTACTGGTGAGCTGTTCAGGGTGTACCCTGCCTTCGCCCAGTGTTGGCTAAGATAGGCTCTGGCCTCCCTGTGACCCTAATAGGATTCAGCGAGTCAGCAAATGAGTGAGTGTGAAATTGCCCCCAGGTGTAAGTGTGAGTGTGAACGGTTGTGTGTATGTCACCCTGCAATGGTTTGTCGAGCTGTTCAGGACATGCCTTGCCTTTACCCAGTGTCGGCTTAGATTGGCTCCAGCTTCTCCAAGCAGTTCGGCAAATGAGTGCGAGTAAGTGTGAATTAAACAAATGCACATTCTGTTGAAATAAAAGACCTTCTCACACTTACGTCATTCATTTAACCATTTTTCCCATCCATTTGCAAAAATACTTCCTCTGTCCATCCCAGCAGTGTCTCTTCTTTTGGCTTTGAAAAGGACTGTGTTTGGACCCAGAACAAGAAGTTCTCAGAGCCAACAGACCAGTCGTACAATTGGCATCCTGTAGTTCCTCCTCGTGCCATCTGGTTCTGTGAACTGTAAGCTGTCTGGTCTCTGATGACTCACCGTTGGATTACTTGTTCGAATCGTTTACATAAGCCATGGATCATTATATAATGCTTGTGTGTCTTTAAATGACAAAGATGATGAAAGCCTGAAAAACACAACATGCACCATATGTTCTGAAAGGGGTCACAAACAGTACAAGCAAAAAAGTGCATTCAGAAGCAGTTTGTATTAAATTACAAATCCATCGCTAACTAAAAATATCAACCTTGTGGCAGCTAGAAGGCAAAGGATTTGAGATCTCCTAACTATAGAGCACTTCCACATCAGAGTGACACTGTGGGGGTCCTAGAGTTAATTGAGCACCGACTTTGTTCCAGACACGCTCTTGTACATGTCAGAAAATTGCTTTTTAATGACTTGGTAACGTAAATGTTCAGAACATTTAGTCTCCAAACTCTAAACACTGTTGAATATTTCATTTAAAATGATCATCCACAGGATAAAGATCGAGTGCTAAAATATGATAACAATCACCCATTTCATTTTCCATACCGTTTAGGCTGGAGCCTATCTCAGCCGACACTGGGTGAAGTCAGGGTACACGCTGAACAGCTTACCAGACCATTGCAGAGGAGCACACAGGCATAACACACTCACACTCCCACCTAGGGGCAATTTGGAACAGTCACTTAGCCTCATATGCATGAAGGATAGTGGTGGCTAAGTGGTTAAGGCGATGGGTTACTGATCCAAAGGTCAGCGGTTTAATTCCCACTATCACCACTGTTGGGCTCTTGAACAAGGCCCTTAACCCTCAATTGCTCACTTGTATAAAAATGATAATTGTAAGTCGCTGTGGATAAAAGCGTCTGCCAAATGCTGTAAATGTAAATATGCTTGGCTTAGGACTGTTGGAGAAAACCGGAGTACGTGGAGGAAACCCACGCAAGCACAGGGAAAAAATTGCAGAAATACCCTCATCAAGCACAGGATTTGAACCCAGGACCTTCTTGCTGACCACCATGCCATCTTAGTAACAATCAGCCATAATTAAATAATTTATCTCCAGTTCCTGGTTAAAGGTTCTCATTCACTGATGTGTTTTATCTTCCATTATCAGTTTATTTCGGAGTTCATTTCTGTATGCAGTTTGTATGTTCTCTCCATGCTTGCTTGGGTTTTCTCCAGGTACTACGGTCTCCTCCAACAGTCCAAAGACATGCACATTAAGTTAACTGTTTTTTCTAAATTGCCCCGAGGTGTGAGTGTGAATGGTTGTGTGTGTTGCCCTGCGATGGTCTGGTGAGCTGTTCAGGGTGTACCCCACCTTCACCCAGTGTTGGCTGAGATAGGTGCCAGCTTCTCTGTGACCCTAGGAGGAGTAAGTGGTTCGACAAATAGGTGAGAAAGAGAGTACAACAGGTGTCGCAAGGCTCTGACCACAAGACCCAAGATAATTTCTTCAGACCCGTGTCGCTGTTGAATGACCCTACTCAGACCGGCAGTCGGCTTATTTTCTATGTATAATGCACCACAGCCTTGATTTGCCTACCACTGCTACCAGGAGTAATGGTAGGCAAATTCCTGCTAGATCCAGTATAGGACATTTCTGTTTGAAGTTTGCATGTTCTAGCCCGTGCTTGCAGGGGTTTCCTCCGGGTACTCTGGTTTGCTAATTGGCTTAGAGTTCTCACAGGTGCATGCCAGTCCCAAGCTTGAGCTTCAGGAGGGTTTGGGAACGACCTAGCGACCAACCATGGATAAATTCTCGTCACAAAAACTCTACGGCAAGAGTGTCAACAAGGGTCGGATTCGATTAAATGGATAGAGAGATTTTAAGCTGCCATTGACATGAGCATGTCCACCACACAGCAAGAAGATCCTGGGTTTCCTCAGAGTATTCTGGTTTCCTCCTACAGTCCAAAGACATGCACATTAAGCTAATTGGCTGTTCCATACTTCCCCTTGGTGTGTGCATGTGTGTGTGTGTGAATGGTTGTTTGCGTCTTGGCCACGCGATGGGCTATTTGCCGAGTGTCTTGGCCTTGCTTCGCCCAGTGTTGGCTGAGATAGGCTCCAGCCTCTCTGTGAACATAGTAGGATTAAACAGTTTGGCGTGGAATGAGTGGATAAAAAAAAAAACGAATAAGGTGTGGCATGGTGGTGTAGTGGTTAGCACGTCCACCTCACAGCAAGAAGGTCCTGGGTTCGAGTCCAGGACTTGGCAATGACTATTCTGTGTGGAGTTTGCATGTTCTCCCCGTGCTTGCATGGGTTTCCTCTGGGCACTCTGGTCTCCTCCTACAGTCCAAAGATTTGCACATTAGGCTAATTGCCTCTAGGTGTGAGGGTGGGTGTGAATGGTTGTGTGCGTGTTGGTCATGCGATGGCGAGCTGTTCAGGGTGTACCCTGCCTTTGCCCAGTGTCTGCTGAGATAGGATTCAGTTCGGCAAAAGAATGAATGAATGTATGAATGATCCGTTTGTGTCAGGTTACCTGTGCTTACTGATGTTTGAACTTTATTGCCCTTTACTCTGACAGTGATTCAGCTTCTCTGACTCCTTTTGCAGCTGCTATGTAATGTGAGAATGCACCATGTGCCTTGGGATGATTTTGGAAGAAACAGGCTTTGACATAATTTGACTGAGTCTAATCCAGTAGCCCCACACTGGGCCTGTTCTTTCCATGCAAATGGGAACAAAACAAGCATGAGGCTGTTCCTATGGTTGACACCAAAGTCTGCGAACACTGTGAGTTCTGTGTGTGTGTGTGTGTGTGTGTGTGTGTGTGTGTGCTGTCTAAGATAACACACTATACTGCAGGCATTCACACAAAATAAGAAGGAAATGTGCCAAACAACAGGACTCTTCAGTGTGTGTGTGAGATTATATGTATGTATATTTCAGGCCCCACCCATCAGAAGGTACAGTATACTGTTTATTTACTCTGAAAATGTTACGTAAATTAAAGCGCATGAATATAAATGAGGGTGACCACGAGGACGCCACATTTCCATGTAAGGGCTAGAAAACAACATCTGACAACATTGAATCACACACACTTACATAATAGCCATCTGCCCTACACTCAAATGTTCTTTATGGCATTGTCCGATGTCCAAGTGTCCTACATTAGAGACTTGAGTCACGCATATGTCCTACTTTCCTACTTTTCTTTGCTGCATGTTTTTTATTTAATAATAATAATTATTTTTTAATGTTGATTATTTGAAGGCGGTATGGTGGGCATGTTCTCCCAGTGCTTGCGTGGTTTTCCTCCGTGTACTCCGGTCTCCTCTAACAGTCCAAACACATACACATGATGCTAAGTGGCTGTTCCAAATTGCCCCTAGGTGTGAATGTGAATGGTTGTGTGTGTTGGCCCTGTAATGGACTGGCTAGATATTCAGGATTTAGCTGTCTTTGCTCAGAGTCGGCTGAGATAGGCTCCAGCCTCACGCGGCACTAGAATTAGGCGGTTCAGCAAATGTATGGATAGATAGATGCTAATTATTTGAGTCTGTATGATGGCATAATACAAGAAGGTCCTGGGTTCAAGTCCTGGGCTTGGCGAGAATGTATTTTTGTGGAGTTCTACCCGTTGTTGGCTCTGTGATGGACTGGCGAGTTGGCCAGGGTTTACCTTGCCTTTGCCCAGAATCGGCTTGTGTGTGTGAGTGTGTGTGTATGTTGGTCTCACAATGGACTAGCGAGCTGTTAAGGCTGTAGCTGTCCTTGCTCAAAGTCGGCTGAGATAGGCTCCAGTCTAACGCAACCCTAATAGGAGTAAGCGGCTCAGCAAATGGATGGATGGATGGATGTTGATTATTTGAGGGAGGCACTGTGGCACAGTTCAAGAATTTCCTGGGTTTGAGTCCTGGGCTCAGCATGGGTGTTTCTGTGTGGAGTTTACATGTTCTATCCATACTTGCGTGGGTTTCTTCCAACAGTCTTCCAACATGCACATTAGGCTAATAGGCAAGTGGAACAGACCTGGGCTGCACAGTGGCGTAGTGGTTAGCACTTCCGCCTCATAGCAAGAATGTCCTGGGTTTGAGTCCTGGACTCGGACGTTTCTGTATGTCTTTTCCGTGCTTGCATGGGTTTCCTCTGGGTACTCCAGTTACCTCCAACAGTCCAAAGATGTGCACAATAGGCTAACTTGCTGTTCCAAATTGCCCTTTGGTGTGAGTGTGAATGGTTGTGTGTGTGTTGGCCCTGCAATGGCCTGGTGAGCTGTTCAAGGTGTTCCCCTCCTTCACCCAGAGTCAGCTGAGATAGGCTCCAGTCTCCCTGCAACCCTAACAGGGGTCAACAGTCTGACAATAGATGGATGGATGGAGGGATGATTCATTTTTTTTTTTTTACACTTTTCAGGGGTTTGTGTTACCATTTAATAAACAAAAAGTGTAACTGATAACACACCAACATGCAATAAAATGGCAAGCCTGAACATATCCTTACAGACATTTTACTGTAAATCCTCCTCTGGTTCCTTCTTAAGGGCACTGCATCAGAATGCCAGTGTCATGACGGATACACTCAGGGTTGCAGAATTCTAGGAATCTCAAGTCTGCATAAATAGCAGAAGCTGTACAGAGAAGAAGTGCTGCATTCCAGTGACCCAGCGACAAGTTCATTCATGCCATCTGGCATAAGTAACCACACCCATGCATTCCTACACACACCTGCCTACCGTTTCCCACAGCTTCTCCCTGTAGAACAAAGCACTTCACCCTGAAGGCATGTACAGTGACACAGGCCACAATAAACCACCCAGAACAAAAGTCTGTACAGAGCTCCATCAGAGTCTATTCAATATAACCCTAAATGAAATACACCCTATACTCAAACAGGAAATCATCTCAAGGGTGGAATCAATGCTTTTTGGTTCCTGTCTCACGCTAGCATCATTTCTGAACTGCCTTCAAAGTAGACCTTTAGTAGCCTGCTTGCTAATTATTGCTAAATATCTTTTGTAGCTTGCTTGCTAATTATCTCTATTGTAAAAAACAATAGATTACATAACTCGGGTGGCTGTCCCGTTTACACATACTGGTCACATAGCCCTCAAGGGTAAAAATAAAGAAAACTCAGGAATAAATTGACTTAGTAAGAGCAACACACACAACAATTCACACTCACAATTAGGAGCAATTCGGCACAGCCAATTAGCCTAACGTGCATGTCTCTGGACTGTCGGAGAAAACTAGAGTACCTGGAGCAAACCAACACCAAATGCCCAAGCCTGGGACTCGAATCTGGGACCTTCTTGCTGTGTAATGAATGTGCTAACTAATACGCCACCGTACCGCCAAAGAAAAAAGAGATCTGTAAAATAAACATATAGACTCAGGTAGACTATAGTGGTATTATGTTACACCCCTAACACCCTCATTTTACACTGAACTGGCTTTTTGCCAAACAAATTGTATCAGGTTTGATTTACATTTCCTGTTACACCTGCATCATGTGCCTGTATGACAATGAGCACTGCTAGATGATCGTAGGTAGATATAGTGTGTAAAACCCTTCTCTCCTGTGTCCTCCCTCTCGTACCGCCTGTTTTGAATTTTATAGTTTATTGGCCGCTTTAGAGCATATGAGATTAAGATGGCCAGGTGTTTCCTGGGTGTACGGCTTTGTAAATCTTCTGAAAGCACACAGACTGTAGCATGGTGCTGTATACCCAGTGTAGTACTGTATTCTGTTCGTGATGCATGCTGGTTAAGAACGCCATTCTTACTGAAGTTGTCTCCTCAGTCTGCTTCAACTCTGGTGGTTTCAGCAGAATAAGATGAAACATGAGTCACGTATCAGGACAAAACTTTCAGAATCTCTCAATATGCATTAAAAATAATGATCGAGTTTGATTTCTGGCTTCATCTATAATATAATATAATATAATATGGAGGCTGGAGCCTATCTCAGCTGACTCTGGATGAAGGCGGTGTACACCCTGAACAGCTCGTCAGTCCATCACAGAGCGGTTGTGTGTGCGAATTGCCAGACCGTCGCAGAATGGTTGTTTGTGTTGGTCCCGTGATGGTCTGGCGAGCTGTTCAGGGTGTACCCCACCCTCGCCCAATGTTGGCTGAGATCTTCTCCAGCCTCCCCATGTCCCTAATAGGATTAAGCGGTTTGGCAAATGAGTGAAATGAGTAAGCTTAATCCTACTAGGGATGTAGGGAGGCCTATCTCAGCCAACACTGGGTAAAGGCGGGTAACATCGTGAACAGCTCACCACTTCATGGCAGGGCCAACACACACTCAAACCTTGGGGCAATTTAGAATAGCCAATTAGCCCAATGTGCATGTCTCCGGACTGTCGGAGGAAAACCGGAGTACCCAGAGGAAACTCATGCAAGCACTGTGAAAGAACATGCAAACTCCACACAGAAACACAATGTCTCAATCCCAGGACCTTCGTGCTGTAAGGCGGACGTAAACCACTATGCTATTCTTTATTTACCTAATTTAAAACCTTTGCTGCCCTGATACTACGGTCATGATACTGATAGTACAGTATTGAACCACCTTCTAGACTGTCCCCATGTGAGGCCTGCTATAATATTTACACTCACATTTATGGCATTTGGTGATGCCCTCATCCAGGGTGACTTACTTTCATTATTTTTACACAATGGAGCAATTGAAGGTTAAGAGCCTTCATCAAGAACAACAGTGGCAGCTTGGTGGTACTGGGGCTTGAACCTCCAAACTTCGGAACCTTTTCCACTGAGCCACCGCTGCCCAATAATATAATAATATAATATTCTATACATCTTCCAGATTATTTGTACAGATAAAGAATTAAAAAAAGGCTAGTGCACCTTTAAAGATTCACTGGTGAGGATCCTGTCTGTGTTTTATCTTCTATTATCAGTTCATTTTGGAAGAATATAAAGGTTTCCTGGTGAAACCACCCCACCTCACATGCTTAGTATCTCCTATGTACTACATCTTGTTTTGGTTGTGCATCTGTTTACATTAACAGTGTACAAGAGGAACTATTTTGCACATAAGTGGTAACGTGGCAATGTAAGACTGATTCTGAGTCTGAGATCAAGTGTTAAGAAATAGAAGAAGGGATACGATTTCAAGAGAAATATAAAAGATGGTGGATGGCACAGTGGATAGCACGTGTGCCTCACAGCAAGAAGGACTTGGGTTTGAGTCCTGGGCTTGGCGAGGGCATTTCTGTGTGGAGTTTGCATGTTCTCCCTGTGTCTGTGTGGGTTTCCTCTGGGTACTTCGGTTTCCTCCCACAGTCCAAAAACATGCACAGTAGGCTGATTGGCGGTTCCAGATCATCTGTAGGTGTTAGAGGGAGTGTGAATGAGTCGGCTGAGATGGGCGCCAGCCTCCCCACGACCCTAATTAGGATTAAGCGACTTAGAAAATGAATGAATGATGACTTAGAAAATGAATGAATGAATCAATGAATAATAAAGATGGTGATGTTAATAATATCATGGCGCCCGGTGCAGGGGTCATTAACACTCGCTTTCAGGAGGAGGCAAATGGTTTCAGAAAGGGATTGTGGCCGATTTCATTTTATTTTCAAGAGATACCACTGTATTTCCTCTCTATTTAATATACCTGGGAACTGAATGGGAAACTTTAATGCAGAAGAAAGGGTGAGACAGGGCCATAAGCTGTCTTAGGTGCAGTATAGAAGGGTGGAAGTGTAACTGCTTCCTTAAATTCATTTCAGTTTCCACACGCATCCCCCAACATATCATGTTCGAGCTTAACATAGTCTTGCCATCTGGTTTAGTCCATAAAAATGTGGATGTCCCGTTAACCTTCAGGAAAATTCCATCATGTCAGTGTGTACTTGAGTTGCCAGTGAGGTGAAGCAGGGGAGAGTGTGTTGTGTTTCTTTTGGGAGCCTTGTGTTTTATTTGATATGGGCTGTCATGGAGCTGGAATGCCTTTTTTCTAAAGAGAGAGAGATTCGGAGCGGTCATTTAAACAGCTGGAATATATAGCAAACAGGCATCTGTAATTTCAGACCTTCCAATAACACAGACTTGAACTTAAAGGGTTTGCTTTGGAGGATGAAAGAAGTGGTGACACAGAGATTAGATTCATTCATTCATTCGTTTTCTGAACCACTTAATCCTAATTAGGGTCACGGGGAGGCTGGTGCCCATCTCAGTCAACTCTGGGCGACGGCAGAGTACACCCAAGACAGCTAGCCAGGCCATCGCAGGGCAGAAACACGCTGACGGGAATGCAGCCTACTCTTGACGAATAGATTTCATATTCAAATCTATATACTAAAAATAAAACTATATACTTTATATGGGATGTACAGGGTGGCTTACTGGTTAGTGCGTCTGCCTCACAACAAGAAGGTCTTGGGTTTGAGTCCTGGTCTGGGCAAAGGCATTTCTTTGTGAAGTCTGCATGTTCTGCCTGTGCCTGCGTGGGTTTCCTTGGGGTTTCCTCCCACAGTCCAAAGACATACACATCAAGCTAGTTGGCTGTTCCAAGTTGCCCCAAGGTGTGAGTGTGTATATGGTTGTGTGTGTTGACCCTGTGATGGTCTGGAGGGTGGTTCAGTGTGTACCTCGCCTTTGCTTAGTATTGGCTATGATAGGCTCCAGCCTCACTGCAACCCTAGTAGGATTAAACAGCTCTAATTTGCTAAGAGCTAATAGCTCTAATATATGTAGCAAATGAATGCATGCTACATATATTTTTGCTCCCAGGAACAGCTCATCATTCATTCATCCATTTTCCACCCTGTTTAATCGTACTAGGGTCGCAGGGAGGTTGGAGACTATCTTAGCCGACTCTGGGTGAAGGCGGGGTACACGCTGAACAGCTCACCATTCCATCTCAGGGTAACACACACACACAACCATTCACACTCACACTCACTCTTAGGGACAATTTGGAACAGCCAATTAGCATAAAGTGCATGTCTTTGGACTGTCGGAGGAAACCGGAGAACCCAAAAGAAACCCATGCAAGCACAGAGAGAAATGCCCTCGCCAAGACTATGACTCGAACTCAGAAACAGCCAATTAGCCTAATATGCATGTCTCTGAACTGTTGGCGGAAACTTGAGTACCTGAAGGAAACCCATGCAAGCACAGAGAAAACATGCAAACTCCACACAGAAACGCCCTCGGCGAGTCCGGGACTCAAACCCGGGTGTTTGGCTAACCACTACGCCCAGCCCATGTGAAATTAGGACACAGCATGAAGTTTATTTTGTAAAAAGTTAAGGACACTTCAAAGGCTGCATTTTTATGAGATATCAGTGACAGATCGAGTCAAGTGCTGTATATCAAAGATAAACACACAAACCAGAAAATTGCCTGCCTACATTTACATTGGGGAAGAAACAGATAAATGATATCACGGAATAAGATTTGAATCTGTCCTCCCAGCACTGTCAACATGAAACATATTTCAGAGGTTTGTGCACCACAGGTATCTCAGTAATGCTTGTAATTGATTCCAGCTCAGGATGTGTTCATGCAAGACCAGATCATTTCATTCATAGTTCAGCTGGCATGTTAGAGCAACATACTGTTGTGCCTGTTTATGTATATGTGTGTGTACTTCTTTCTTACAGCTAAGCACGAGATAATTCACAAGACTTATCCTTAATCCACTGATTTGGCAAAACTAGCGCTACCACGTGCCCATTAACATTTACACAGAGATGGTCACAGGACCATTACATACACTCACTCACTCACTCAATTGTAGAAGGGTTGCAGGGAAGCTGGAGCCTACAGTATCTCAGCCGACTCTGAGCGAAGGTAGACTACACCCTGAACACCCTTGCCAGACCATTGCAGGCCCAACACACGCACACAGCCATTCATACTCAGACTCACACCAAGGGGCAATTTGGAACATCCAATTAGCCTAATGTGCATGGGTTGCAGGTCATGGGTTCGAATCCTGAGGTCAGTGAGGTTGTTTCTGTGTGGAGTTTGCATGCCCTTGTTTGTGTGGGTTTCCTCCCACAGTTAAAAGACATGCACATTAGGCTAATTGGCTGTTTCAAATTGCCCCTAAGTGTGAGTGTGAGTGTGAATGGTTGTATGTGTATTGCCCTGAGATGGAATGGCGAGCTGTTCATGGTGTACTCCACCTTCACCCAGTGTCAGCTGACATGCACCAGTCTCCTTGTGATCCTAGTAGGATTGCCTGCTATGCCTAATGTGCATGTCTTTGGACTTTGGGGTGAAACCCACACAAACACGGGAGAACATGCAAACTCCTCACAGAAACACCCTCGCAGAGCCTCTATGGCACCATGCCGCCCGTCTAATAAATTAATATATGAATATTTTTAAATAAAGGTTTGGTTTAGGCGGTTAGGAAATGATAGTTAGTCTGATCATCAACAGCAGTTTATTCATTTATTCATTTTCTAATTTATTAATTTTCTTGGGGGCGATTTGGAACAGCCAATTAGCCTGGATGTTTTTGAACGGTGGGAGGAAACCGGAGTACCCAGAAAAAAACCCAGACAAACACGGGGAGAATATGCAAACTCCACACAGAAACACCTGAGCCCGGGAATCGAACCCGGACCTTCTTGCTGTGAAGTGGACATGCTAACCACTGCCCAACCATGCCACCCGTTAACAGCAGTTAGAAGAGTAATTAATAATGTATTGAGAATGGATGTACTGTATATTATGGAGTACGTTATGGAGTGCCACAAGGATCCGTCTGAGGTTCCCAAATAGACACACATCCCTTATACCCATGTATGAAGCCTATCATCTCTCTAAATTTTCAAATTGTATTCAAGATATTCCCCCTACTTAACCCAAGTAAAAATAAAGTCCTTGTCACCAGACCAAAAACTATTAGGAATAAAAATATATCACTGTACTGGAGATATCATGAACATGTAAGGATAATCATCCTGATGTCATGATAGACAGCGACATCATATTTGAAATCCAGATTAGTACTGCTGCTGTAGTAGAACATCCTTTAGCATTTCTGGATCATTGCCAAGATAAGAACCATGCTGTCCATACACGATACGGAGATGAGCTGAGTTCCTGCATTTAAAACCTTGAGATTAGATTAGTATAATTTACTTCTTTGTGTGTGCCGTGCTGTATCGATCAACAAGCTCCTTCCCTTTAATCCAGGCATGTACAGTAGTTGATTTCCATCAGCCATATTTGTTGAGGTAGGAGACCATGTATGGCGAGATTTTAGGTAAACTGTGAGATCGTGGGTGATGCCAGTGAAAAATTTGATAATAGATTATAGAGTTGCTGGAGTCTCATTACTCTGTGGTTTCTCCTTTTAATTAAAATATATAATGATAATAGTTTGGGAAAGGATGCATTCATTCATTTGCTCCATCCATTCATTTTCTAAGCCTCTTAATCCTAATTAGGGTGGTGGGGAGGCTGGCGCCGATCTCAGCTGACTCTGGGCAGGGGGGGCACACCCTGGGCAGCTCGCCAGTCCATCACAGGGTCAACACATACACACACACACACACACACACACACACACACACAACTTTTCAGATTCGCATTTACACCTTGAGGCAATTTGGAACAGCCAGTTAGCCTTTTGTGCATGTCTTTGGACTGTCGGAGGAAACCAGAGTACCCAGCGGAAACCCATGCAAGCAAGGGGAGAACATCTTGAACCCAGGACCTTCTTGCTATGAGGTGGAAGTGCTAACCACTATGCTACCATACCGCCCAGGTCTGTTCTTTTAAAGATAGGTTAATGCACAATTCCTCTGCATTCTCTGTGTGTTTAAATGTAAGATAAATGCTAATACAGATCTAAGCACACACCTTAATGCGTTCAAATGTAATGAGTCATTTAACATTAACAGATTACCATCAGAATTTGCTAACCGACTGAGTCACAGTTCTACCATGCAGGAGAAACTGCAGCTGATTAAATATGGTTATATGAAGACAAGAACGAGCACATGCATTGGTAATTTAAGTACCAAGATCTTAATGATAGTAGCTGAAAATCACAACTCAAACCAGATCAGATCTAAAAGTTTGCCCAAGTGGCATTTTTTCTTAGACGGGAAAAAGGATAAGGACTAAAAAATAAATATATATTTAAATAATATGCATGTTTGAATGGCATTTTAGTTCTGGAGTTCAGTGAGATTGTAGCTGCTGTAGGCGAGTGAGTGAGCCAGCAGCCTTGACACTCTTAATACCTACTCTGCTGAATACCAGAGAGTCAGAGACAGAAGTACAGGATGTCACATGGATTTGGTCTGTGCCTAATTGCAGGCTGTCTGGGAGAATCACATGAGTGCAGAGGTTTTTCCAAATGCTGCATTTTGTTCAAATGTTAGCCGTGGTCATTTTTTAAGGAAATCAAAGCGCCTGGTATTCGTGCACAAAAACTAAGAGCTGGGATTTCTCTATACACACCAAGCAAATGAAAAAAAGACACGATTGCATTGCAATTCAAACATAGGAAATCCTATGTGCTCGGCTTTAGATACCCCTACACCCCTGCTCTGACATTATCTTACCTCATAAGGCTTGAGGAGAACACAGTACACGATTTCGTGGTTGACGATGTTCTCTGTTTATTTTACGATTCTTCAGACTTTTGCACACATTCACTGGTGTAAGGCAACACAGGATTGGCTAGTTTAAAGGAACCGCTACATGTAGTTCACACAGGATAGGCTAGCTAGAGCATCTTCATCAGAAGAGGTGTGGTTAGTGAATGCATTGTAACTAGCCACACCTCTTCTGATGAAGACGGTCTAGGTAGCCTATCCTATGTGAACTACACGTATCGCTTCCTTTGAACTGGCTAATCCTGTGTTGCCTTACAGGCTTTGAGTAGCTTTCGGCTTATTTCCCTTCCCATAACAAACAAGAACTTTTCAAATAGCAATGAGTACGTAGAATGTCATAAACTTGTTATCTCTTTGGATATTTCCTGTATATCATTTCTTTTCAAGATCATGCTGAATGCTTCTCTGGAAGCTGCTAAAGATCATAACATACAGTACAGCTAGCTAATAGTTGTCAGTTGGATACGCACCGGTCTATACCGATTTATTGCCTGCATGCCGACCAATCAGATTGCGCATACTGTTTTTGCCATATAGTAATAGGTTTTATTCTTCATTTCAGAGATTTCATTGTTTCTGATTGGTGGGAAGCCATTGAATAATTTTTGGTATTGCATCACTGCCATGGGATAACCAAATTATTGCACTGTTGCCTTCAAATAAGTTGAAAGATTATTGGATGATTGGCAAATGCACTGTTGTAATGTGACTGTATATTTTGAAACTATTTTGAATGAATAATAAAAAATTTATAGAATTATGGCCTGGCGAGCTGTCCGGGGTGTTCCCTGCCTTCGCCCAGAGTCGGCTGAGATGGGCGCCAACCTCTCCGCGACCCTGATTAGGATTAAGCGGCTTAGAAAATGAATGAATAATTCATTATTGAATTCATCTTTTGTATTATATGGAGAATTATTTGGTCTTGGAAGGTGTTAGGATAACCCCTTGACCTAATAATTCTCCATATCCCACTTTGCCTTATTCATTCATTCATTCATTCATTCATTTTCTGAACCGATTAATCCTAATTAGGGTCACAGGAAGGCTGGCACCCATCTCTACCGACTTTGGGCGAGGGCTCGCCTTATTCGATAAGTGTCTATTTTTCTCCTGTATAACACTTATGTCCTACAGTGGTATGCAAAAGTTTGGCCACCCATCTGAGATTTCATGATGCTTTGCTCTACCTTTTAAAGAGAAGATCACAGCAACAAGGTTTGTTAGAGTAGCATTTCATAGTTATATTATAATATAATAAAATGTAAAAAATGGGATGTACAAAAGTTTGGGTACCCTTTTAATCGCATTCATTTCAAGACCTGTAGGGATTTATAGCTGAGAGGTTGCAGCACAAGGGGCAGTGGTGGCCTGGTGGTAGGGTGCTGGATTACTGATCCCAAGGTCGGGGGTTCAAGCCCCACTATCGGC
>JBCNYH010000008.1:15058767-15071658 GCA_039654325.1 Tandanus tandanus | reverse complement strand
GTCGGCTGAGATGGGCGCCAGCCTCCCCGCGACCCTAATTAGGAATAAGCGGTTCAGAAAATGAATGAATGAATGAGGTTGCAGCACAAAATTGCTTTGATTAGCTTCAATTACAGCTTGAATTAGATCTTCAATTACAAAGACAGGTGGAACCAATCATGAAAAAGGCTATTTAACATCAGTAATTGCTGGCTGTGCTTGTCCTAGGTTCTATTCTTAGAGAGTGGAAACAGGGGGGCCTTGAATGGGTGTTGGAATAATCCCTTTTTTATTAAAGCAATCTTAAGGTGTTCTGATATGAGCGCACAATATGTACAAAACGTATAAACAAATATTATTCTCATTCTCCATCAAAGTGAGTAATGATTTAAGTGTAAATTATTTATCTGCAGTGTTTAACAAATTTTTTATGCTTCATACATAAAATCTGGTAGATAACTATCCCAAACATTGGTCCAAATTCATTCATTTGTTTGCCGAACCTCTTAATCCTATTAGGGTCACAAGGAGATGGGAGCCGACACTCATCTCAGCCAACACTGGTTACACCCTGAACAGCTTGCCAGACCATTTCAGGGCCAACACACACAAGCATTCACACTCCCACTTACATCTAGGGACAATTCGGACCCGCAAATTAGCCTGACATGCATGTCTTTGGGCTGTTGGAGGAATCCAGAGTACCCGGAGGAAACCCACGTAAGCATGGGAAGAACATGCAAACTCCACACAGAAACAGCTGAGCCAGGGACATGTAAAGTATTTTGTGGTAAGAATGTAATGAATGTAATTCTTTTATTATTCATTCATTCATTTTCTGAACCTCTTAATCCTAATTAGGGTCGCGGGGAGCGTGATAGTGGGGATTGAACCCCCGACCTTCAGATCAGTAAACCAGCACCTTAACCACTGAGCCACCACTGCCCCTGTAATTTTTTAATTTTCAAGAATTTGAATACAATAACAAATTTCCTTACAATCTAAAGGATAATAAAAGAGTTTTTCCACTCCCTCTCAGCTAACATCCACCTTGAAGCGGAATAACAGTTAAATATATATATTTTGTATGTGTGCATGTGTGTACACATATATACAGTATATATTGGAGGGATTATATGTATGTGACCTGCTTTACAGTCAGACATTACACAAGGTACAAGTCAGACAAGATCCACAAAAAAGTATTCAGAGAAGGAAAAAAAAAAAAGAAATACCTAATGAAGCTGAACTTAGACACTGGTGCCAGACAGTTATGAAAGTGTGCTCGATTCATGAAGCACTTCCCAACCTTATAGCATTTACAGATAGGTTTTTGTTCGCCAGAACGGTCAGAGCTACTTGATGTCAGAGTTAATGAGATCTGAGATCAGGATGAAGGTGGAAGAATTCATCAGCCAGGACAGAGCTCCTTTTCTCAGGGATAAGATACCACAGCAGACAGCTCTTTGCAATGTGCAATTGCACCGGTCTGTACCATGTTACCACCTGCACAGCTGGTTACAACGTTTATACAAATATGCAATGAGCTGTCTTTTTTTTTTTAATGTGTTATGAGCTCAAAAATAGACTACCTGATCTGAGTCAGGAATAATCTTCATACCTGAGCAACCTCGCTAGAGCTACGCTAATAAACCCACATTTCCTCTCGACTTCATTTTGCTTCCAGAGAGCTGCAAGATGGAAGAAGGCTGTTTAAAGTCTGGTCGGCATGGTGGCATAGTGGTCAGTATATCTGACTCACAGCAAGAAGGTCCTGGGTTTAAGTCCCAGGATCAGAAGGGACGTTTCTATGTGGAGTTTGCATGTTCTCCCCGTGCTTGTGTGGGTTTCCTCTGGGTACTCCAGTTTTCTCCCACAGTCCAAAGACATGCACATTACACTAACTGTTGGTTTCAAATTGCCCCTATGTGTGGATGTGCATGTGAATACTTGTGTGTGTTTGTTGATGAGATGTTCAGGGTGTTCAGGCATATGTCCAGTGTCAGCTGAGACAGGCTCCAGCCTCCCCGTGACCCTAGAAGGACTAAGCGATTTGGAAAATGAGTGTGAGTTACTATATAATATAGGCACTGGTGTTATTACTATTGTTGATCTGTTATGCGGAAGTAAAATCCATATCATCACTGGTGTTTACTTTGAGATAAAGAGATAAGCTAGTACCACTCACTCACTCACTCATTAGGGTCGCAGGGATGCTGTAGCTTGGATACACCCTGAACAACTTGCCAGACCATCACAGGGCAACACACACAACCATTCACACTCACACCTGGAGCACTTCACAACAGCCAATTAGGCTAATATGCATGTCTTTGGAATGTCGGAAGGAAACCGGAGAACCCGGAGGAAACCCACACAAGCACGGAAAGATCATGGAAACTCCACCCAGAAACGCCCTCGCCAAGCCCAGGACTTTAACCCAGGACTTTCTTGCTGTGAGGCGGATGTGCTAACCACTATGCCACCATGCCACCCTATGCCCGTACCTCAGGTTTATAATCAACATACATTTATTAATATTTTTAAATAGTCTATATAAATGTAGGATAAATCTATGCACACTATTTAATGGTGGCTAAGTCCTACAACTAAAATAATTATAACTGGCATGCTAAGTATTTGACCTGCGAAAACTAAGTATTTTGCTGGGACTCTTGAGTTACGTAGTCACGTAGGAATCTTACAAACATAGTCATTACTAACCAACCGAACTAATTAATTATTAGATTAAGAAGCCAGCACTTGTTGAAAGTTATTCTTAATCAAGTCTCTATATTAAAATTTGTCTCTGTGTAAAATGTTACACCGATAGTTGCTATTTTAACAATTTTATTGGCAGTTATTTGAAACCTGAATCTCAGAAGGATGACATCATCAGGACCCAAGTTAACATGGAGGAGTTTGGCTTTAAACATCATTTCTTTCAGTATTTCAGGTGTTTGTGTTTAAATATATATATCCTGGTGTATATATAGGTTCCCACTGCAGCGGAAGTGATTTTAATCTAAACCTTTTGACACCTCAAACACAATTCTGTCAATAAATATCATCAATGGATCCAAATCCTCTACTTGTAGATGATGACTTGGGCCCTGATGACATAATCATTATGACACTCAGATTTCAAATAACCGCTCATAAAATGGCATCATCATTGCATTCAGTGGACTGTGGGAGGAAACTGGGGTACTCAAAAGAAACCCAGTCACACACTGGGAGAACATGCCTGGGACTCAAACCCAGAACCATCCTGCTGTGAGACAGACATTCTAACCACTACACCGCAGTGCCTCCCACACTGAATGCAATGAAATTATATCTTCATTAGAGCCAGATTTTTATTTTATAGTGGACAAAGAAGGTCATTTGTTTAGTAAATTAATGTCCATCAACCCATGTCAGGTTTAAGAACCATAACTAATTACAAACGGATGCTGTGGTCACATCACTCACTCAGAGAAATCTATTGTACTACAGGAGCATTGTACTAAATTACACAGTTATATGGAATGAACTTGTGACCCTGAGTATGCATGATGAAAACTAAATGGGGCAAAAAGGAGTGCTGGAGTGCTTGCTGGAACTAATAGAAGTCATGCATGTTATTAAATAAGATTCATCATTCATCAAATGGTCAGAAAACAGTGTGTTATCAACCCTATGGTGAGAAATCTGAGCCACCTGTAGGCTTGAAACATAATGGAAAGCAATAATCTGTTGATATTAGTGTCTGGTAATGTTACCACCCATCTTACATAGCTTTGTGATACCTATGTACTGGAGGTGACCTTTTTATACATACTTTTGTCAATGACTGTAGTGGTTAGCAAGTTTGTATTTGCGTGGGTTTCCTCTGGGTACTCTGGTTTTCTTCCACAGTCAGAAGACATTCACATTTAGGACAGAATTTAAAATAACAGAAAAGCTCGTAACAGTACATAGGTTGTCTGCATTTTAAATTGGTTCTCCGTAATCAAATATCATCACACTGTGTTTATCGTGAAATATAATATTAATGCTACAAACTTTTCTAATACCCAGTTATTGGTTATATCAAGTACATGTTCCAGTTTTTTTATATAAAATGAAAGAAATCATTAATGAGCGAGAGAGAGAGAGAGAGAGAGAGGTGTCTCTGCCCCACCTATGTTAATCTATGTTTAATTTTAAGGTATGTTTACTGTGTAATTCCAGACGAACCGGAGCTCAAGTGCTTACTTCAACTTTCGCGATTACTCTGCAAGCTGTTACCTGCACTTCTGCTAGTCTGAGTAATTTTATTGTTTAATTCCTAATAAACCTCAGTTCTGTTTTATTGCATGTGCGTGCTCTGCTTGTTCTAAGCATTGTTCCTAACTAGGCATGCTCGTGTGCTAAGGAGGTAAATACACTGAATTATTTATTTTTATTTGGTTAATATTTCATATTGTCATATTTGTACACCTCGTTTAAGTAAAACACATACAAATAAAACAAATACAATAACATTATACTCATATTGTAACTTCGTACGAAGGAGATTTATTAGGAAATCCTAAATGACCCCATGCTTCCCTTAGAAGTGCACTCCATAAAGTACGAACTGCTGCTATCCGTATCTAGTTCAGTACTCTATTACATAACTGGAAATTTGTAATTTAGGCCACAATTTAAGGGCTCAGTGCCATAACCTGCTAAGTCTATACATGATGAAAAATGAGGTAGTATCATATTCTGACTATAGAGGTCTCTCTCCATATACTGAAAGTCACTCCAAAGTGGACAGTTGCAGCTTCTTTGGAGCTAAAATCCCAAATCATACGATAAATATGACTTATTTATATTATTTTTTTTTCTCAAAATCTCAAATTTGTGACTAAGCAGGTTACGGCACTCAGCCCTTCAATTAATGCAGCGAGTTCACCAACACTGACACAAAAACAGTGTTTACCGAAGGAACTCAGTCTGAGGGTCGAGTGACCATCACGGGTTACTTTCAACGTAAACATTTTTTACATTTTAAATCTCGATATTCTGGTTCTCTATAGATCTGGTTGTCCACCTGGGTATGGGTTGTCTCGGAAACCCGGAAACCCACTTATTTCGAACTCTGATTTAGGGTATCCTAAAATGATGTAAAAAAATGTTTTCGGTTTGCCAGAGTAAATAATGATAGAATGTGGTGGGAGTAAATCTTGCATTGTTTTGGAGTTATAGGGCCGGACTGTGAAAACTAGGCTGGAGAAAATACCTGGAAGTACACACAGTTGATGAGGAAACAGGCTGGCCATGTACATCATAGAGAAGTGTGTCATTTCAGTTTGGGGAACATGATGTAACCAGCAGCCAATCTGAGGAGCTGGAAAATGAGAGAGCAGGATTTTCCAGTTTGTTCCCTGCCCTTGGTTATCTTTTACCACAGCTGGGCTAGAGATAACATGCAGCACTTTACCCAACAACAGAATGGCAGATGTTAGGTTTTACCTTTGTGTTTGCGGTTTTAGACACCCCCACTCATTCAGAAATCACCTGACCTCTCCAGAAACCTGGGGAGAAACAGGAACACTGCTCACATGGATGTGTGTCAAAGGTGTTTTCCTTTATTCGATTATTGGTATATACAGAGTGTCACTGGGGTAGGGCAACACAGGTTTGGTCAATTCAAAGAAAGTGCAATGTGTAGTTTACAGGACAGGTTAGTTAGAGTGTGGTCAGCAGTAGAGGCGTGGTTAGTTTGATTGTGTTCATCTGCGCAGCCGCAGGGGCTCAGGTTTCTAGATGTATGCCTTTGTTTAAAAGCATAAAATAAGGGGTCGGTGGTGTAGTGGGTAGGATCCGGGCTCCTGATCGAGAGGTCATGGGTAAGAATCCCTGTTAATCCCCCACTGTGCTAAAACACAGTGTTGGGCAAGGTCTGAACCATAAGTGAGGCTCTGTCCACCCAGCTTTACCAATGGGTACCAGTAAAAATACTGAGGGATACGGAGGAACCTGAGCATTTGCACCTGCCCTGTTGGACATGATGTCCATGAAGCATCCTCCGGACCACGTAATAATATGATATTATTCATTTTAACAATAGTTATCAGGAAGGTGTTGACATGAGCTTGAAAACACAGCTTGGTGTTACTGCTAATGTTATTTCCAAGACCTCCAATATTAAACTTCTCAGACAGGGTTTCGATCCACCCACATTTAATGAAACCCTGTCCTCCCCGTCTCCTGCCTGGAGGGATGGCAGAAAAATGGTCTTTATGATCCTTTCTTCACTTTTTTTCCCTCTCGTACCAAGAAGTTCATTAATTTGTCACATGTGATTGCCAAAGGCATGGAGTAAGCATGAGTGATGTTTCTTAACAGGCTTTTTCGAATCACATTACTAAATAGGCTAGCAGAAAGCATGATGTATTTGTTATACGAATCTGACTAGACAGAAGTTCTGGAGGGAATTTGGAAGCTTGAGTGAAAGTGTGGCAGGTCTTAAATGGACTTTGTAATTAATGAAGTTGGGCAAACTAGGGATGTGGGGAGGCTGGAGCTCAGCCAACTCTGGACAAAGGTGGGGTACACCCTGAACAGCTTGCAAGGCCAAAAGAAACACAACCATTCACATTTTAGCAGCCATTGACAACCAATTAACATAATGTGCATCTATGGACTGTAAAAAGAAACCAAACTACCTGGACTACTACTAGTTGTGGTATTATAGTTATAGTATGTTGAGTGTTGCGTTGCTCCCTGACACACCTTGAGGATTTACATTCCAAGCTCTTGAGAACTCTCACCGAAACTGATGCAAGGAAAAGATCAGAGCGATAGAACAACAACATGAAAAGCTCTCAAGAAACCAAAGGGCACTAAGCTGGGGGTTACCTAAGAGCACTGGGAAAACACCTTATTCAAACATGCCTGAACATGAGCGACGAGGGATGAGCAACAAACGTTAGCTTGTGATAAAACACCTTCCTCTGATTCATAACAAAGAAGTAGCAATGAAGCTTAGCGGTATGTTTATTTAATTAAAGCTCATGAATGGGGCACTTTTTAGAATATAGTACATACAACATAGTCTATTAAACCATAAGCCTGCCAGGCTTTACAGGCTCTCTAAAGTTTGGTAAATGGTTTAGTTTGGTTTATTATTATTATTATAATTTCGTTATTATTCTATGAAAGATTATTAGCATTGCTTGCCAGAGTGACTGCCAAATATTCATATCAACCTTTTCCTCATAGCATTAAGGTGTCGGCATGATGAGTAGAGATAAATAAGATTGCATTCTTTATTCCATTCCTCTAAAAATCCTGGGCGGAACGTATGCAGCTTTGCTTCTCAATACAGGACAAGCAAAATAAAGATAAAACAATGTGAGCATTCATATAACAACACAATGCACAGTTCTTGCTGTATAATATACTCCACAGTAGGGTGTGTGTGTGTGTGTGTGTGTGTGTGTGCGTGCGTGCCTGTACTTGGAATGTAATACATTTTTAACCAACAGAGTGAGGACATTTTTGCCATTTTGGCTGGTCCTTACTTTGTTGGTTTAAAATGTATTCTGCTCCTCAGTATGTAGCAAGCAGGCAAGCAAGCACACACACACACACACACACACACACACACACACACACACACACACACACAATCTTTGTCCTTACTTTAAGAATTAGGTTTAGGTTGCTGTGATGGTGTGTGTACTTGTTATATTATTGAGGACTGGAATACATTTTTAATCAACAAAGTTAGGGCATTTTTGCCATTTTGGCTGGTCCTCACTTTGTTGGTTCAAAATGTATTCTGGTCCTACAATGTGTAGCGTACACACACAAACACACACACAATCTTATACTTCTATCTTTGCAGGGACATTCAGTGACCTAATGAAATTCACTCGCCCCTTTCCCCTAACCTTAACCATGGTCCTTACTTTTTCAAGGGGCTTTTTGAGGTTTAAGACTTGGTTTTGCATTCGGATTAGCATTAGGTTTAGGTTATAGTTAGGGTAGAGGTTATGTGTAAGTTCAGGATAAGGGACTAGGGAATTATTTATATTAATGAATGTCCCCACATAGAGAAAGGTACGATATTTTGTGTGTGTGTGTGTGTGTGTGTGTGTGTGTGTGTGTGTGCTAACAACTCCTCATTAATCTCTCTATGTACATGTTTCACAGTCCTACCTACTCAGGAAAGAATTTTAACCAATTCCGCCTTTCCTTCAGTGATTATTTTGATTTGTACGTACCTGCTATGTGTTCTCATGAACTTCACTGGAAAATCTAAACAACTGAATCATTTAAAACTTCCCTGACCATAATTGGGGTTGTAGGACTGCTCATTTTAAACACTTTCATTCAAAATAAATAAATAAATAAATAAATAAATGTTGCGTAAACTAGTGGTTGTTTGTTGCTAAACCAACAACTGATACAGGATTGTGTTAATACAACGTTCTTTAATTTGTGCACCAAAGAAAACATCAAACATTAACTACACTAACTAAACTACACAAGCTGCAGATTTGAGCTTTTAACTCTTTGATGCTCTGCTATAAACAAAATAGTAAATCCACTCTTTCACTCAGTCACTCATTTGCTGAACCGCTAAATCCTATTAGGGTTGCGGCAAGGCTAGATCCTATCTCAGCCGACGCTGGGCAAACGGGTGGGGGGTTACACCCTGAACAGCTTGCCAGTCCATCAACACACACACACAACCATTCAGTTATCCTAATGTGCATATCTTTGGACTGTCGGAGGAAACCGGAGAAACGGAAAGAAACCCACGCAAGCACAGGGAGAACAAGCTTGAAACTCTACACAGAAGCGCCCTCATTGAGCCCAAGACTTGAACCAAGGTTCTTCTTGCTGTAAGGTATATGTGTTCATTTACTCACTCACTTATTTGCCAAAACCACTTAATCCTACTAGGGTTGTGGGGAGGCTGGAGCCTATCTCAACCGACACTGGGCAAATTCAGGGCACACCCTGAACAGCTTGCCAGACCATTCACTCTCACACTCACACCTAGGAGCAATTTGAAACAGCTAATTAGCCTAATGTGCATGTCTTTAGACTGTCGGAGGAAACCAGAGAACCCGGAAGAAACCCATGCAAGCACTGGGAGAACATGCAAACCCCAGACAGAAACACCCTTGCTGAGTCTGGGACGCAAACCCAGGACCCTCTTGCTTTGAGGCGGATGTGCTAACCACTACACCCTCATGACCAAAAAAAAAAAGATAAAAAGTAAACAATTTCCTGAAATAAATCAACAAAATAATGAATGTGTGTGTCGTATTACACTTTTTAAGGGTGTACCAATTCTAAAAATGTTCTCAGCTCCAGTCATTGATTCTGACAGTGAGAGCACAGTGCACTGTGGAAACTCCTTCTAGCTTAATGATGGATGAAGGACGAGACTCTACAGCAGCGCCTGGAATGTTGTAATCCCTTTGAAAAGGAGTCTGGATGGTACTCTTTGATTTGGCATGTGCCACTGAGCTGATTGTAAACTGGCTGAGTGGGATTCAATTTAGATACTGTACTGTGTGTGGTTGTGGACGGATGTGTCGTTTACACAGTGCTGGTCACAACGGAATTTATGATGCAAGGACTTTTATCGGAATTTGATTGAATTTTACAGGAAAACAGAGATGACTGTTGGTGAAATTATATTTAATTGAGTGAGCAGAGAGAGGAGTAATGTTTTTAACATACACCTCATCACATCATGCAAAGAATTTGCAAACAGTTTGATTTTTAAAAAATAACAATAAAAAAAGCACACGTTTTCCAAATGTAGCATCATTCATTCATTGGCCAAACCGCTTAAACCTACTAGGGTCGTAGGGAGGCTGTAGCCTATCTCAGCCAACTCTGAGCGAAGGTGGTGGTATTCCCTGAACAGCTCGCCAGTCCATCACAGATCCAACACCCACACAACCATTCATACTCACACTCACACCTAGGGCCTGGAACATCCAATTAGCCTAATGTGCTGTCGCTTTTCATTCTCTAAATGTTCTGAAATTTGCGCGAATGTCGCAAATTCGTTTCAAACTCTTCTCAAACAGTCTGAACATATTGTGAGAAGATCGCAAAGTTGCTGTTTTGCTCGAAAATTATTTGTTTTTTTGTTCGTAAGGAAAAGTGAAAGTTGCGAAAAGTTTGAGACTTGCTGGCATCTGCCATATTTCGTATATATTTGTCTTCATTCATATTGTTTCTCATTTTGTTTGCGCTAATAACTCACGAATAAAAAGTGAATGGTTTGAGATCAAAAAGCGAACAAAACACAACTGATTTACCGATTAGATTTTTACCACAAAATCTTCGCAAACCAATCGCGAATTACTCACAAATCAGTTGCAAATTGTCACACGACTTTCTTGTACGTATTTAAGCTGCAAAATATTCGATTGTATGTGGAGTCGCAAAATATCCTGACGCAAATTTTTAAAATTTGGCAAAACATCGCAAAAAAAATCAATTCACATCAGTCACTTTTCTATAACAGCTCTAGTGTAATCACCCATTAAGCAGGAAAATAAAATGAAATGAAATGTTTTACGTGAAAGAAAGTGAGAATTTGTTTTATACTCAATGTGACACAAGAGAGCTGATAGAGATGATTCATCATTGAAGAACAGTTTCATTATGAGTTCATTATAATGATGGAAATTTCACAGCAGCACACTGGACCGCCGATAAAGTATTCTTATCACATTTGTAGGTCCACTGAAAAAGACAAATGGCTTTGCTCTGATTATTTCCCGTGGCTCGTTAATGAAACCTGTGGTGCAAAAGCTCTACATGATAGAATATGATGTTCTCTCTTTTTGACAGAAAACAGCTCCTATTAGCACACATGGGGCATTTAATGAACTGGGTGTGAGAAAAAGTCAGGTCCATGGATTTTAGCCAAGAGCTCTTCTCTGCCTGCACTGAGCTCTAAATCAAAACCTTAACCAAACCTAGCAGGCAGTTCACAACCCAGTGTCGTTGGAGGGATCTGAACTCAGTAACCTGAGTACAGAGTGTGAGGACGTAACACTCAACAGATTAAAAGATTATTTCTGTAGTGGTTAGCATGTCCACCTCACAGCGAGAAGGTCCTGAGGTCGAGTTCGGCGAAGGCGTTTCTATGTAGAGTTTGCATGTTCGCCCCATGCTTGCATGGGTTTCATCTGGGTACTCCGGTTTCCTCCCACAGTTCAAAGACAAGCATATTTGGCTAATTGGCTGTTCCAAATTGCCCCTAGATGTGAGTGTGAATGGTTTAGTGTGTGTTGCCCTGTGATGGTCTGGTGAGCTGTTCAGTGTGTACCCCACTGCAAAAGTTGGGCCTCCCCACGACCCTAATAGGAATAAGCAGTTTGGCAAATGAGTGAGTGAGCAAATATGGGGGCGGCATAGTGGTTTGCATGTCCAACTCACAGCAGGAAGGTCCTGGGTTCGAGTCCTGGCATTTCTGTGTGGAGTTTGCATGTTTTACCTGTGCTTGCGTGAGTTTCCTCAGAGAGAGAGAGAGAGAGATGAATGAATATGGACATTGTTTAACACTGGCTTTCAAGGCGAGTAGGTTTTATTATCATATGTTTATATGCATTGGAACAAAATGGCCTTTCATTCACTGGTACCGTCACTCAGTTATACTCATTTATGTACTACTGAACGTCAGACTAAGCTGAATTAAAGGTGTAACATAAAAAATAAATAATAGCTTGCAGTGTTTGCACAGGAACACAGTGCATGCTTGTCATGTTCTCCTAATGAAACCATACCAAATTAACTCAGAGCAGAGTGCCAGGTGTTTACCAGCGCCACGTCCCAAAAGAGGCATCTCTGCTAATAGAGAAGTACAAACATAAATAATCCTCTTCCTTCTTCATACAGTATCTGCTGAAAACCTGAGGGCATTTGACTCAAGGTTACTGGCAATAACCAAGGAACTATAAACTATACATCAACATAAAAGTTCCCCGTTCACTAGTGAGGATCCTGTCTGTGTTTTATCTTCTATTATCGGTTCATTTTGGATGAATATAAAGGTTTCCTGGTGAAACCACCCCAGCTCACGGGCTTAGTATCTTATTCACCTGTTCTACATCCTGTTTTGGTTCTGTACCTGTTTACAATAACAATAAGAGACGGCGTGACCGGAGGAACAATCTTGCATGTACACGATAACTTGGCAGTGCAACACCCACTGGTAGAAAGTGGAAAAGTATAAGATCCAGTATTAAGAAGGGATACAAATTCAAGAGAAATAAAAAACATGGTTATGTTTAATAGTATCAGGGCGGCACAGTGGCATAGTGGTTAGCATGTCTGTTTCACAAGAAGAAGGTCCTGGGCTCGGTGAGGATGTTTCTGTGTAGATTTTGCAAGTTTTTCCTCATGCCTGTGTGGGTTTCCTCTGGGTACTCCGGTTTCTTCCAACAGTCCAAAGACATGCACATTAGGCTAATTGGTTGCTCCAATAATAATTGGTTGAGATGGTCTGGCAAACTTTCCAGGGTGTACCCTGCCTTTGCCCAGCCTCCTTGCAACACTAGTAGGAGCAAGTGGTTTGGCAAGTAAGCGAGTGAGTGTGTGCCCGGTGCTGTGGTCATTGAGAGTCCCATACAGGAGGACGCAATTGGTTTCAGAAAGACGTTGTGGCTGATTCTCTTTTATTTACAAAAGATATGTTGAACAGTAGTGTGCAGTGAAGATTATACACCACCACTTTTGTGTAAAAGGGCTCATAATAAAAAGAAGTAAAAAAAATTACTTCTCTATAACTTTTTGGTGAAAATGTATTGAACAATGCTATTGTAGTCAATGAGAACAAAAAAAAAATCATTCCGACAAGTATATTGAGGTAAAAGTGTGGCTAATAAACAAAAACACTGAAAATACCAATTTTTC
>JBCNYH010000008.1:14997288-15009272 GCA_039654325.1 Tandanus tandanus | reverse complement strand
ACAACATAGCTCCCAGGATCATTAGGACACGCAAACCCCTCCACCACGATAAGGTGGCGATTCAAGGAGGGGACCTAAAATCACCTCAAGTTAATATTGTGTTTTTGATGATAACTTATTACTTGCTATTTTATGGATCTTGGGTTAAATATTTAGAAACCCGTTAGTTATTCATTCTCTTAAAAAGTTTTCTTAGCTCTCTCTTACTAAATTCTTGCTTAATCATGAGTGAATAGAGATAATTCGTCACTTTTGAAAAGCAGAGGTCGCATTCTGGTTATTAATCAACACAGCAATCTTGAAATGAGCGGTAACTTATTTTAAAGCTGTTTTAAATAAAAATCTTTAAATATTTCAATTCAACACCCTGTTGTTAATAATGTATTTCATTTCTTCATTTAAACTCATTCACACATTTGCCAAACCGCTTAATCCTACTACTAGGGTTGTGGAAAGGCTGGAGCCTATCTTAGCCGACACTGGGAGAAAGCGAGGTACACACTGAACAGCTCGCCAGGCCGTTGCAGGGCCAACACGCACACAACCCTTCACACTTACATCCACACCTAGGAGCAATTTGGAACAGCCAATAAGCCTAATGTGCATGTCTTTGGATTTTCAGAGGAAACCAGAGTACCTGGAGGAAACCCATGAAGGAACTGGAAGAACATGCAAACTCCAAACAGAAACGCCTGAGTCGAACCCGGGACTCGAACCCAGAACCTTCTTGCTGTGAGGCGGACGTGCTAAGCACTACACCACTGTGCCAACAATAGGCTAATTGGCTGTTCTGAGATAGGCTTCAGCCTCCCTGCGACACTTGTAAAATGAAGTGGTAAAACAAATGAATGAATAATAAAACCTTACGGCTATGACTGCCGTACTTTTGCATGACAAAAGTATTTTGAGAGGTAAAGGTGACCTACTGATGTCATCACCTGCACTCCTAAAACAGAAACATGGAGGTCGAACTTCAAATGACGTGTCCTTGGAGTCCTGGGATAAAAATAAATGAGTGCACCGCTTAAGGCATGGAAAGTGTGGTAAGCCAAAGTATAGCCACGAGCTTAGCTTGTTCTGCTTCTCAAACTTCAGGTATTTGCATGTGTTTAAACATCCCGGAAACCATTTATAATGCAGCTCACAGTTACGTCCTCACTTGAGTGCTGTAGTGCTTTAAAGAAACGTATTGTCTCTACAGCACACACTTTATGAATTACAAATAAAGTTGGTATTTGCTACCTATAATTGTTAGGGAACCGGTAGCAAATGAGATGTTGATGATGATGATGATGTTAAGCAATAAATATAAAAAACTATATAATTTTTTTTTCTTTTAATATTTAGATTTAGATTTTGGGTGGCACGGTGGTGCAGTGGTTAGAACGTCCGCCTGACAACAAGAAGGACTTGGGTTCGATTAGCGGGCTCGGGCGTTTCTGTGTGGAGTTTGCATGTTCTCCCCGTGCTTGTGTGGGTTTCCTCCGGGTATTCCGGTTTCCTCTCACAGTCCAAAAACAATCACAGTAGTCTGATTGGCTGTTACAAATCACCCCTAGGTGTGGGAGTGAGTGTGAATGGTTGTATGTGTGTTGGCCTACGATGGCCTGGCGAGCTGTCCAGGGTGTACCCCTCCCTCGCTAAGATAGGCGCCAGCCTCCTCGCGACCCTAATTTGGATTAAGCGGCTTAGTAAATGAATGAATAAATTAATATTTAGAGGTTTTTTTAAATAAATAATTATAAATATTTGATTATTGATTAGTGCAACACAGTGGCGCAATGGTTAGCACGTTCACCTCACAGCAAGTAGGTCCTGGGTTCGACTCCCGGGCTCGGGTCATTTCTGTGTGGAGTTTGCATGTTCTCCCCGTACTTCCTTGGGTTTCCTCCGGGTACTCCGGTTTCCTCACACAGTCCAAAAACATGCACAGTAGGCTAATTGGCTGTTCCATATTGCCCCTAGGTGTGAGTGTGAGTGTGAATGGTTGCGTGTGTTGCTCTGCAATGGTCTAGCAATCAGTTCAGGGTGTATTCCGCCCTCGCCCAGTTAGTAAATCAATGATGAATGGTTATTTATTAAATAGCATTACTTTGAACAGTATAATTTTATAAGTAATTCATTTATAAAGTTCATTGTACCACGTTGTTTTACATTTGCATAACATTTATGTGTCGCACAGTGGTGTAGTGGTTAGCACGTCCGCTTCACAGCAAGAAGGGCTCAGCTTGGGCATTTCACTATGGAGTTGGCATGTTCTCGTCGTGCTTATATGGATTTCCTCTGGGTACCCTGGTTTCCTCCCACACTCCAAAGTGAGTGATGAAGGTGAAAGCAATAAACCTATTGTACATATCTTTGGGCTGTCGGAGGAAACCGAAGTATCCAGAGGAAACCCACGGACTCGAGTTCCCAGAGGAAACCCCAGGACTCGAACCCAGGACTTTCTTGCCTCCCAGAAACTTGTCTAAATTATTTTTGAATGAATATCAGTGATTAAAGCCCAGATATCTGAAATACTTATTTAAAACACACTTATTTTTGTTTGCGCTATTACTGCTAACTGAGGGTAGCCAGATGAAGGATCCGAGCATAAACAAGCTATTTACAAGCAACCTTAGCAACAGTGCATTTAAAGATAACCTCTTGATTTTCCTTTTGATTTTCCTTTCTGAACATTCTCACATTGCAGAAATAGAATCGGATGCGTATAAGCAGAACAACTTCCTCCGAAGCCATCCTTTGTCATGGGTAAAAATGTTTAAATTTAGACCACACAGTCTCACTATTGTCCTCTCAACCAGTTCCCAGGGGAAGGATACATGATACAGTGACCAGACCACAGGAATTCGCTTCACAGGCCATGTGCTCTGTCACGTTCGAATGGACAACACTGCCAAAATACGTGTGAACACGTAGGCACTGATTCGTCTCCTTTGTAGCTGCTCATAATAATAGCTGTTCGACTGCTAGCCTACCATGCTAATCCAAATAACTAGAGAAAAGAAAGAGAAATAATAATACCACTTTACAAACCCGAGCTTTCACAATGACCTGCGAATATCTGGAACAGGATGTGTAACAACACCTTTTAATTGTGACACAAACAAGGGACAGAAAACAAGGGACTTTTATTGGAAACTGTTGCTCCAGCTCATACTAGTAATTTGCAGGTCATTATGTGTGGGAAAACATTTTAATGGAACTTAACACGCCACGGTGTTGCAGGATTCTTAAATCTCACTGACTCCTATTAGGGTTGTGGCAAGGCCTATCTCAGCCAGCACCGGGTGAAGGCGGGGTACACCCTGAACAACTCGGCAGACCATCGATCATCTCCAAAATCTAATGGAGTATCTAAATGGACTTCCTTGTAAATGGACTTCCTTGCCTGAAGACTGGCCTTTGGTAGACATTTCATGAAAATCTGCACATCACTTTTAATAATAATAAAAATAATAATAATAATAATAATAATAATAATAGGGGGCGGCATGGTGGCGCAGTGGTTAGCACGTTTGCCTCACAGCAAGAAGGTCCCAGGCACATTAGGCTGATTGGTGGTTCCAAATTGCCCCTAGGTGTGAGTGTGAGTGTGAATGGTTGTATGCGTGTTGGGCATGCAATGGCCTGGTGAGCTATTCAGGGTGTACCCCGCCCTCACCCAGAGTCAGCTTTGATTGGCGCCAGCCACACAAACACATTAAAAACCACAAAACTTTTACTTGAAAAGTTCAAAGTCATTCTTTTTAGTTGATAGTCATGGCTAACTAGGAAAACAAACTTCTTGTAGAATACCATGAAGCTAAACTATGTCGCGTTTTGGAGTGACCTGCCAAATTCAGAATACACCTGACATCGTTTCAGAGCAAATATAGCCACATATTTTCATTGTGAATGTTTTTAATATGAACTCCTTCTCATCCTCAGCTTACTCGGCTCATATTTTATTTTCCTTCCCTCTGCGGTGATGCAGGTCAGCTTGTCTTTAGAGAAAGTCAGAGGAGGTCAGGTATGCAATGCTAAATTAAAAATCTTTCTCTAAGTGCCATTCCTAACAGACTATTTGTTTGGCAGCTGGTTAATCATTCAGATGTGCTCTATTTCAGTCTCTGCTAGTCTTCATAATCAGCTGTAGAGCTCTTGGGGGGGCGGCACGCTGGCGTAGTGGTCAGCACGTCCACCTCACAGCAAGAAGGTCCTTGATTCGAGTCCAGGGTTCGGCGAGCATTTTTGCGTGGGTTTCCTTCGGGTACTCTGGTTTCCTACTACAGTCCAAAGACATGCACATTAGGCTAATTCTCTAATCACTCACTTCCTTACTCCTACTAGGGAGGCTGGAGCCTATCTCAGCTGACACTGGGCAAAGGCAGCGTACACACTGAACAGCTGAACCAGACCACTGCCTGGCAACACACACAATCTTTCACACCTCGGTGCAATTTGGAACAGCCAGTTAGCCAAATGTGCATACCTTTGGACTGTTGGAGGAAACCAGAGTACCAGGAAAAAACCCATGCAAGCACGAGAAAAACATGCAAACCCCACACAGAAACCCCCTTGCCGACCCCAAGACTCGAACCCAGGCCCTTCTTGCTGTGAGACAAATGATTTTACCATTGTGCCACCATGTCACCCGCATTAAACTAATTGGCTGTTCCAAATTGCCCCTAGGTGTGAGTGTGAATGGTTGTGCAAGTGTTGCCCTGCAATGGACTGCCAAGGCGGTCAGGGTGTACCCCGCCTTCGCCCAGAGTCAGCTGAGATTGTAGCCGCGACCTCTGTGACCCTAGTAGGATTAAGCAGTTTGGCAAATGAATGAATGAATGTTGCCCCTAGAGGCAGAATGCCATAATTCCATGTTAAGGTCCAATACAAATGTTACAAACAACTCTTTCATTCATTCATTTTCTAAGCCGCGTAATCCTAATTAGGGTCATGAGGAGGCTGGCGCCCATCTCAGCCAACTGTGGGCAAGGATGGGGTACACCCTGAACAGCTCGCCAGGCCATCGCAGGGACAATACACACAACCATTCACACTCACGTTCACACCCAGAGGTGATTTGGAACAGCCAATCGTCAATCCAAATACTGTAAATGTAAATTATTATTATTATTATTTTTATTTATTTGTTTTTAAAGGAGCTATTTAGGTTCGGCAAATGTGTGTGTGCGTATAAGTGGTTGTGCGTGTGTGTTGGCACTACAATGGTCTGGGACTTTATTCAGGGTGTACCCTGCCTTTGCTCAGAGCTGTCTGAGATTGGCTCCAGCCCTTGTAAAAGTAAGGGTTTCGGCAAATGAATGAATGAATGAATGAATGTAGAGCTCTCATTCCAACCCATTATACTGGTCCAAAACACATGACCAGGACGCCTAACGTGGAGGCCCAGTCATTATCATGTGATCTTTCTGCAGTCATCAAACAGTTACAGTGCATTACTGATTAATTCGTAGAAAATACCACCTGCTCAGTCCTCAGTGAATCGTCCGCAGCATGGTAAATAAAGCCTCAGCAGGATACTTGACTGATATTTTAAGGGCAGGAATATGGACTTCATTATATCCAGGGTAGAGTGGTGTGAGCACAGGTGAACCAGTAAGTGACTGACACTCGACCTTCGTTCATATTTTTCACAGCCAATGGCAGGGTGATTGCTATGCTGTTCACACACCAGTCTTGCCAGACACAGACCCCAAAAGTTTGCCTGTGATTGGCCAGCAGGGGGAAAAAGAGAGAGATAGAGAGAGGAAGAAAGAGAGACCTGCATCTGCAGTCTTCTCACGTCACCTTACTCTGCGCAGCAACACGACAAGGGCTGACGTCAAGTGCAGCTCCTTCATTGAAGGTAAAGGGTTTTAATTCCTCCCAGGAGTTCAAGGTGCAAAGAAACTGTCTAGCTGGGGGCAAGGAACTTTTTTTTAATAAAATAAGAGTAGAGATTTGTGTGACTATTTTTGTTTCTTCTGTTTAAAGGTTTCTCAATGCTGGTGACAGGCATTTTGGCACCAGGTGCACAAAAAAAAGCTCATTGTCTAAACTGCTTATTCCTACTATTAGGGTCACAGGGAGACTGGAGCCTATCTCGGTCAAAACTGGCCGAAGGCAGAGAACACCCTAAACAGCTCACCACGCCATCGCAGGGCAAAACATACACCACCATTCACAGTCACATCCACACTTAGGGGTAATTTGGAACAGCCATTTAGCCTAATATGTATGTCTTTGGACTGTCGGAGGAGACCTGCATAGCTGGAGGAAACCCACATGAGCACGGGGAGAACATGCACACAGAAAGTCCCCACCGAGTCCGGGACTCGAACCCAGGACCTTCTTCTAACCACTACGCCATTGTGCCGCCCTTAATTTCACACAGAGAAACAAAAATTAAACAAAATACAAATAATAAAAATAACAATAAATAAAGCATAGCAGGATTCCCTTTGAATGGTTTGTGGTCTTTGACTTGTTTGATCAGTATTGTGTGAAAATAACCAAGCAGATCAAAGTGTTTTGAAGTTTTCAGATAATACACACCCCTGCATCCGGATTATTATTTCAATTTGGATTCAAAACCACTGCAATTAACAGTAGAAGAGGGCAGAGCAGTGGCGTAGTAGTTAGTATGGAGTAACTGCAGAATAAACAGAAGAGACAATCAGCTATAGTTTGCTTTCAGCCTAGCACAGCTTTTCCCCACTTGTCATATCACTCTGTCTTCTGTAGTGATGGAGGTACTCATGGTATATGAGCTGATATCCTAGTAGTCGATTAGCCAATCAGAATGCATGATTGCTCATATCCAGAGTGCTTGTATATGATAAAAATCTATATGGGTCTATCTAGAAAGCCACATATTTTTGGTGAATTATTGTGATAAGATTACAGATTTCCTTAGAGGTAAAATTTGAGCATGAAAGTCCAAGGACATCAGCAGTTACTCAAATGGGAGCATTAAGAGATATTTGCATAGTATTACACATCATGCTCATGATTGGCTGATTTAAAAAATTAGATTGACAGGTGTTCAGGTGTTCCTATTAAACTGGCCATTGAATGTGTATGTGTGTATATGTTTAACTGATTAAATCTGTTAATACAGAAGATGCTTTTTTTCTCTCCAGTGTGTGTGTGTGTGTGTGTGTGTGTGTGTGTGTGTGTGTGTGTGTGTGTGTGTGTGTGTATACAGTGGTGTGAAAAACTGTTTTTTTCCCCCTTCCTGATTTCTTATTTTTTGTATGTAACACTTAAATGTTTCAGATCATCATACAAATTTAAATATCAATCAAAGACAACACAAATAAACACAAAATGCATTCTTTAAATTAAGGTTTTTATTATTAAGGCAGAAAAAAACCCTTATTCGCTCACTAAACCATTCCATATGTTTTGAAGTTCATTCATGATATGCAAAAGTAAAAAAAAAGAATTAATTTGCGACACCTTTCAATTTTTCTGAAAAATTGGAATTTTCAGTGTTTTTGTTTATTAGCCATACTTTTACCTCAATATACTTGTCGGAATGATTTTTTTGGTTCTCACTGCCTACAATAGCATTGTTCAATACATTTTCACCAAAAAATTATAGAGAAATAAATTTTTACTTCTTTTAATTAGGAGCCCTTTTACACAAAATGGTGGTGTATAATCTTCACTGCACACTACTATATATACACACACATACATAAAAGAATTATTCTGTGATCTGGAGTGGGATATGACCGAATATTTGATCATATCCATCAAGAGGGAGCAGTTTTTTCTATCCTGTATATACATATATACAAATATTATGTATTAAAATATTTACATGATAATTTTTCGCCTGAGGTTTCATATACGTTGGATATTTGGGGCCCTCCTATGTCACGTCTGGTTGCTGCAGCAACATCAAGGAGCCTATCTGGAGCATTAAACCACTTTAAAAGCACATTTGAAACCCACACCCTGGGTGCGTTAAAAGCTTCTGACAGCCTATAGACATTTCATGTTTCTCTCCCATGTGAACACACTTTCCAGGAAATAGAAGTGGCCTGAGAAAGTGTGAACTACTGCACAGCTCCAAATGAGTCTGGACAAGAAAAAGCGTGTAACACATTTGCTGTGTTTCATGCAGCCATGCTACACATGGTGACACACATTGATTGTGGAAAACATGCTAGAATTTCCAGTTCTGAACAAAAAAGGGATTTTGTTCTCACAGCACAGCAGGCACAATATTCAAAAACACTGCTGGCATGCAGACCACCGTGCTTATATACCCTTTTATATATATATATAATTTGTGACGGACCGACGCGAGCTTCCGAAATGTTCGGAATAAACCAGGTCAGGCAAAGAAGTTGCTTTAGTGATTTATTGTGAATGAGCCAAAAAGTATAACATAAATAAATGAGTTAGTTGGGAGAGGCAGTTGTAAGCCCGTTGTTTCAGACTGTAGAAGATGAGAGGCGAGGATTGCGAAGATTGCTCGTGATGATTTAGGTGTCCAGGTTTTAGCGTAGTCTCGTCAGCCAGCTAGTTGGTTCAACGTAATCTGGTCAGCAAGTCCAAATATATATATAGTCCAAAAACATGCACATTAGGCTAATTGGCTGTTTTAAATTATCCCTAAGTGTGGATGTGAGTGTGCTGGTTGTGTGTCTGTTGGCCATGCGATGGTCTGGCGAGATGTTCAGCATACACTCTGTACTCACCCAATGTTGGCTGAGATAGGCTCCAGTCTCCCTGTGACCCTAGTAGTAGGATTAAGTGATTCAGCAGTGATGAGTATCACTAAAAGAAGACGTATGATTACTTTTGCAGAGATGTTAAAAAAAAAATTGTCATGCATTTCCTCAGATTTCCTTTCTTTTTTATTTTAGTATCACAGGTCTCTTTTCTTCATAGCAGCGCAACCAATCTGGACTAATATAGGCTAAAACATTAATTAAGACTTATGCATTTTATAGTCAGTACTGTAAAAGGAACTAGAGTTAACATTAAGCTTAATTAAATGTTCCCATTGACCTCATCCTAAAACTCACTGTATAATCCATTTTGCTCGTGTTAGCAACGATGCCATTTGCATGAATTCATTAGCGTGCATTACTATTCATGGGCACCTAAATCAAACGTTACATGTTATAATTCTTTATAAGTGCTACTTTCTTGTTACCCCGAAGCTTTTTTTCATTGCTGCAGCAGCCCTGAACTAATTTGCATTTTCACTCTATGTTTTATGCTTCCATAATACCAAGCTATAAAACTTATATTAGTCTGCACAAGAGCGCGATCCATCTTTCAACAGCCTGCGATGAAATTACAGAGAGAAATCAAGGATGGCGCCAGGCAACTTCCAAATGCTTTACATGCAGATGAAACCTACAATTTATATTTCAATGCTGCAAACGTCAATGAAGATTCCGCTTCAAGCAGAATGAAGTTAATGGCTGGAGCTGCAAGGAGGGAGAGGAGTTCGACTATGAGAACAAACAATTAAACAAACACAACAAAAAAAAACATGAAACATTTTCCATATCATTATCATTAGAGGTGTGTGAAGTAAATACTCAAGAAAATGTGTTTTTCACTCACTCACTCATTTACTAAACCATTTAATCCTACTAGGGTCTAGCCTATCTCAGCCAACACTGGTTGAACTTGGGGTCCATTTTGGCCAGCTCCCCAGACCATCAAAAGGCCGACACACAACCACTCACACTCACACCTAGGGGCAATTTGGAACAGCCAGTTATTCTAATGTGAATGTCCTTGGACTGTGGGAGGTAACCAGAGTACCTGGACAAAACCTATGCAAGCATTGGGAGAACATGCAAACTCCACACATTGAAAAGAAACAACCTTTCGAGGGTAATTCACCTAGTAATCCCATTAAATAAGCTTAAACAAGATCGCTCAGAGAGTGCAAACCTCTGCCAAGCCCAGCAATCCCCCATCCTTTTGCCAAACCGTTTAATCCTACTAGGGTTGTAGGAGGCTGGAGCCTATCTCAGCTGACTCTAAACCGAGGCGGAGTACATCTGGAGCAGTTTGCCAGACCATCACAAAGCAACACACACAACCATTTACAGTACACTCACATCCACACCTGGGGTAATCTAGAACATCCAATTTGCCTAATGTGCATGTTTTTGGGCTGTAGGAGGAAACCGGAGTACCTAGAGGAAGCCCACGCAAGTACGGGGAAAACATGTAAACTCCACACAGAAACGCCCTCTCTGAGCCCAGGACTCAAACCCATGACCTTCTTGCCGTAAGGCGGACGTGCTAACCACTACGCCACAGTGCTACCCTTTTGCAACCTAATTTCCTATAGTTTTCTTTACCACATAATTCCATAAATACTGGGAATGAAAGATGTGGTGCAATTAGGAGTGTGAGATCTGCCTGGACCCAAATGTTTAAGGGTGATCACACAAGAGCTGCACCTGTTATAACTTTTCATTTTCAAATTTGTCTCGCGACATTCGCAGCATCTCATTTTGTTCGCCTGGTTTGTGAACTCATTCAAAAATGTTTCAAAGGCTCTGATGCGGAGTAGTCTCAAACTCTTTTCAAACAGTCTGCACATGTTGCGAGAAGGTCGCAAAGTCGTCGTTTTGCTCACAAATTATTCGTTTTTCTTTCTTTTTTCAAAGTTGGACACTTCCACGCGGAAGGTTTGAGACTTGCTGGCATCCGCCATTTTCCGTATATTTTGTCATCTTTCATATTTTATTCGCATTTTGTTTGCACTAATACCGTGCAAATAAAAAGCAAATGCTTTGAGAACAAAAAGAGAACAACATGTTACTGATTTACGACAGGAGATTCGCTTTTTTTCACCACACATCCGCAAACCAATCGCAAATTACTCGCAAATCAGTCGCAAAAATTGCCGCGCGACCTTCTTCTGACTTTCGATCGATATATATATTTAAGCCGCAAAATATCTGCGTGCATGTGGAGTCGCAAAACATCTTGACGTGAATTTCAAAATCCACCAAAAAATTTTTTTTTTGTGTCAGTCGCTTTTCTATCACACCTCTAGTGTGATCATCTCCTAACCTTTTAATTCCGTAATAACCCAGGAAACATTCCAGAATAGGTTAGAATACCATTTGGTTAGAGTCAGCATATATATACACGGCTTGCACGATCAATCCATCAGCTGGATCAATGCGGTGTGGAACTAGCTCTGGGTGTTGTTCACATCTGCTGTTGTTTGGTATGTAAAGAGTATACACAGTTCTGCAGTGTCCCTTGTTACATCTAAATAATAATCATTCAAGCTGTGAAAACTAGTGGTTAGTTCTGCAATACCTTACAAAAAAAGCGTAAATCTTGCATGAACCGAAAGCTATAATGTCATCCATATTAATGTCCTGTCTTTTCTATCCTCAGGCAAACACTGGCAGTGAATGAGAATGAGATGGATCCAGGCCTTGGGAATAAAAGAAGAAGGAAAGAGTCAAATTCAGGGCTGGTCTGGTAAACAGGATGTGCGAGTGGTATCGGAATGGATAAATAGGCTGCGTGTGCACAGTGAGTAAAGTACGAGAGACAGAAGTCGACAATTTGTTGTGGCACACATCAATTATTTAATTTCTAGTTTTACACCTGATCTTATGCAGTTGATATTTCCCGCTGATGATGTCTATACGCTGACCAGATTTCGGATGTGCATTTCGGATAGTCATATACATCTAAGCCACTGACAGTGATGTGTTTATGAAAGTCAGGTGATGGATGTGGTTCGGATCCTTCATTTAGGAAAAATAAAAATGATATGTGGGTGTAACGATGGCACGAAAACTAGTGGATTCATGAGACAGCTGCAAGCTGGGTGGTGAGAGAGTGAGAATATGAATAATCATGGTACAAAAACACATGCGCACATACACACACCCGCATACATGCACCACAGTCACACACACACACACACACACACACACACACACATACACACACACACACACACACACACACACACACACACA
>JBCNYH010000008.1:14976736-14995759 GCA_039654325.1 Tandanus tandanus | reverse complement strand
GAGTACCCGGAGGAAACCCATGCAAGCAGGGGGAGAACATGCAAACTCCACACAGAAACGCCCCGAGCCCGGGAATCAAACCCGGGACCTTCTTGCTGTGAGACAGATGTGCTAACCACTCCGCCACCATGACGCTAAATGCACTCTGCTAATAATTTGACTGCAAAAGAGCATCTTTTACATCTAGAACAAAAATGGTATATTCAGTTGATTCCAGGAATCCTACAAAAGCTAGGGATTCAGTGCTCTGGCTGAATAACACATGCCTTGGTCAGCTAATTTTTTGCTTCACTCCCTCTCATAAAGTGCCAGTTGTTCAAAGATATCATACTGCTTTCAGCCTAACTAAACACAGTGCAGAGCCAAGAATGCATCAAGTACCTTCCACCAAAATCCACAAGAGGTTCCTGCCTCCAGTGCATGCCTCTATTTTCTGAAAAAGCAGTACTATTGTGTGTTTAGCCTCAAAGAGGAGGAGAGCTCAATTTATGGACACAATACCCTTCCACTGGATGGCTTTGTTATAGGAGAGTTCTGAACACGAATAAACAGGATAATGGACAGCTAATGGAAAGCTCTATCGGCATGAGTTATATAACATACCCACTTCGAGTTTTAGTGCTGTTTACATTCAAAGACACGGTGACTCCAGGACCAGAACAGAGAACCAGAGATATACTGGAGGTTATCACACAATATGATTAAACAGACTCTAATGAAGTAGATGGTGATTCCACGTTTATGCTGCTATATTTTAATATATGTAAATAATAATAATAATAATAATAATAATAATAATATTAACATTAATAAACAAATATTAATTCATTGATTTGCTTAACTGCTTAATCCTATCAGGAACTCAGGGAGGTTGGAGCCTATCTCATCCTCTACAAAGGTAGGATACATCCTGAACGGCTCGCCAGTCCATCACAGAGCCAACATACACATAAAACCATTCACACTCACACCAAGGGGCAATTTGGAACATCCAGTTAGCCTAATATGCATGTCTTTGGACTGTGGGAGGAAACCAGAGTACCCAGAGAAAACCCACACAAGCAGGAGGAGAACATGTAGAATGTACACACAAATGCCCTCGCCGAGCCCAGGACTCAAACCAGGGACCACCACAAAATAACAGACAAACAAACAAAAAATAAATATTTAATATTTAAAACCGGAATAAAACTTGTACAATCCGCATTAAAAATGCATTTTAATGAATTTATTTATTTTTTGCCTTTTCTAGCCTAGTAAGTGTAAAATTTGGGGGAATTTGGCTTATATGCTAAATGGAGTTACGAGGTTTTTACAGCAAATAATGAAATTTTGTTTTGATTAATAAGTCCAAAAATTTGTCACAGTCTGTTGAGTTTTATTTTATTTATTTTTTTAACACGAGTTGAATGACTTACTAGGTGTTTCTGAAAAACCTAAGAGCTGTACTATAGACTGATATATAATCATTAAATACTTTAAAATATCTTTTTAAATATCTCATGCTTGAAACATCTTTTTCCATAATTTTTTTATTATAGGTTTTTTCTTCTGCCCAACGACATTCACTCAACCCTGTAATCTAAATACAGTACATTAACACACTGCATGTCACATGTTTACCCAGCAGTTACATCATCCACGTTTTTCCCAACCATCGCCAGAGGAAGAAAACGAACTTGAGTCTTTCTTTGTTATTTTGCCAGTGATACTGTGGAGAGTAGAAAGTCATCATCATCATCACCATCATCATCATCATCATCATCTTCTTCTTCTTCTTCTTCTTCCACTTGGTCTGGGGTCAGATTGCGGGGGCAGCAGCCTAAGCGGTGAGGTCTAGACGTCCCTCAGAACCCACGCCTTCGGCTACAACCCAGCTCACATTGCACCCGACCCCTATAGCCCCTCCCACAGGTGGTGGGTCCATGGGAAGGTGGACCACTGGCTGTTCCAAATTGCACCTAGGTGTGAGTGTGAGTGTGAGTGTGAGTGTGAATGGTTGTTGGAGCCTATCTCGGACATATCAAGGCGGGTACACCCAGAACATGTGTGTTGCCCTGTGAAGGGCTGTTCAGGGTGTAACCCACCATCGCTCACACTTGGCTGAGATAGGCTAGTAGGATTAAGCAGTTCGGCAACTGAGTAAATGATTGAATGATGAACAAAAATTAGTGGAGTCTTTGTGAAAGAACTGAAAGGGTCATACTGATCCTAAGACACGCGACCGCAGCTGAACCGATATGATAAACATGAATAAATCCCACTGACTATGACGTAAACCTCACTGACTTTTTAAAGGGTGCTTTGCTTATGTGTTTGATTTCCTCAGAAGTGTCCTCTAGAATAAAAAAAAGCGAATAAATAAACTGTGGCTTCCAAAATTATCGCAATATCTCGCCTACAAAAATACAAATAAAAACACCCACAAGTATATTACAGAGGTTTTATCCACAGCTGGATGTCAGACATGTACTGTCTGATCTGATGGAATCATCCAGCATAATATTTCACCAGATCACAGGGGTGATGTGTGCTCTTAAAAAAAACATTGCAGCTCTGTTGCCATCTAGTGGAGCTGAACTATGCTGATATCAACAAACTTTGAAAAGGTCAGAAGAGTAAAAATGGGAGAAAGAAAGAAAGAAAGAAAGAAAGAAAGAAAGAAAGAAAGAAAGAAAGAAAGAAAGAAAGCTCATAAACACACTGTAGTAAACAGCTGAGTAACTCATCGGCTTGGCTTCATCCTCAGAAGAGATCTTTGAAAACATCGCCCACGCTCAGGCACCAGTGGAAAATAACACCACTGTCCATCCCAACCGACTTTTGGCTCTGTAGGGTCACGTTGCACTACAAAATAAGTACATTCATACAAGAGTCATTCATTCATCTGGTCCATCTGGCTTTTTTCTAAATTTGAATTTTAATCCTTTGCAGCACGGTGGTGTACTGTAGTGGTTGACATGTCTGCCTCACAAGAAAAAGGTCCTGGCTTCGACCAAAGGGCTCAGCCCTGGCATTTCTGTGTAGAGTTCAGTCTCTGTGGTACAGGTAGTTCTAGGTTTTTTCGACAAAACTTAGTAAGTCACTGAAGTAGCGTTTTGAGAAAAAGAAAAAAAAGACAAAAATCTCAACAGAAAGCTGTAAACTTTTGTACTTACTAGTTTTTAGCAGGATGGGGCAGTGGTGGCCTTGTGGTAGGGTGCTGGCTTGTAGGGTGCTGGAACAGCCAGTTAGCCTAATGTGCATGCTTTCAGACTGTGGGAGGAAATACCCAGAGAAAAACCCTTGCAAATGAGGGGAGAACATGTAAACTCCACCCAGAAATGCCTGAGCTCGGGACTCAAACCCAGGACCTTCTTGCTGTGAGGTGGCCACCATGCCGCCCAGTATGATCCTCCATTATTAAACATTTGCACCCTCAACCTGAGCCTTCCTCATTTTCCTTCCGGATTGATGCTGCCACAAAACGAAAGGTGCTCTTTAGCGGTATATTGGTGCTGGGGGTTCTCTAACGGAGCAACATGGTGGCTCAGTGGAAGAGGATTATTCTACAGCATACTACATTGCATTTCTGCTAATAGAACCCCCGAAATCCTACATAGTGGACCTTTTAAACAATAATTAATGTTTCTGAACCTTCTTTATTGTGTAGCTCTGATTAGGATTTACATTATAGTGCAATAAAAGACGTTAGAGGTGATGGGGCAATTAGGCAGGAGATTGAGTTTAATGAACAGTGTAATTGGACACGTGTAACCTTGAGTAGACATGCCATGACTGTAGCTCAAGCTGTTAACACACTTATACATCTGAGGTAAATACAGTGTCAGTATAACAGCAGGGTTTAATAATACATAGTGAAGTAAGTATTATGACCCACAGAGTTTAAACAGGAAATGAGCAAAACTCGTGTGTAATTTATAGTTTGGGTGGGAGGCATGGGGGGCGTATTGGTTAGCATGTCCACCTCACTGCAAGAAGGTTCTGGGTTCTGGGTTCTTGTTTGGACCTTGACTGTACTTATGCTACGTTATTTTAAATATACACTGATCAGCCATAACATTAAAAACGCTCTGACAGGTGAAGTGAATAAGCTTGATTGTCTCTTTACAGTATCACCTGCCAAGAAAGTAGAAAGTGAACAGTCAGTTCTAGAAGTTGACGTGTTGGGAAATGGAAAAATGAGCAAAATTAAAGATCTGAGTGACGTTGATTGACAGGCACCACAGTGTGAGGGTTAAACGACCAGGTACAAAACAGCAGGACTTGTAGGGGTTCCTGGTATGTAGGGGGAAGCACCTACCAAAGGAAGTCCAAGGAAGGACAACCAGTGACCTGGCGAGAGTGTCATGGGTGCCCTCTGATAATCAGTGATGCATGGTGGGAGCACAGGTTAGTACGTCTTGTCTGAACTAGCAGAAGAGCTACTGTAACACAAACTACTGAAACTGTTAATGCTGGTTATGATAGAAATGAATTAGAACTTGCTGTGTATGAGGCTGTGTAGTGGTGATAATGTTATGGATGGGTGAGTGTGTTTGTCCCATTACTTATGCTCATGTTAAATAAAAAATAAAATTGAACACAAAAAGTAACCACACACACACACACACACACACACACACGCACACGCACACACACACACACACACACACACACACACACACCCCACCCCTCAAAAATATAAATTTTAAAGTTGACTTTTTTTTTCTTTTTCTTTTTTTTAATGGATGAGTGAACACATGAGTAGAAGTGACAGAAAAACTCAAAAAGGAGTTCAGTTTCTTAAAAACCCTGCAAGTAGTAAGAGAATGTTTTTATTTATTTATTATTATTATTATAATTTTATTTTTTTAAAGTTGAATTTTTTTTTTCTTTTGGTGGTGGTGGTGGTGTGTGCTTTATTTAATAAAATTTTTAGATATAAGGTACCCAGGCTCTGTGCCTCAGTGTGGAGTTTGCATGTTTTCCCCATGTTATGTGTGGGTTTCCTCTGGGTACTGCAGTTTCCTCCCACAGCCAAAAGACATGCATGCACATTAAGCTAATTGGCTGTTCTAAATTGCCCCTAGATATGAGTGTGACTTTGAAAGATTGTGTGTGCGTGTGTGTGTTGGCTCTGCGATGGTCTGGCGAGCTGTTCAGGCTGCACCTCGCCTTCACCCAGTGTTGGCTGAGATAGGCTCCAGCCTCCCTGCGACCCTAATAGGATAAAGCAGTTCGGCATATGAGTGAGTGACTGAATGATGATATAATGTAGGCATAATCTAATTGGGGTTGGGGGTGGGGTGGGGGCGTGTACAGTGACATAAAGGTTAGTATTCTTGCCTCACAGCAAGAAGGTCCGGGGTTCAAATCCCGGGTGCCTCTGTGTGGCGTTTGCATGTTCTCCCAGGGATTGTGAGAGTTTCCTCCGGGTACTCCAGTTTCCTCCTACAGTCCAAAGACATGCACAGTAGGCTAATTGGCTGCTCCAGATTGTCCCTAGGTGTGTCCCTAGGTGAGTGTGAATGGTTTTGTGTGTGTTGGCACTGCAATGGTCTGGTGAGCTGTTCATGATGTACCGTGCCTTCGCCCAGAGTCAGCTGAGATGGGCTCCGACCTACCATGACCCTTGCAAGGATAAGCATTTTGACAAATGAGTGAGAGTGAGCGAGTGATGATACAAGGCACATTCTAATTGGGGGTGTCAGCTAAGATGGGCTCCAGCTTCTCTAATGACTGATCCTAATCAGAATAAGTGGTACGTGTAGGTCCGCTTGCAGGGCTTGCGACTTTGATGTCGCAGCGTCTCGGTCCTTTCTCCTGTGCCATTTTTCCTTGGGGGTAATCCTGCAGGAGTCTTCTAAAGACTGATTGATGGTATGAGGCCAGGTGTCACGGTCTCTGGCAAGGATGGACCACTGGCAATGGTCAATGTGACAGGCACCGAGAGATTTTTTTAGGCGGTCTTTGAACCTCTTCTTCAGTGCCCCTCTGTCACAATGGCGAGTGAAGAGATCACCGTACAGGGCAAACTCCATCCTGGTGACATGCTCTGCCCACTGTTGCTGTGCCTTAAGCAGTATGGCCTTGATGCTGGGCACCTCCGCCAGTTCCAATCCATGTTAAGTCCATGTAAATCATGGTATTTATGGTACTTGGAGAACTTGTGCATAGTCACAACAAAGCCTAAAACAAATATGAGAGCTGCAGGAAAAGAGAGCTTCTTGACTGCTGCTTTGTGTTGTATGTTATAAATAATATGAGATAAATAAGCTGAGCATGCAGAGTTTTTTAATGAGCTGACAATAAACATCTGCCGGTCTGATCAAAAAATTCTGAGGATATGAAAGCATAATAATACAATATTTAATATTAAACAACCCTGTGATTGTATTCTCAAGTCTAACTGCCTTTTTTTGACAGAGATTAAAGAGTGTGGAGTTTGCATGTTCTCCACGTGCTTGCATGGGTTTCCTTCGGGTATTCCGGTTTCCTCCCACAATCTAAAGACATGCACATTAAGCTGTTCCAAATTGCCCCTAAGTGTGAGTATGAGTGTGAATGGTTGTGTGTGTGTTGTGATGGTGTGGTGAGCTGTTCAGGGTGTACCTTGCCTTCGCCCAGTGTCAGCTGAGATAGGTTCCAGCCTCCCCGTGATCCTAGTAGAAATAACCGCTTAAGCAAACAAGCAAGTGAGAGACTTTTTCAGCCTGGGACAGGACGATGGCGTCATGGTTAGCATGTCTGCGTCATAGCAAGAAGGTCCTGGGTTTGAGTACTGGGCTCGACGAGGGCGTTTCTGTGTGGAGTTTGCCTGTTCTCCCCGTGCTTGCGTGGATTTTCTCCAGATATTCCAGGTTTTTAACTGGCTGTTCCAGAATGCCCCTAGGTGTAGGTGTGAATGGTGGTGTGTGGCATCCTAGCCAATCCATCGCAAAGGACAACACACACAACCATTCACACTCACACTCACATCTGGGGGCAATTTGGAACAGCCAGTGTGCATGTTTTTGGACTGTTGGAGGAAAGAGGAGTACCTGGAGGAAACCCTCTTTACCCCGGGGAAACGCTCTCGCCGAGCCTGGGACCCAGGACCTACTTGCTATGAGGTAGACGTGCTAACCACTATGCTACTGTCCTCAAAACTCTCTCGCTTGCTTGTTTGATGAACCGTTTAATCCAATAAGGTTTTGCAGGGAGGCTGGATCCTATCACAGCCAACATTGGTTGAAGGGGGTACAACCTGGACAGCTCACCAGACCATTCCGCAATGGCCAACACACACACAACCATACACACTCACACTTAGGGGCAATTTGGAACAGCCAGTTAGCCATAAGTGCATGTCTTTAGATTGTCAGAGTAAACTGGAGTACCCGGTGGAAACACATGCAAGAACGGGAAGAACATGTAAACTCCACACAGAAACACCCTTGCCGAGCCCAGGAATCGAACCCAGGACTTTCTTGATGTGAGGCAGCCGTGCTAACCACTACACCACCATGCCGCTCTAATTATATACTGTATGCCTAAAAAATAAAGATGGCTCCCTACTTTCACTAAACAACCTCTTGCTATGTGTTTGAATGTTATAGGAAGTGGGAGGATGATGGTCTGTTGATAAACGAAGGACAGCGTGAGCAGGTGTTAGCCCCAGATGGTTGTAAGTAAGCATGGTGGATGTTTTTGGCCATTGGGGATGCGAGTGTTGTTTTGGGGTTATTAGCTTTTGTACTGCATCACTAACCGAATAAATAACACCCACACATGGAGGCCCAGAGCCCTTCCTCCTGCTCATGCAATCCTGGCTGTGGTCCTGTTATTTTATCCCCTTATAAAAAGAGAGATTTAAACACACTTGTGTCGGCTTGAATCACAGTGTTTTTCATAATTACGAAGGTTTTCAAGGGGAGGGCCTTTTTCTCCACTCGACTCTCTCAAGTGCATGTTTCCTGTTTATTGGAACTTCGCGGCGTCAGCATTTAAGCATGCAAACATTTAGAGAACCAGTGAGTAAGCGTCCTTCTGTTTACAGAGCAGTGCACTCTAGGACAGATGGAGGCTTAGCTGGAAGATCTGAGGATGCGAGCGAAAGATTGCAAACACCATGACACATGACTGCATATACACAAGTTGCACTCTCATGGGTGACAGGAAGACAGAAGATCCCGTTAAATTGGGCATGACGCACTCACTTTACCTCCGCACTTCCCAGAATGAGGATTAAATCCTGTTGGCACTTCAGTAGACCTACTGCTGACAGTAAGAACAACAAGTTGAGCTAAACCAGAAAAAGAACCTTAGTGTGTCCTTTAGATTGTCAGTTAAGGGCTTCAGATGATTAACTCTGACACTGAGAAGTTCTACAAACACAAAAACTTTACTTTAAAATAATATTCAAATACTCCACTCACTCATTTTCCAAACCACTTAATCCTACTAGGGTCGCAGGGAGGCTGGAGCCTATTTCAGCCGACACCTATGGAAGAACCATACCGGACAAACACGCACCCAACCATTCACACTTACTCTTTTGACTGTCGAAGGAAACCGGAGTACCCAGAGAGAAACCCATGCAAGCACGTTGAGAACATGCGTACTCCACACAGAAACACCATCAATGCTTTTCGAACCCAGGACCTTCTTGTTGTGAGGTGGACATGCTAACTACTACGCTCGCCATCCTTCATGTGAGCCAAAATGCCATAAATGGTCGTACCTTATAATGTTAAAGAATCCTTTAAAACTCTTCATTCACTCTCTTGCCGAAGAGCTTAATCCTATTAAGGGTAAGGAAAGAGAGAACGTGGAAACTCCACACAGAATCACCCTCGCCGTGCCCAGGAGTCAAATCCAGGACCTTCTTGCTGTGAGGCGGGCATGCGAACCACTACACCACCCATGTTCATCTTTCTTTCTTTCAAAATAGTTTGTCCATAAAGCTGATAGATTACACGCTAACTCTTTGTGCTATTTGTTTGAAACCCAATCACAATTCAGCATGCACTTGGGTTACAAAAATAATAAATAATGATTATTGATAAAGATAATGATTTAACAAGACTCTAAAGGCTAAAGAACCTTCAAACTAGAAAGGTTTTCTTATCTGTTTGGGACTGTATTAGCAATGTGTTAACTCTACTGCTGTAACAAACTGACCTGTTTCCATCTAGCACATTGTTACTTATTTTTATTACGATTTAATTTTATATTTGAACAAATTAAGCTGAGAGTATTTTAATATTTACGTATAGTAAGCTAAGAATGTCAAATAGCCATAATATAATTTATCACCAGTTAGGGATTACTATACTCATTTATTGAGCACCTTACAAAATGTGTTTTTGGCAGTTTTACCACATAAAATACATTTATTTTATCCACTAGGCAATTTTTATTTATTTATTCATTTATAATTGTATTTTTTATTTTTGCCACATTTAAATGGTGGTGTAGTGGTTAGCAGATCCTGGGTTCGAGTCCCAGGTTCGGCAAGGGCGTTTCTGTGTTCACTGCATGTCTATGGACTGTCAGAGGAAACCGGGGTACGAGGTGTACCCGGATGAAACCCACACAAGCACAGGTAGAATATGCAAACTCCACACAGGAACGCCCGCGCCGAGCTCGGGACAACACCCAGGACCTACTTGCTGTGAAGCGGACGTGGGAACCACTATGGCACCATGCCACCCATAATTTCTGGGTTTTAAATTACATCATCAATTATGTTAAATTACATCATCACAGTAAAGACTTTATTATTATTATTATTATTATTATTATTATTATATTAATTATTCATCGTTCATTTTCTGAACTGCTTAATCATAATTAGGGTTGCGGGGAGGCTGGCGCCCATCTCAGCCAACTCTGGGCGAGGGCAGAGTACACCCTGAACAGCTTGCCAGGCCATCGCAGGGCAGAAACACGCTGACGGCTATGCAGCCTAATCTTTTTGAAAGTCAGCAATGGTTCTTTTACATGCCTCTCACCATAGACAGTGAGAGACATGGCCGGCCTTTGATAACCCAGTTAGCTGCACTGGGGAGGCAGCAATGACAACCCGGTGACAGTGGGGCTTGAACCCCCGACCTTCGGATTAGTAATCCAGCACCCTACCACTGGGTCACTACTGCCCCTCTATTAATTATTATTGTCATTATTATTTTTTAATAATAAAGTATTTAGTATTATTATTATTGTTGTTGTTTTGTTGTTGTTGTTGTTGTTATTATTATAGTATTAATTATAATTATTATTATTAGTAGTAGTAGTAGGAGTTGTATTATCAGATCTGTTGCTTTAGAGACCTGAGGACACATTTTAAACAGTGTCCCCTGTGTGTTAAGGAAGTTCTTAACCCCACCTAGTGGTGTCATATAAATACAGATTATAGGTTCTATAATTATTTGAGTAGGTACTCTGTGGTATTTACTCAACCCCCACAGGGTTGTTTTAGACTAGGGAGCATGGCTGTTAAAGGTACATTCATGAACAGAAACAATTAAAAGATGTATCCAGGATTTTAAGTGTAGTCTACATGAAACCTTCACTCAACTGGCATTCAAAAAAAATCACTGCTCCATGTTCTCAATGTTCTAAAAGTCTCTTTTTTCCTTCATGAACACGAGCTGTGTACAGACATACCTTGCTAAAGCTTTACCCATACACACACACACACACACACACACACACACACACACAAAATAAATAAATAAATGGGATGTAGAATAAATTATGCACTCTATAAATAATTCAACAACTCTTTAGAGGGATTTAAATAAATTTCGAGAGATACATGTTAATTAAACCCTCCATATGGTTAAAAGAGAACAGCTGGTGCCCCTAACTAAACTTCCAAAATCAGAAAGAGTTTGTATAATACACAGGATAAAGAAACAGATGATATTTCATTTAGAGTATTCATCTAAAAATGTCTTACGTTCCACTTTGAAGCCGTTAGCTGTCTTTAATTCGGAAGTACCATTTCAGGAAAAGGAATGATACCCTCAGGGAGACATCCTTTGCACCTTTAATATGCCTGGGTCACATGAACATATTAAAAATGATTTACAGTACATGAAATATCTTTTTTTTTTGTGGAATAAAGATTTAAAGGTATAAACTCTATGCACCTCATTCATTCGCTGAACCACTTAATCCAGCTGGGTCATAGAAAGGATAAAGCCTATCTCAGCCGACTCTGGGCGAAGGTAGGGGACACCCTAAATAGCTCACCAGACCATCACAGTCACACCTAGGGGAAATTCAGAACAGCCAATTAGCCTAATGTGCACGTCTTTGTGGCATTGTGGTTAGCACGTTCGCTTCAGAGCAAGAACGTTATGGGTTCGAGTCCCAGACTAAGAGAGGGCGTGTTTGTGTGGAGTTTGCATGTTCTTCCCGCGTTTGCGAATGTTTCCTCCAGGTACTCCGGTTTCCTCCAACAGTCTAAAGACATGCACATTAGGCTAACTGTTCCAAATTGCCCCACGATGTGTATGTGAGTGTGAATGGTTAAATGTGTGTTGCCCTGCGACAGACTGGTGAGCTGTACAGGGTGTCTCCCGCCTTCACCCAGAGTACCACCTCACGACCATAGCAGGATTAAGCGGTTCAGTAAATGAGTGAGTGAGTGTGTCTTTGGACTGTTGGAGAAAACCAGAATACCCAGAGGTCATGCAAGGACATGGAAACACACAGAAAGACCCTCGCTGAGCCTGGGACTCGAACCCAGGACCTTCTTGCTGTGAGGAGGTCGTGCTAACCACTACTCCACTGTGCTACCTCATGAGATTTCAATTCAGCTGAATGTTTTGTGTCACACTTTTTAATAATAGATGCTGTCAGAAAGCAGCTTTTATAGAAATCTGGGTGTAGATGTAAATTTAGGTTTCCTGAATAAGCAAGCTAGACGTGACACTGACAAGAAATACGGCCCATCTCTACCCTGAGATGGCTTGAGGAGGAAACCTGGTGAGGAACCAGACTTAAACAAGAACATATTCTTTTATCTTTATGGTTCATTTATTCATTCATTCAGGGTAAACCCTGGACAGTTCGCCAAACCATCATGGGTCAACATTCGCACAACCATTCACATTCACTCACACACCTAGTGGCAATTTGGAACAGCCAATTAGCCTAATGTACATGTCTATCGAAGGAAACTGAAATGCCCGGAGGAAACCCACACAAGTACAGGGAGAACGTGCAAACTCCACACAGAATCGCCTGAGCCGAGCCCAGAACCTTCTTGCTGTGAGGTGGACGTGCTAACCTCTACACCACCTCGCCCTCTTCTCCAGAAAGCAAAGTTATAAATTATTCTGAGCATGTTAAAATAAAAAAAATTTTAATAATGATTTTATGATTATAAGCAAAGTTTTTAGGGACTACAGTATCCAACTGCGCGTCTCATCGAGGGCATTTCTGTGTGGAGTCTGCATGCTTTTTCCGTGCTTACGTGGGTTTCCTCTGGGTACTCCGGTTTCCTCCAACAGTCCAAAGACATGCACATTAGGCTAATGTGCCCCTAGGTGTGTGTGTGAGTGTGAATGGTTGTGAGTGTGTGTGCTGGCTTTGCGATGGTCTGGAGAGCTGTTCAAGGTGTACCCTGCCTTCGCCCCATGTCGGCTGAGATAGGCTCCAGCCTCCCCGTGACCCTAGTAGGACTAAATGGTTTGGCAAAGATTATAAAGGTGAGATTATAAAGTGTGGGAAAGGATGAGTGCCTTCCTTAGGATATTTATACTGTACGTTTTGTTGCAGAGGCATAAAAGGGGCATCAATGGTACCATCAACATAAGATAGAAACGTCCAGGTTAGTTTATTTATATTTCTTCAGTACACGAAGGAAAAACTCCAACTAAGACTCAGAGTGAGACGAACTGATGAACTGAGGGGGGGATAAACATGCAATAACAAAAGTGAACCACCAGTTAGTGCTGTTGGTCCTTATAACTTTCTCTACATTAAGGGGGGAAACATGTCACACTCTCTTTTACTTGTGTAAAAATTAGGCTAGAATTTTTACAACAGAACTATTAAATCGACATTTATTAACTCATTAAATTAACTCAGGGTGTGCACTGTGTGGTAGTATGCCACAGGACAGGAGAATCCCCCGCTGTGTGTAGTAAAGTGAGTGGAAAGCACTGGGTGTGCGGTGGTGTGGGTGCAATTAGTAGCGTGAGCTTTATAGTTGCTATATGGCAATGCAGGGGCCGTGCCTTTATTTATTATCTCACCAGAGGACAGAGCGTCTGCATGTGCGCGCGGGTGTGTGTGCGTGTGATGATTGAAAACCACAGAGCAGAGGAAAGCCAAGGGAATAGAAATTATAATTAAAGTCAACGGGGGATGACAGGCCTTCTGCTTGCAGGAGTTAGAGGTCTTATTGGAGCCGGCAAAGCAGAATCATAATAATGCAGAGATCCACCTTAGCCGCCTGAGACGCTTAACAAGTCCTAATGAATAATGGAGGAGAGTATCCCACCTCTCTCCCTCTCTCTCTCTCTCTCTCTCTCTCTCTCTCTCTCTCTCACTTGCTCGCTTTCTCTCTGGCTGGCTGGCTGCCCTTCAAAGTCTCAGAGGCCAGGTCATTCCATCTTCTTTGCCCAATTATTAACTGTACATTTATTTGACTATCTCAGACAGCGAACGAAGCCGAAGCTGGATTTTACACCGGAAAAGATAATGTAAATGATTTTGCAAATTCGGGTGTAATTGAATGAAAATGGCGGCCCCGTGGATATGAAGTGTGCTTCGTGTACCTTGTGATTTGCTAATTACTGTTCTGAGAGTGACGAGTGCTATACTATCTTCAAAACACTCAGTTGACCATTATAAATATCAAAAGTACACCTGTAACTGGATTAAACATGCAATACACCTAGATACTGTAGGGCTGGTGGTGTTGGGGTTAGGGGGCTGAGGACATGATCAAGAGGTCATGGGTTCAAATCTCCGTTAGACCCCCACTGTGCTAAGATCCCTGGGCAAGGTCTTAACCACAAGTGTGCCTCTGTCCTCCCAGCAGTATAAATAGGTACAAATAAAAATACTGGGAATATAACCTGCAACGGTCTAGCATCCCATCCAGGAGGAGTTGAACTCCTAGGCGCTTCACATTACAGAAAGCAAGATAAAAACCTGTTACACCTATATAGATTAGCACAGGTGAATATTACCAATGATGGACTACTAGTGTAGCAACTAATGCATTCAAACATGACCCAGTCCTGAGAATTTCTAAAATGGAGGTCAAGGCATACTAGGATTCCCATCTCGCTTACTTTTTTTCTCCTCTCCATGTTAAAAATACATTTTAAAGTTGTACATATAAAGCTTAAGACAACCTTGAAGTCTTGTATGGCTCTCCACATTGGTTAGCAAAACTAAATGTTCCATTAAATACTTTTTTGGTAACGTGACTTCAGGGCGTCATGGTAGTGGCGTTGTGGTTAGCATGTCCGCGTCACAGCAAGAAGGTCCTGGGCTCCTGAGATATTGATATATTTGGAAAGAGAATTGAATATACTTCAAAATGAGGTATAATACATAATTATCGCATGAAAATGGACTGAGTTACATCACTTTGTATGTTGCTAATCAGGAAATGCTACTTTTGAGAAAATAGTAATTACAGTTACAGAACCAGTTTCTGAATGAATGAAATTTGAAACTCCCCAACATCCATAAACTAAATGAATCCGGCTCTCGACCAATCAGCGCGGTCGGCTTCCTAGCAACAGATTAGAGTCATGTCTGTTTTTAGGCTTTTCATTGGTTTACCATTATATGATTCGGTCAACCCTTCTGGGATTCTGTAAGTAGGGAGAGTATTCTGGTAGTGAATATGGATAATAAGGAAATACCCTGAGCAATCACAAAAGCGGTTTGAAAATCGGCAAAATAAGTGGAAATTCCCATTGTTTTATAAGAACATGGACATGGAACCCTTTCTTAACCTCTTGAGAACCCAATGTCCTCTTATGAGGACATCATATTTTTTCCCAACAATATTGTATGTATGTCCCTGTAAGATCCTCATATGAGAGCCATTGGGTATTACTCTTTCCCAAAACTTATTCTTGTTTAAAGACATTGATTAACTTCAATAGTTATTGGGCAGTGAGGGACAAAAGCAATGTGAAGAAATGAAATGACACACAACATAAATTTTTGGATCTCAGGAGGTTAAACGAGTATTTTGGCATGGATAGATTGTGTTTATGGATATTTAAACTTGGTCATGTTGAAAATTATGCTTTGAAGGATGTATTTTTGGTGATATTGCATTTCCGTCCAGGTAAGTCATTTTCAATTTACTCTTACTCAAACCACTACCTTGCGACTTAATACGTATTATGCTGAAGCGGAGGCGGCACGGTGGCGCAGTAGTTAGCATGTCTACCTCACAGCAAGAAGGCCTGGGTTCAATTCCCGTCCGTTTCTGTGTGGAGTTTGCATGTTCTCCCCGTGCTTGCATGGGTTTCTTCCGGGTACTCCTGTGTCCTCCTACAGTCCAAAAATATGCACAGTAGGCTAATTGGCTGTTCCAAATCACCCATAGGTGTGAGTGTTGGCCCTGCGATGGCCTGGCAAGCTGTCCAGGGTGTACCTCGCCCTCGCCCAGAGTCGGCTGAGATGGGCGTCAACCTCCCCGCGACATTAATTACAAAATGACTGAATGAATGTTGGAGCGGGTCTCATATATTTTGTCCATTACAGAGGCAGGTCAGGTGAGCTCTGCATTTTTTCTTGTGTTTTTGTGTAGTATATACTCAAACTATGAATGATTTGGAACAGCCGAGACAGTAGTACCAGCTAAAATTAACCTTTGGATTTGTATGGATAGGTGTGTTAGCACTACATGACACTTTAAAGCTAATACTAAACAGATCTAAACAGTCTGATGTTCTTTATGTTGAACGTCTGTTTGTTGTGAAGGTGAAATTGTCTGTAAAGGGATGTTGATTTAACATTTTTACAAGGAGTCTCCAGTGTCAGCACATTGTAACATTCACAGGAAAGTCACATGGACTTCCGGATGGTTTCTTCGTAACGTTGAGCAGGATTTTTTATGGTATTTTATGGTAGCTGCTTTAATGTAAGTGCTGACAGGAACTAATTAACAGGTATTACATTAAATTGGGGCGGCACTGTGGTGTAATGGTTAGAGCATCTGTCACATCATGAAGTTCCCGGGTGCAAGTCCCGGGCTGAGTGAGGGCATTTCTGTGTGGAGTTTGCATGTTGTCCCTGTCTGTGCATGGGTTTCCTCCGGTTACACCGGTTGCCTTTTGCAGTCCAAAGACATGCACATTAAGCTAATTGGCCTGAGTGTGAGAGTGAGTGATGGTGCGAAGGACTGGCCAGCTGTTCAGGGTGTACCCTGCCTTTGCACAGAGTCGGCTAAAATAGACTTCAGGATTCCCACGTCTCTAGTAGGGTTAAGCAGTTTTTCAGTTGAATGAAAAAATAATTGACATTAAATCATGTGCGGCATGGAGGTGTAGTGGTTAGCAGATCCACCTCACAGCAAGAAGGTCCTGGGTTTGAATCCCGGGCTCAGGCGTTTCTGTGGCGTGTTTGCATGCTCTTGCTGTGTATGTCAGTTTTTTCTGGGTACTCCGGTTTCCTCCTACAGTCCAAATACATGCACGTTAGGCTAATTGGCTGTTCCAAATTGCCCCTAGGTGTGAGTGTGAGTGTGAATGGTTGCATATGTGTTGCGCTGTGATGGTCTGGTGAGCTGTTCAGGGTTGTACCCCGCCTTTGCCCAATGTTGGATGAGATAGGCTCCAAACTCCCCGCGGCCCTAATAGGAGTAAGGGCCTGTTATAGGAGTATTTCCTATAACAGTGCACTTTCATAGGGTTTATTCTTTACATCGAGTATGACAGTACAAATTGAATCATTTATTTTAGATGAAATGGAGATGATATGATGGTAAGGTGGTAAGCAGACATTAAATGCCGAAGTGAATGCCAGCGTATCAGACGTAAACAAGGTCCACTGAACCATGTTTTGTCTTCACCTGCGAGAAAAGGTTCAGTTAGAAAAACAAGAGCCCGAGCGCTAAATGATAGGTAGAGAACAGCCAAAAGATGCCACGTTCACGTGTTACATTCCATCAGAAATTCCTTACAGTCTCAGAAACAGAAGCCTATTATTCAAGTCTCTTCACTCCCACTTGCAACACATGGGCTGATGTGTGAGATTTGGTAAATTCACTCATGGTAGAGATTTGTGCCGTCGAGAAACAGAAAGCCGCCATGCAAACACACACACACACACACACACACACACACACACGTCTTCCATATGCAGGGTGAGATTCATATACATGCGTGTGAGATCATGCAGTGTATTCTACCTCCAAGATTAAAACAACGGCCCGTCATTGTACATTCCACCAGAGGGACGCATCTGAAGTGGGAGGAATGAGAAAGAGGAGGAGAGCGGAATATATTTCCATAAATTCTGCCTTGCCTTGTCTGCCTGCTTAGACCTCGGCTGGCTCGATGCTTGCCCTGGCCAGACCCTATCAGTGTGAAGGGCGATCTCATCCTTTCTGCATCTTTCCTCATCACAGCTTGATTAAATGGGCTTCAGATATGTTGGCTGAATACGTAATGTATAACCTCCCATATACCACACACACACGCGCACACACGCGCATATATCCACATGTGCTCTCTTCTCTCTAGCGCTTTGTTTCAAGACACAACAATGTCTCCATAAAACAAAGGACATCACACATAATCCAGGTATAAATGTAATCCAGTGCAAATATGTGAAGAAGGAAGGTTTCATTAACGCTGTACTCACTCATTAATCATTCAGACTTTCCGTGTGTAAGGAAGCAGAATAATAAATGTGTGTTTCATAATTACTACGCAAACCTTTTCCTCTAAGCATCACTATTATATCTATGATTGTCTAAATTGGTTACTCAATATTCATGCTGCAACTTTTCATATTGATCCAGATACGTTATCATGATCTACAGTGATAATCTACTGATAAATACTATTATATTAATATAGACTATTCAGTGATATCCACTGAGCCGGGCAGCATGGTGACGTAGTGCTAACACATGTCCTGGGTTTGCATCCCGTGCTCAGTGAGGGCATTTCTGTGTGACGTTTGCATGTTCTACCCGTGCTTGCCTGGGTTTCCTCCACATACTCTGGTTTCCTCCGACAGTCCAAAGACATGCACATTAGGCAAACTTGGTGATGGTCTGGTGAGCTGTTCAGGGTGTACCCTGCCTTCGCCCAGAGTCGGCTGAGTTAGGCTCCAGCATCCCCGTTACCCTAGTAGGATTAAATGGTTTGGCAATTAAGTGAGTAAGAGATGATCCACTGAGCATGAGGCAAATAATTATTCTAGTATATACTACATGGGCATGAAAAGCAAACTAAAATGAGATCTTCATCTTCTTCCACTTGATCCGGGGTCGGGTCAAAGAGGCAGCAGCCTAAGCAGTGAGGTCCAGACGTCCCTCTCCCCAGCCACTTCCTCCAGCTCCAAAAATGAGATTTTATAGCTTATTTTTAAATTTTTCCTCAATTCACGCATCATCCAAAAGTCTTCAGCCTGGATAATGTCTATTAGTATAAACCACACAGGTACAGCGCGATCTGATTGGTCCACTATCTCTGAATTTAAAAACATTATTCCGAGTGAATAGTACTCGAATCAATATAACAGACACTCACAGTTTGTTATGGTCACTTCGAACTGGTGGCATCTTCATTATCGTTTAAAATGGAAAAATAAACCATACAATTTTTTAGTTTGTGTGTGTGTGTGTGTGTGTGTGTGTGTGTGTGTGTGTGTGTGTGTGTGTGTGTTTCTGTTTAGTATATACTAAAACACCAGTATGGAGCATGACTTGCTTATGTTTCTGTGTTGTATGGTCTAAACACTGAATGAATAGGCTAAACAGACACTCTAATTACACATCGTTTACTTCGGCTCAGAGTGAACCTGAAATTTAATACATACATACATACAAATACA
>JBCNYH010000008.1:14915056-14925056 GCA_039654325.1 Tandanus tandanus | reverse complement strand
AGCAATGGAATATGGGTGCCACAGTGACATAGTGGTGACAAGGTCCTGGGTTTAAGTCCCGTGCTCGGTGAGGGTGTTTCTGTGTGGAGTTTGCATGTTCTCCCCATGCTTGCATGGGTTTCATCCAGGTACTCCAGTTTCCTCCCACAGTTCAAAGACATGCAAATTAGGCTATATGGCAGTTTCAAATTGTCCCTAGGTGTGTGTGTGTTGCCCCGCGATGGACTGGAAAGCTGTTCAGGGTGTACCCCGCTTTCACCCAGAATTGGCTGAGATAGGCTCCAGCCTCCCTGTGACCCCAGTAGCATTAAGTGGTTTGGCGAATAGCATACACGGTAGATTCATGGCTTTATAGGTGCTGTTTTTCCCATTTACCTTTAGCTATATATATGTGTGTTTTTTCCCTGGGAATGAAAATGGGAAAAGCATTCCTCGAACCCGGTGCTGCTACTTCTCTCCTTGTGAGTCGTATCAGGTAGACTGTTTGCTGATGCCATCGTGTGGATTTTGGCTGTGGATTTTTCCCCCAGGTGCCAGTCTGGAAAAGGGAGACAGCAATGCACGTACAGGCCAAGCGCTTCTCCTTGTCGAATCCGATAGCTAAGACAGCACGGCGAGCCGCAGAGCCCCAGCGCTGGCTGTCAGCCAGCTGGCCGTCTGGGATTACTCCAGATTGGAGCTCATTAGCGTCCCGCTGAGAATCCTTCTAAATGGTATCAAGCTGCTATTTTAGAGGAAGTAATCTCAAGATGGTAATTGTGCTGCTTGAATTATTTCAAAGAGATCGGTTGAGTTCGGAAAGGTACCTGGTGCTCGGGATGAAGGAAGTCCTCAAAGTCACAGGGTTGCTTCAGATAAATTGGGAATAGGAGGACATACATCCAAGACACCCTAGCTGGCCTGGAAGGTGTGAGTACTGATATGCAACAGTGTCGCCACCTTCTTTGTTGGCCTCGGGCCAATAGTAGCTAAGATCAAGATGATGGACTTGCTCTCTGTGTATGTGGGAACCTGAAAGATGAGCACGGCTAATAGTCTCATTACACACACCTCCGAGTGCGCACATGGCAAATGCCATTGTAAAAAAGAAAGAAAGAGAGAGAGAGAGAGAAGGAAGAAAGTTAATGCTAATCTTACTGTACTTTTCCTCCATGAGCTCTCACTTCAGCTCTTTCCGAACCTGACAGTTCTGTAAGGGTCCTAACGAGACCTCAGAGAGATTAACTGACCACATCCAGATCTCTAAACTGCATTTTGTCCCATACACTTTTTCTTGGTCTGATCTATCGCAATGGCCTTCTCTCTTTCTGGCAAGCACCCAACACCAGATAGGCTTTCTCTTTCTGCCGCGGCTCCTGTTTCAACTCCGCGTCTCTATCTCAAACCTTATCAGGTGACCCAACTGCTTCATATTGTTATGAGAGCGTACACCCGGCCCCAGGTGGGCATTTACCCACTGTCACTTTAAAACAAACTCTGGACTAAGATCGAAGTGGTTCAAACCTACCTCAGCACTACTTACTCGAGGCTAAGCGCTAACCGAAAGCTAATTGCTATAATTAGCATGATTCATTCGCCCAGCGAGAACGAAGTGGTCCCGATTTCAATTTATTATTAACGCTTTCCAGCAAAGTGTCCATTCCTGCAATTTAAAGGCTCGAGTGGATTCTTTTAGAAAGTGAGAAACCAGACACTCTTCGTTTTTCCATTTTTTTTTTTTTTTTTGGCTGCGTACTGATAGAGGCTAGATCAGGTAACCTTGCCCGAAAGCTAAGGGGACATCATTGGAGCAGGAATCTAATATGGAGATGCAGAAATTACAGACAGGACTTGGGATGAATAATTCAGTTAAGACTGCCAGTTCACTGATTAATTAATCATCAAGCACCTCTCCACTGGGGGTTATGTGAGAGCCAGACAAATGAACTGTTTGCATTCAGCTGTCTCTCTGAGTGCTGCTCACTATAAGTTTTAATCAACTCAAGAGTCTTGTGCCATAAAAAAAAGCATGTAAATGCACAGAGATTCACTTTAAATGGCTCAATTTGGTATTATATTCCATAGCTGACAGAAGGGTGCGACGGCACGATGTGCATGACTCAGGAGAAATCAACACAGATCAATACGTCTAAGCAAGAAGGTAATATTGGATCAGACTGGCCTCATGATTGTTGCACTTTGGATAACAGTGCATTTTTTCCCCTCCCCTATTGCTAATCAAAAGGCAGCAGGAAAGCCTGGGGGAGATATTGGGGGAGGGGGGGGGGGCATTGGATCTACGGGTTTGGGCTTTTGGGTTCTGACTGCAGCAATGCCTCTGCGTCTTCCAGTCCATCACAACCCTCTCCCCTGTTAATGAGTTCACAAAGCCTCCTCAGGAAGACCCAGAAAGGCCAGCCAGCAGCCTGTGGAGGACGGGTGGGGGTGTGGGGTAGGGATGGGGTGTGTGTGTGTGTGTGTGTGTGTGTGTGTGTGTGTGTGTGTGTGTGAGGGGGATGTGGGGGCTTGAGGAATTGGAAGGGGAAGAAGAGAAAATAGGAGTTAAAAAGAAAAAGAGGTTGCGGTTTCCAACTCCCTATCCATGTTGAGTCATGGGTAGTGCAGCAGACCAAGGGCAATAAGTCTTGGAATACAGGTCGATGTGAATAATTTAAGGCTGTTTTCCTGGACACAGATTAAGCCTAGTCACAGGATTGAGTTATACTGTCAGTGAGGACTCCTTGTCGAAAACATTCATCAGTTTCGTACGAACCTTGCTTTATAATCAGTGTTGTCTAGACAAGTAAGGCCACTGTGCCGGAACAAACCCTCCCGCTTGGTGAAAGGGGAAATTTTTCTTACGCAGAACTTCTAACGTGCATATTTTACTTCCATAACTTGAGTTCTTCTTTCTGCCTATACGTTACTATACATATAAGTCTCATCTCATCTCATCTCTCCCCAGTGCACACTTCCTCTTCAGTTCCACCGTTGACAGCTATAGACCATTCATATGGTAAGTTATCCAGTTTTACTTCAGCAGCCCTGAGGATAAAGGAATCATTAAATGCATCCCAACCTCCTGAACCGGCCTGCAGCGCTCACTTACTTGCCCCATACAACTTGCACAAAGAGAAGTATTCCACAAGCCAGGCAAGCATCCCTCCCCCAGTGCCACAAGAGATGCAACAGGCTTTCCCAAACACAGGACTACTGAGAGTCCTCTCCTCAGGCCTCTCCTCCCCCTTTTCCTCATTCTTAAGAAAAAAAAAGGAATCCGAAAAAAGCTCCCCTTTTCACCAGCTTTCTTTTGGATGAGCAGATTGAGCTCTCTTTAAAAAGATACTAAAATCTTTGTTTTACTCTTATTGTGCACCGGGGGGGATTTTTTCTCTTCCTCATCTCGCACTCCCCGCAGCTGATTTCCATCGGTACGGCCCAGCTATTTAAGTGTGCATTGTGTGGGTTGACCTATGAAAAATTCAGGGGACACAAGGAAGGACCCTCGCCAGCGTCCCACCACTGACTGGCTCCTCAGGGATCGCCAGGCTTTGGGCAGCCAGTGGCATTTGCACACCAATTGCAGAATCCTATTCGGGAAGGAAAAGGAAGGACTGAGGTGCCTGCCCCTCCTCCTCCTCCTCCTCCTCCTCCATCTCCATTCTCCCTCTTTCCAGCGATCCTCACCATGGCACGGACATGAATAGAGAAGCCCACTCTGGGGCCAAGTGAATGGACAGACTGTCAGAGCTCTCAAAAGCCTATAATGTTGTAGCCACTTGGGCTGCATATTAACATGTATGTAAGGAGCGAACCATGCGGTCGCACTCGGGCAAACACTCACACACGAAGAATGGAAAAGTGATCTGCTCCTAAAACAAACATACACACACAAATATTCCAGGATTAAGGTGGAGGCAAGGCTCAGACGCTTACTTGCCGGTGAACTTGTGTGCCAACAAACTGGCTTTTGTAAATATTGTAATTCAAATAAGCTTAACAAAGACAAACAGGGCTGTGAGGTGAAATGTGAAGGTTATATAGTAAAGTATTATAAATAAATGGCTTAGATTGGGATTGATCATATTGTATTATATACAAATTAAATCCATGTTATACATAAATATACATACGATTGCAACTCTTTGGGAGAATATTCTTATCTCTAGGCATTGGTTAGAAAAAAAAAACAGAATACAAAGAGCTGAAATTAGTCCCCTGATGACAATATGAACTCGCAAAGGCAGAAATTTGCAGCCATTTCTAAATGGGAAAGTGTCTCGCTGCAGCCCCGGCAAATTGGAAAAACAAGTGCAAGAATGTCTGGCGGCAGCCAAGGAAAATGCACCTTCGGCCTAGCTGTGCTAGGACATTTTTCAGACTGCTTTTCCTGTTAAAGATTCCGTCTCTTAGACCGTGCGTCACCCTTGGGATCCAGAGGACACCATAATGTTAACTCTTTCTGCACCGCACACGATTCGGATTCCTGCTACATCCCAAATGCCCCAACATGGAGGATGGTGAGGTGGTGTAACACAGCTGGAAAGGAAGGGTGTGCGTTTAGCAGCAAATGTATATAATCAGAAGCATATGCTAGATTTGTTTTTTTGGAAGACCTTACAACATCTAGCTTTTAGCTATAGCAGACATTTCGACTTGGGTTTACACATTGCTGCACTGTCATCCTTAAAAGCTTGTCACCCTGATCATCTGACAGGGGTACATTTATACAAATACGTATATAAAAAGGTATGTACTGCACTTATATTTGGTAGAATTACCAAAACACTGGACTAGAGGGGCACTCAGAGTAAAGTACCTCCACCGGACACAAATGGATTATTCTAACTTGAAATAATTATAATGAAATGTCTTCCCCTAGTGGAATAAACATTTTGCACCATATTAATTAAAGATACGGATTTTCCAGGTTTTTTTTTTTTAACATGATCCCATACACGGATCACCTCCAAAATTTTATGAGATCTTTCCAGTCCCAGGTCCCACCCAGTTTGATAAAAATCAGATCATTCATTTTTGTGTAATCCTGCTAACAACAAAAAGCCCTTTAATAAATGCTTGTTAAAAAGCCTTTAATAAATTCCTGGAGCCAGATCTGCTGTGAACTGTTAGGGGGTTCTTGCCAGTCCCAGACCCCATCCCTCCACCAAGTTTGGTAAAAATCGGTTCAGTAGCTTTTGCGTAATCCTGCTAACAGACAAACAAACAAACAGATGCTGGTGAATACATAACCTCCCTGCCAAGCGACGGCAGTAACAGCCATTTAGCTGTGTGTAGCTGTGTGTAGCTGTGCTTGTTTTTGAATATTGCATAGCGGTAGCCTGCAAATGAAGGTAAGGCGCATAAATGAGGCACGCTACACTACATGGTCGCCTCAGAGCCTGGATATAGTTCAAAGGCATCACGGAAAGTATCCCTTGACTTCACTAAAGAACCTCTCTCTCTCTCTCTCTTGCTTTCTCTCCCCCCTCTCTCTCTGTCCCTCTCTGTCTCTCCTTCACAGTTGCTTTCCAAAACTATTTTCCCACTGTTTAAGATTAGTTCAGGGTAAACATGAACCCACCATTTCTCAGGCTGCATCTCAACCTTAATAGACCCTTAAAGAAACAAAAACATAAGATTTTTTTTTTAAACCAGCTGAGTATTAAAATAGAAATGACAAACGACAAATAATTAATGCACTCGATTCATTTTATATCGATGAGTGTCAGGTGCAGAAAACAATGATTTACAACATATTTCTCAATTAATCCATATTATACAGTTGCTATACAGGTTTATTTACATTTCCTATACATTCTACAAGAAAACCCTTTTTTATTTTTTTTATTTTTATTTTATTTTTTTTAGATTTGTAAATATTGCAGTAAAAGCTCTTGGCTTTCGATGCCAACCACTTTTAATTTAAAAAGCCACTTCCACATGTGTATAAGTCCATTGAAAAAGGTTTCACACTGTGAAAACCCACATGAAGAGTTCAGGGCATTTTTAAAATAAGACGGTGCGTCATGACTTAAAGAAAAAAAAAAAAAGAAAAAAAAAAAAAGCAACATTCAAATTAAAGAAAAAAAAGAAAATACAACTAATTTTTTTTTTTAAATCATAAGCACGGAAAGAGGTAGAGCATGGAAAACACTGAGGTGTCAAACACCAATAAACTGGTTAAAAGATCTTTTGAATCACCAGAAGGACACCCATTTTCTTAAAAGGAAAAGTCTTTTGTCAGTGGCTATTGTCCCCGCTTGAATAGGCTGCCAAGTCTGGCCAAACATATTCAGCACCAGTTAGTTTAAAAGCAGGGAGAAGCTCAGTATGTCAATGACGGCCGAGTGAAGGGGAAAACCCAAATAGAGAAGAGTATCGGCTTGAAACAATGGCATTCCGACACTGGCCAGGCCGCCACAAAGGGATGAGCTCAGCCTACATATCAGATTTCCAAAAGCAGGAGGGAGAGAAGGGAACCCCCACTGGCCTTTCAAAGTCAAAAGGTTGACCCACCACAGTCAGAAAAACCCAGGACTCAGGACCAAAGTGAACTGCCAGGAGGTTTTTTTTCCCCCCCAAACACAATACTGAAAGTGGTTCATCTCTGGGAATAGTTTCTGTTTTAACTCTAAAACAGCAGACGGAGGAACGAAAAACCCGAAGTTTGATATCACAGCCAAGTTTCCATCTGTGACCGACAAAACGTGGCGAATACGCGTTTGAAATGTCCGTTGCTTCTGATCAGAAATGATAGAACGAATCAAATAAATAGAGGAAAGGAACAAACAGTGTTCCAGAAAGATTTCGGAGGATCAGCCAGGAAACCCCCCCAAAAAAATAAAAAGAAATGAGAAGAAATACGTTAAATTTTTGATCCTCTTCCAAAAAAAAAAAACCCCCCTCAAAATATTCTGACATTCAGTTGACAGTTTAAAAAAATGAGGTAATCAAAATAAAATTAGAAAAGAGGACAAATGGCGAAAAAAAGCGATTCATCCACGCTGTCCAAGATTCCAATCTGATGTGCTTGTCTTTCCTAAATCACAGTCTTCTGGCTCTATGGTGGAGGTTCTTCCAGTAGAGACGGTGCGAGTGTGTGGCCTCCTAGCAGCATTGAACGCACACTGTGAGATGGCGGTGGCCTCATTGCTCCCGATGAAGACGTTATCCAATTATCTGCGAAAAATAAAAGGACCAAAGACTAACCACCACAGTGATCTGTCAGGTAGAAAAAGGCAGGAAGGACCCCCCACCCCCAAGTGTTTGGAGCCACTCTCCGAGGGGTTGAATTTGAATGTCGGGTGCTCTGTGAGAACGTTAGTGGATCCTTCGTCCCTGCATCTGCCTGTGCAATGAAGAGACGGGTTACTGGGCTCCTTCCGGGTTTCCTCTTGAACAGCACCTGCAGAGAGCACGAGCAATTATTTAATGAACCTTTTCTCCAAAAAATTTATAAATTAATTCAAAAAATAATTTCAAAGATGCCTTCACATGCTTTCCAGTTGATCTGCAGTTGTTACCTTTTTTGGCGACTCAAGGAGGAGCCATCGAGGGGCATCCAACAACTTATCCTACCCATGGCCTTAGGAGAGAGAGAGAGAGAGATATTAGAATCATATCAATGGGTTAAACTGAAACCATGCTAGCATTCGAATGCTAATTCTGCTGCATATCATCTCAAAGCGCCAGACTTCAGATTCCATTCCCAGAGCCTTGGCCTGTCTACCTGTCATTGTTGGCTAGTTTTACCCGAAACTCTAAACACCTGCCAGCTGAACTGCAGGGGTCTTGTGGGCGCCTCCCCCCCACGGCGAGAGCACAGAGAGCGCGTTTGGCACTTGCGCTGACTTTTACATTAACGACTCCCTCTTGGACCCGTTTTTATATACTGTTATATGGTTTGAATTTCTATTGACAAATTTGAATGAAATTGCATGAAAATATTCAACCGGGTGAGTGGGAAGTGAGGAAGTGAAGTTCAGGGGATATGAAAGGACTTTTCACAGGCTTTCGGAGGCCTGAAATGCACTGAGGGAGTCTCACATCTGAGGCCCGGGGGCCATACAGGGCCTGCCTTCATGAGCTCAGGGGCTGGAGAAGGGAGGGAGCGAGCGAGTGGAGAGAAAGTGGGGGAGAAGCAGGATTGGGAACTCAGGCCAGCTGAGGGGCCCAGCATGGATGGCTTGCTGCTGTCTGGATGGTTAACTGCTCCATCTGGCTCTCAAACACACTCTCTTTGGCCAGCACGCTACAGGCACTAAACCTCCGCATATGGACCAGCAACAGCAACACCCTTCTGCTCCATATACAGCTCGTAGGCAACTAGGCTGATCTCAGAAACATCTGACCATTTCAGTGGGAGTTGAAACGGAAAAGTATGAAAAAGATCAACGAGGCTCGGTAACACCGCTACGTGCTAGAGAAAGCCTACAGAGAATTGGTCCGAAGTGTTCTGAGTCTAGTTACATCCTCCAGAAAGGGTCTATAAGAGGAAGGGAGGAAACACGTATAAATCAAAGCGAAACGTTGGATTCCTTGATGCATTTGTGAGTGTATACGTATACAGACCTCCCTTCTGGCAAAAAAAACCCTGAGGGGAAAATGCCAAGACAAGATCTTCATTTTTCCTTATGTTCTTAATGGAAAAACGGCCCATGTACCGGAGGAGGCTCTGGCAGGGAGCGTCAAGCACCTTAATTCATTCTGATAGACAAACACTCCCATAAAAGGTATGCTCTGGTAAATCACGCCCGAGTCCATGAAACACCGTTCTAGCTAAAGGCGCGCGCACGTGTGTGTGTGTGTGTGTGTGTGTGTGTGTGTGTGTTTGTGTGTGTGTGTGTGTGTGTGCACTGGAGTTCCTGCCTAAAGAAAGTGTTAGTGGGAATTTCAGGATGTGGATCCAGATGTCATGACAGACAGAATCATAAGCAGCGATTTAATTAGTTCGCCATTCATTAGCGTGTACTGATTAACTCCACTCGGCTAAAGGTCTGATGCGTCAAACATTTTCCAAATGTGCGTGTACGTGTGTGTGTGTGTGTGGGTGTGTGTGTGTGTGTGTGTGTGTGTGAGAGAGAGAGAGAGAGAGAGAGAGAGAGAGAAAGAGAACACATTTTTAGGTTTTAGACCTCAGGTTTTATGGAGGTAACATTAACTAAATAATGACCACCTACAAAAATAAATAAATAAATAAATAAATTATTTTGTTGTTGTTTATTCAGGTTTCTTGCAATATTAACTGAATTACATGCCAAAGCATACGGCAGCCATGTTTATTTTATCCACAATTTATTAAATTAATTCACACTGAATATCAAATAATGTCTCAATTATTATCATCATCATCATCATTATTATTATTATTATTCCTAATTAATGTTAAAGACAGAAAACATTAAGCTAATTCAGGTGTTTATTATTTATTTAAATTTAAAGGAACGTTAATTATTATAATTACTTTATTAACATGCTATATGATGTATTACATTATATTATTACATTCCTGCTCTGGTCATTATTTTCACCAGTACTCTAAATACTATTAATTATGAGAACCTTAACCCAAGGCATCATTATTATTATTATTATTATTATTATTATTATTATTATTATTAATAATGATAAACCCTTTGCAGAATGATCATATCTTATGTTCTGTAATGTAATATTTCCAGTCTGTGAGATTTTGTTTGGTTTTCGAGTCGTTTGCTGGGTGTTTATTCTCAGAGCCGTATTCTGAAATGTGACTATTTTAAATATCACACTTCACAAATCTCTAATGCTCAGCCAGTGAATTTTAAATGTATGCTTAGTGGAGACACACACTCTCTCTCTCTCTCTCTCTCTCTCTCACACACGCACACACACAGCATTGTAGTCCTACTGTACAGTATCACTGGCAAAATCTATTATAAATATAAATACACCTCCCATGCAGTTACAGCTGCATTACTGTTACTATGAGACAGAGAATAGCTAGCCTAAGCATTAATAACTTCTCCCAGAATATATA
>JBCNYH010000008.1:14867554-14892020 GCA_039654325.1 Tandanus tandanus | reverse complement strand
AAACACTTCACCACCCCCACCTTCATCCACCCACTGGGTTTGGTATTAGTGGGTGTTTTACACAGGGAGATGGGTTCGGGAAGGAAAAAAAAAAAAAAAAAAAAAAAAAAAAAAAAATGCTACAACGGAATGACGGAACAGGGCCACGCTAGTTGGCAGGGGCATAAAAAATATAATAGAAAGTCCTGGATACAAAATCTGATCCGGTTCATTTCAAAATCCAACAGAGATTGAGTGTCTCCTTGTCCAAATCACCCCGTTTTGGCAGAAATGGCATGTAAAATAATCTTTGGCGAAGGTAAAAATCTTGTTTCGGTTAGTTTTTTTTGTTGTTCCCATGTAGTACATACTAAAACAATTATTCACCTCCTATTCGGTGGACATCACACAAGTTCCCATTTAGCCTGAATACAACCAAACACCGAGACTGTAGCATTTAAAAATCACTCACAGGTCTGTAAGACATTACTTCTAGTAGTTTAGAGAATTCTCAGGGAGGCGTATAGGGTTTGTAGGTGTATATTTACAGAAAGGAGTTTGTGCATGAAGTGTATACTTTTAACTTGCGTGCTGAATCAGCTATAAAGCTCCAGTACAAAACTAAAGAGCCAATCACTAAACTCAAACATGCTTTGGCTGAACGAGGAGGAGAAAATGAAGTTTGAGCTTTTGCCAAAACATTTCTTTAGCCTTTAGACCTTTGTTGGAAGAAATCCCAATGAGAGTCTGATCCCTGCTGTTGGTTTATAAGCAAGGTTAGAATTACTGAAATGGGGGGGTGGGGTTGGGGGTGCACCTGAACGTCAATTTTCTACAGACTTCCTCCCCATCGAATACACATCAATCACTAATAAAATGAATGATGAAGTCATTATTGAATATTTGTGCGTGTGTGTGTGTGTGAGGGGGGATGACAACTCACTCCGGGCTCCACTTGTGCTTTATCTGCGATGTCAATGTGCACCACGTCAGCCGTCTTCCAGACCTCTGGGTCTAATCCATGAACCTGGTTATAGAGCACAGGACATGAACACAGACAGCACACACACCCTGAATAAGAGAAAGACTACAGGAGGGCTCGCGATGTCCGATGGCTCATTCACTTACATTTTCTGTGAATCCCATATCAGGTTTGTGCCATGTCTCAATTTTGATCATAAAGTCATCTTTCATGTACTCATTCTGCAAAGGCAAGGAGATATTCTGTGTTAGATCCTGAGATGATGCACGGACTCCGAGCTGTCTACACACTACTGGAGAACTCTGTTTAACAAAAACGGGTTGCACGGCCAAAGTAAACGTTTAAAAATGACACTGGATACAAACATGTGATTCATTGCCAATGCAACTGCCGTTACACTGAAACAAGAGGCCAGACTGTAAAACTGAACACTACTCACCGTCACAACTGAAGCCAATGATGCAGCAAGCGATGAAATGTAGCAAGAAAGAAATAAAAATAAATCAGTCGTTAGCCCAACAGTATTTCATGATTCATAAGCAGTCGCTGAAATGTACTCGACGGTATTTTATTACTTATTTCAGAACCACAAACACTCAATTGAACATGGAGGATTCGATATTTCAGGGGCTCGTGTCAAAATCTCAGCAAAATATCAGTTTTAGTGCTACATGAAGAATGTGTGAGTGGGTTGAGGGGAAAAACGTACTGGTACGGCAGTATGGGTAGGCATTCCAGGCTTTTTCGTGGAACACTAGAGCCCCCTCTGGTGCGATCATCTTCACAAATCCAGGCACTTTACTGTAAGAGGAAAAGAAAGACTGAGACGTGTGTCACTTCATCATTACAAGAGTTCCTCTTTTTGTTCCGTTTTATCTCATAAGCTGATTTCACAATCATACATCACTAATTTGGAGGGGGGAAAAAAAACCACATTCGAAATGCATCACAAGCATAGAGACATTATTTGCACTAGGGTTCAATAATTTTAGATGATGTGATTAAAAAAATTACATAATTTTTTTTTTTTTTTTTTAATTTGAGACAAAATAAAGGATACATATTACTTATTAGCCAAGCAAGAGGTCAGTACAATGAAATTCCAGACCAAGGTTTATATGTATTGACTGAGCGATAGTGAGGTCTGGAATTAAGGAGGTTAAAGGCTTTGGACAAATATAAAGGCTTCCTGGTGAAACCACCCCAGCTCACGGGCTGAGTAGCTCTTATTCAATTGTTCTACATCTTGTTTTGATTCTGCGTCTGTTTACATTAACAATAACAAGACAGAGGAGCAATCTTGTGCATGCATGTTAAGATGGCAGAGCAACACAACAATTAATAGGAATCTAAAAAATAAAAATAAAAAATAAATCCGAGATCGAGTGTTCTGTGCTGTCACGGGCAGTGTAGTGGTTAGGGTGCTAGGGCTCATGATCGAGAGGATGTGGGTTCAAATCCCAATTAGGCCCCCACTGTGCTTAGACCCCTGGGCAAGGTCTCAACCACAAGTGTGGCTCTGTCCACCCAGCAGCATAAATGGGTACCAGTAAAAAATACTGGGAAGGCAACCTACAATGGACTAGAGTCCCATCCAGGAGGAGTCCTAGTTGTTTCACACTACAGAATCCGGGATAAGCCCTGGCTCTGATAAGCCACTAGGATAAAGTGTAAAAAGCCCAACATATACATATATACATACATATATATATGGGTGATAAGTGCAAAATGAGAATCCTGAAAAACTTCGCTGCCCCCACTCCATACCAGTAGGTGGCGGTAATGCACTAAATAGCTGTTTGGCAAACCACCATAAAACAACAAAGAAGAAGGGACAACAACCTCGACCAGCATCAAGAAAACAAAGTGTGTGATTGTTAAAGGTAGTTTTAACAATATATTACCATACTTAAAAACAAAACAAAAAAGAATTCCGAATTAATCTGGGACCTTAAAAACAGAATTCCAGATTAATATGTGATTTTAACACACTGTATATAAAGCCTGTGAATTAGCTGCTACTACACAAAAATATAATAAAATGAGAGGTATTCATATAAAACTGTTTGAGATAGTGTTCCGTTAAACTCAAGTACTGAGCAGCGCAGTGGTATGAAACGAAAAATAAAAAGAGTAAAAATAATTTACCCACATTAACCCTGCTTTGATTTATTACGCAGACAGTAATTCAAATCTCACCAACCTCTTTAAGTGGTAGATCTTATGCGTGTATTGTCCTTTCTCTCCCTCTTTTTCGTACGGTTCATTTTTCAGCACTTCGATGCCCTCACCGCCACCGGTCTCGTTCTTGCTGGCCTCAGCCACAGAGAAAAGCTGGCCCACTTGGTACTGTGCGGTCGGAAAACACAATTATCAAAGCTTATTAACATGGAATTCTCCTTTTATTTGCAACCATCAAGCCATTCAACCATCAAGGAAACCGGTGGTCAAAAGAAACAAACACACTGGCATTCGAAGATAGATGAGAGTACGAGAAAATGTACCAATCAGCCTGCGATTCAAATCGATCCATTAAAGCTGCTTGATTCATTCAGTCCAGGAAAAAGAATCAGATCAATACTCAGACTCATGTGTGTAACTGTAAGGTCTGGGTCATGTCTAAAGGTCCGGAACAAAGACTTTGGGGATGTTTAAGAGAAGAAAAACTAACATTATTATACATGTAATAGGTCTATCCCAAGTCTCTGTATTGTTTTAACACCACCAGAGCACACAGACTCTAGTACAGGAAGCGTTTTGCGATGTAGAGATACAATAGCCTCCTTGTCAATACCAAATCTAGTGAAGCCTGAGAAACGGACAGCTGCGTTCAGATAAACAACAGATTCATTTAGATGCAGTACAAAGCATATCGGCACCATTACATTATAAACCAGGCTCTTTTGAAGCACTCTCAACTTACACAAAGACTCGCACAAAGTGCTACTTCAGTCATGGCAACTGTTAGCAAATTAGCACAGCAGTAAACAGGAGGGAAATACAACTGTAGCTCAATGTTTAGGCTATAAAATCTGTAATCCATTACGCTCAGCCCTCAAGCATTCCACGTCCAGCATGGAGATGGAAATCCTGCGCAGGGCCGCCACATGGCTATGGGGCCCCCGATAAAAGCTATTCTCTCTTACACCATTACAAGTAACCTGCAGTACACGCACTGGGTCTTCTGATGAACTAGCATTTGAGTTATTCTCTTAAATTTTGCTGATTTTCTTTCGCTATTTTTTTATTCAACCAATAAAAAAACAGGCTGCCATGTCCAAGCACATTTACACATAGGAACATTGTTGTACACATAAATGGGATTTTTACACTTTGAATACACTTAACAGTTTAGAGCCGTGTCATGATTTTTACCCCTATTTTTTTTTTTAACTCAAATATAGTTGCCAAATATGCCATTCATTTATTCATTCTCTAATCTGCTTAATCCAAATTAGGGTCGCGGGAGGCTGGTGCCCATCTCAGCTGACTCTGGGTGAAGGCGGGGCACACCCTGGACAGCTCGCCAAGCCATCACAGGGCCAACACACACACACACACATTCACACTCACACTTTGGGGTGATTTGGAACCGTCAATTACCCTACTGTGCATGTTTTTGGACTGTGAGAGGAAACCAGAGTACCCGGAGGAAACCCACGCAAGCACTGGGAGAACATGCAAACTCCACACAGAAACGCCCTGAGCCCAGGATTCAAACACAGGCCTTCTTGCTGTGAGGCGGACGTGCTAACCACTGCGTCACCGTGCTGCTCGCCAAATATGCCATGAATATCCAAAATACTCATTTATATATTTTTGAAATAGTCTTTCAGCTTCCAAATCAAAACACTGAGCCCAGTATGGAGCGGATGGAAAGGGATTGCAGCCTGGAATTTTTTCAAATCTTGCTGTGCCGAACAGTTTTCAAAGATTTTCAATCTCCTAACAACCTTAACCAAATTCCCATCTATATGAATGATTATGTCTTGCTTGTTAACACCATGACACTGCCCCTTTAAAGAGCTGCACAAAAAAAAAAAAAAAAAGCAAGGAAATGTAATGTGAAGCCTTTGTTGGTTTCAAACTGTTACATCATCATTACCAGTTCCTTCTGACATTACTGAGAATGAGAAAATGTCAAATGACAGAGCAGAAGGTAAAATACTCACCTCTTCTACCGAGCACGGCAAGACCACGCGGCTGAAAAAAGACACAGACAACAGAATGAGAATCAGAGACATACACGTCATATGAAACAAGGGAACACAGGTCCTGGAGAACCCTGCACAGTTTAGTACTTCCTCTCCAACACACCGATTCAACCAATCAGGACTGGATTTTAGAACCTGGGTAAAGGAGGACATAAACATGCCGGATCATTCATCCTAAACCCTTCCTGTGCAACAGCAGTGAAGAGGAGAATCCCCCCCCCCCAAAACTCCCCCAGAGCCCTGAGTCTAGAGACCTGGCGGCTTTCTGATCACAAAGCTCAAAGATGATTTATTTTATGAATAATCAAACTCCAAACCCTAGGCCATGTCAACGCTTTACAAGCTCAAAACCACAGCATGTAAACGGCAACGTTCGAGGAAACTTCAGAGCGAGACACCGAGCCAACACTGAGAGGTGAAAAACAAATAAATAAAAAAAATCGCTATTGAAATTCAACCTTTCAAAATAAATAAATAAAATCAGTAGAGACTAACTACACCGGTGTAGTAATTAGCACTTCCGCCTCACAGTAGGAAGGACCTGGGCTCGAGTCCTGGGCTCGGCAAGGGCATTTGTGTGGAGTTTGCATGTTCTTCCTGTGCTTGCATGGGTTTTTCTCCATGTATTCCGGTTTCCTCCGGCAGGCCAAAAAACATACACGTTAAGCTAACTGGCTGTTCCACATTGGCCCTAGGTGAGTGTGAACATGTTGGCCCTGTGTAGGTCTGGCAAGCTTTTCAGGGTGTACCCCCAGATTCACACAGTGTCGGCTGAGATAGGCTCCAGCCTCCCTGCAACCCTAGTTTTATTAAGTGGTTCTGCGAATGAGTCAGTGATGACTAACTAGAGCTGACTTGAGGTTCCCCCTGCAAAAAGGAGAGAACAATTTTAAAAGATGATGTGTTCCATTTAGAGTCCGGTTCCTCTTCAAGTGTCTTCCTGATGGGAGGTTCCCTGGTACTGTCACCACTGGCTTGTTCAATCTATGATCTAAATTGACATCTTTTTACATTTCCATGTCGCTCCAGAATTTTAAAAGGGTTTTAATGAATAAAATTCAGTTCACGGTGCAGTTTGGTGGCTCTGTAAGACTTTACCGCAGGGACTGATGGGAATATAATTAGCTTAAGTGTAAACCTAGAGGGAAATGCTAGAAAACAAACAAGCTGTTGCTAATAAATAAGTAGCTAGCCCTGAAGATAAAGTGACACCCATATAACCACAGCGAGATTTCCCCTGAAACCTTCTCAAATGGCAGTTAAACCGCTAGTTTCTTTTCCGTGGCTTCACTTTCGACATAAAAAAGTTATAAAAAGTCTCACTTCCGGTTAGCCTCACTATTTGTAGCTTTAGTTAATATATATAGCTAAATATTTAGCTTTCTAAACTAACACCCTCAACCAAAACCTACTTAACCGTTCTCTCACACCTTACGGCTTCACGACGCCTACTAGCAACTAGCCATCTTCCCTCCTCCCTCATACAATTAGCATGCTAGCAAGAGTTAGCAGAGTTATGCTAACGCAGCTAAGCTGGGCCTCAAACAAGCCGGTATCCACCTTCACTAGCCGAATCAACCCTCCCCAACAAACAACAGCGTATATATGATAATGACAAGCTCACTTTATACCCTTTGTACACTATAATGAATGAAAGGCAGCACAAACACGCCCCAAACGAGAAAAAACTAATTAAAACTATAAACACTTTTCAACTCACTACTCCTTGATGATCACCATCTTCTCTCCAACCGTCTGCGCATGCGCCTGGAAGTAAACGTCAGCTTTCAGAGCAACAGGCGTCACCCCGCCCCCCGTAACTTGTGATTGGCTGATCTTTCAGCAGCTCTAAGAATACACTGGTTCCTACTGTATAATAATAATAATGATAATACTAATAATCATTACTGGATCACATTAACACCGTGAAGCCGTGCATAATTCATGTGTTTACTGGGTAAACGTTCGTGAGGAATAGAAAATGTCAACACACCCTAAGGGTTTCCCAGAAGAAAAAGAAGCTTATGTAAATTATGCAAAAAGAGATCATGTGAACTCACCTCAGACAGTCATGTAGACCTAGCCAAAAGAACTATCATGCAGTTGCTGAATTCTGGATTGGTCAAAAGTTATATAGTAATCTTCTATAACAGCAACTCAATCTTACAAATTAAAGGTTTGTATTAAAGTTTCCCTTTCACTTCCCAGGGATACTAAATAAAGATGAAATACAGTGTTATCTCTTAGAAATAAAAGGAAATCAGCCACACTGTCTGTGTCCCCTCCACCGGGCATTGGTGAGAGTTTTATTCTCTCACTCACTTATTTGCTGAATCGCTTAATCCTATTAGGGTCATTCAGAGACCAGAGCCTATCTCAGCCGACACTGGGCAAAGGCGGGGTACACCCTCAACAGCTCACCAGACCATCGCAGTGCAACACACACAACCAATCACACTCACACCTAAGGGCAATTTGGAACAGCCAATTAGCCTAACATGCATGTCTTTTGGTCTGTCGGAGGAAACCGGAGTACCTGGAGGAAACCCACACAAGCACAGGAAGAACATGCAAACTCCACACAGAAACACCCTTGCCAAGTCCGGGACCTTCTTACTCTGAGGTGGACGTTCTAACCACTACGCCACCATGCCGCCCTTCTGGTGACCCTAATAAAGGATAAATTGGTTACGAAAAGGCATTTCTCCCAGCAGAACTGTTGTATGTGGAGTGTTTTTGTTGTTTAACCAGTTTGCAAAAACTTCAAAGACTCCTGTGCATGAAAATATCAGCAGTTTATGAGACCAGCTGTATATGAAATACTCCGACCGGCTCATCTGGCACCAAAAGCCATGCTAGAGTTCATCAGCCCATTGTTCAGGTGTTTGACGTGAACATTATCTCAAACTCTCGACCTGTATCTGCATGAGTTTATACACTGGCTGAGTGGATGAGTGGGTGTGTAGATGTTCCTATTAAAAAGGCCAGTGAGTGTAATTTTCTAATATACATAAAAGTACGTTGGGTGAAGGTGCATGTCTTTTAAATGTGATCACTCACATTTAATACTTCCATCTCAGTGTAACTGCTCTCACTTGGTCAATTCCTGAACTGTTTAATCCTATTAGGGTCGCAGGGAGGCTGGAGCCAATCTCAGCCAACACTGGGCAGAGGCAAGATAAACCGTTCCTCAGACCATCGCAGGGCCAACACACACAACCATTCACACTCACATTCACACTCCGTCAATTTGGAACAGCCAGTCAGCCTAATGTGCATGTCTTGTGTGGACTGTTGGAGGAAACCGGAGTACCCGGATGAAACCCAGAGAAGCACAGGGAGAACATGCAAACTCCACATACTATAGAAACACCTCATCGAACCAAGGACGTTCTTACTGTGAGGCGGATGTGCTAAGCACTATGCTGCCTCAGTTCCAGTGTAGTATACTAAAACAATTATGCGTCTCTGGTTCGGTGGATGTTGCTGAATTGAAGTGTCCCCTCAATGTTCTTGGTGCTTTTTGGGAACAACTGGACTCTTTATTCTTCAGCCTTTATAAAAATATATCTGCTAATGATGTCGTTTTTTCTAATCCAATCCGAGTTCATTCGCATCAGCATGAGAATAAGCATGAGCAACTCCAAGAAAAGTAAATTAAACCCTTTTATTGAGACGTTTTTTTAATTGAGAAATGACTGAGATATTTCTGGATGAGAACATATGCAAAATCTTTTTTCTTTTTTTGTTAAAAAGACATCGAATCACTGAAGAGCAAGAGAACCCATGCTTTAATACTGACACTCGATTCACACAGATGTCAGATCAGATGCATTTTTCATTTTTTTCCACTGTTTTCAATAAAAATATGAAAATGTTTGTTCATCTTTTTTTCCCTGTGTGTGTATGTGTGTGTGTCTCTTTAATAATATAAAAATGTATAATACTGATTGCAAAACACTTGTTTTAATTTACAAAAAAATAACTGTAATAACAATTACAATCCATAATTATAACAATAACAATAATTATATTAATAAAAATGAAAAAAAAAAAAAAAAAAATCAAATGAAACCAACCAGTCAAAGCCGTGTGGTCCTTCACTAACACAAACAGCAAGCGTCTTTTATACAAAATACCATTTTGGTATAATCTTGTCTTTTCTCCCTCACCGACACGTCCATCCTTGGGCAAGTCTGCATATATCAATGATTCTGTTACAGTGTAGGTGGAAGCATAAGGATTGTATGCTCTCTGTTTAATCTGACACAGTGGACAAAATGAGGCACGTATTTGTGTCCTAACCTTGTGTGATCCTTTCTGCTGTTTCCAGAGGAATGGCATGCATCCAAATGTTCCACTCCTACCATTTCAGGACAAAAAAAAAATCCAAAGTAGGTCAGAACTTTCAGCATTTAGATGAAGGAAAGAATCTCCCAGGGGAAAGAAATTTATACCCGTTCCCTGTGGGCAGTCGGATGGTATGGGAACCAGGGCTACTCCCTGTGGAAGCTGTGGGAGAGGGGGCAACTCTTTTTGGCTCCATCTTCCGATGGCCATTGGGTGGGTTTTTAGAGCTGGGCTCCATCGACTGGAGTCCTGTGTCTTGAAGTTCATGGCTGGGCAGGTTGTGACCTTTGCCATGGCGAGGGGACAGATTAAGAAGACCTAGAACATCCCTTTGGGAGGCACTCAGTTTTGCTCCGCCATGAAAAGCCCTCATTGGTCCAGACTGATGCTGCTGAGCGGCGCTGGCCCAAAAGGTCTTTAGATTGTGAATGGCTTGCACTTTCTCGTCGATGGCAGCCAGTTTGAGGCGGTCGAGGTCACCTGGGCTGGAACGTGTGGAACCGGTGGAGGAATAAGACAGGGCGGGGGAAGGCGCGCTACCTGCGGGTGACTGGTGGCCTGAGCTGGGCGAGATGTGTCCGCTGTAAGGTGAGCTGGGGTATTTCAGCTTGAACTGCGCATGAAGGCTGTCAGAGGTGGGTGACGGCTGTGCGCTGTCCTTCAGTGATGTCTCCGACATGGCGGGACTGTTATAACCCGAGCTGATCTTCTGGAGTTTCTGTGATTTGATGCTAGCTCTACTACTGGGCCGACTGAAAGCGCTGGTTTCTGAGCAGCGGAAGGCGGAGCCTCCAGTTGGTGTCGGGGCATCACCTGGCCCTGAAATGCTGCCCCTCTGGAGTGTCTCCACTGCCCGCATGTGGCTCTGGGTCTCCTCTAGGATCTTTTGTGCCAGCTCCTGTGGGTCGAGAGGTGTGTTAGGAGCAGGCGGGTGTTCCTCCTGCGATTTCACCGTGCTGTCTGTCTCTGTGCTGGACTGATCCGACTCTCCAGTGTCCGAGTTGCCTGCTTTGCCCGTCTTCAGGAAGGGCGAGTTAGCGCTGGGGATCAGGCTAGCTGTCTTGATAGGCGATGTTGGGGTGCTGACGCTGCCTCTGGTTGACACGGATGCCACGTACCCTCTACCTGCTCCCCCACGGCCAGTGCCACGCTGATGCCCAGCTGGTCGAGGAAGTGTATCGCAATGGGTGCCCAGTGGTTCGCTGCTGATGATGCTGAAGCCTTGGTACTCATCGTCTTCGTGTCCACGGGCAGCACCATGTGGGGAAGAACGGCTACGCGGGACAGCTGAGTGTCGCTGCGGTGTGAACAGACTAGCATGGCGTGGACGCTGCCCGCTGGCATCTGACGCTCCGTCGGGCCGTGGCAGGAAGCTCATGGAGGAGGCAATAGAGCTTAGGCTATAGACAGAGATGGCATCTGATGCCAGACTGTCAGGACATGGGGGGGAGAAGGGGGGATTGGTGTAGCCTACAGGCAGCTGCTGGCACACAGACTGAGCTGAAGCCAGAGACTCCAGGGATGACGAACTGTCCAGGCTCAGACGCTTCGGAAGCTCAGTGGAGTCTAGAAAAATACAAGCAGACATTTATGTTTAGCCTTCTGAATGCAATATGCAATTAGTGAGACGTGTAATTAATTGCAATTCATTTTCACCTTATTAATAACTTGCTATACTCCACCCGTAATTTTTTAAAATCACGAGTCATGTGATCGCTTTATGTCATCGGAGGAAGGACGCTTTATCTCTGCATAGGCGCCTATTTAGAAAGGATTGTCTAAAACGTGTTGATTTGCTTACCAACTGTATTTAGACTTTAATTTGAAACGACTGCAGAGATTAAAGCTCAATGAGGGTAAGTAACTTAACTGGGAATTATTATAATTATTAAAAATAATAAGTGATATTGAACTCGGGGCGACATGGTGATGTAGAGGTTAGCACACGTCTTGGGTTTGATTCCTGGGGTCGGCGAGGGTGTTTCTGTGTGGAGTTTGCATCTTCTCATTGTGCTTGCGTGGGTTTCCCCGAGTACTCAGGTGTCCTCCCAAATGCCAAAGATATGCACATTAGGCTAAATGGCTGTTCCTGATTGACCCTAGTTGTGAGCGTGAATGTAAATGGTTGTGAGTGTGCGCGTCCTGTGATGGTATGGCAAGCTGTTCAGGGTGTACCACACCTTTACCCATAGTCGGCTAAGATAGTCTCCAGCCAAACCGCGACCCTAATAGGATTAAGCGGTTAGGCTAATGAGTGAGTGAATGAGTGATGTTGAACTAAATAAAATAAAATAAAAATCCTACTGTGATATTTTTGGAAATGATTTCATATAACAAACCCAGATGTCATCGGATATTAACGTTGAGCTCCCCACACCTGATCCATGTCTGAATATGTTTTAGAAATTGGTGAATCCTCTGTACTAGCACTGCTTGATGAGTCATCCATAATTATTTTCGGGAAGATTAGGGTAAATCATGCGTATATTGAACAGACAAAATATGTTAGCTGATACCTGCTTAGCACTGGCGCTAATGACCCTTTCTCACTTAACCCGCCGAAGTTCACGGAAATGCTTCTGCAGAACACCGCAGAACAACATGTGATTGTCGTCGCGTGTATCGCAAGTTGCCGCAGAGAACCGTAAGCAACGCAGCCTTCTACAGCTACCCGCGGTAAATTCTATCATGTTTGATTTTTCCGCCGCATTTCTGCGCAATGACTGAAAACGTGTAATTTACGCATGAAAACGTGACACCACCGCCAGCATCGTATGACCACCGTGAACAACACCTGAACATCGACAAGCACCGGTGGTACCACACAATGCTCACGGTGATCATACGTATTTATTTCATGGGCGTTTCTTCTCGCATTCACAATCATGAAAAACAATATGTTAATAACCACGGCCTAAAATGACACTGGCCATCGGTCTTACCAAACAGAGCCAGCAGAGACTGCAGGGCAAAGTGCATAGTGCGGCGGTTTGCTTGTTTCCCAGTCTTTAGCACCACCTCCTCCTGGCCAACCTCACACAGGTCAAATCCTACGAGAAAAAGAGATAATGCGCTTAGGAGAAATACAGAGACAGCAAGACTCCACGAAGTCCATACATGGAATACACACACACACACACACACAACACAGAATGTAACCTCGCAGGCTTCAGACAGCCTGTTGAGTCTGCTTCCGCACTTACCCAGAGCAGCCAGGAACTCATGACAGCCAGGCAGCCTCCAGAGCTGCACGCTGATGGACACCTGGATTGGGGCCAGTGAGAAATCCTGCTCCTTTTCTCCAGACTGCAGTTGGACCAGTACCTGGTGGAGCTGCCGAGAGAAAGATTTATCATGCGATGAGCGCTTGTTTAGAAACGGCTCTCGTTAACTTGACAGCGACTGATCAGAGAAAAGAAGCCTGATTTATCACTAGGGTATGATCAGAAAAAAAAGGCAGGTCATTGGAGCTGAATGCGATTACTGAAAGCACTTACCATTGCCACTACATTTTTAACAGCCTTCAAAGGGCAGGTTAGGAAAAAGAGAAGAGAAGAGAAGAGGGATTTAATGGCACGTGAAGCAAGCATTAGTGACTGAATAATATGCATGCAGTAAAATGCCTGTGCTTTAAATATCTGTAGCAGTGTATGCTGTGAGAAGTCAGGTGTTTGTAATCGGTTGCAATGCCTCACCCTGCTGATGAGCTGCTCTCCAGTCTCGGAGGCTGTAATGAGTTTGCACAGGGCCTGGAGAGCAGGAGGGGGAAGACCTGAGGACACACAGGACCAGAAGGCGTTGTGATTTCTGTCCTCTCAGCGGCTCTTTCACCACAAAGTATCAGGTGACCGGGATGCAAATATTGACGCATATTCAAGTTACAAACCCATTTCTACGTTCAGCCTGTATCTGACCTTGTATCGCTTTTATACTGAGTTAAAATATACAGGTGAAACTCAAAAAATTTGAATATCATGCAAATGTTCATTTCAGTAATTCAACTTAAAAGGTGAAACTAATATATTATATTGACTCATTACATGCAAAGTGAAATATTTCAAGCCTTTATTTGTAATAATTTTGATGATTACGACTTACAGCTTACCCCAAATCCAAAATCTCAGAAAATTAGAATATTACATGAAATCAATAAAAAAGAATTTTAGATACAGAAATGTCAGCCCTCTGAAAAGTATAATCATGTATATTAACCCAGTACTTGGTTTGGGCCCCTTTTGCATGAATTACTGCCTCAATGCGGCATGGCATGGATGCTAACAGCCTGTGGCACTGCTGAGGTGTTATGGAAGAACACGATGGTTCAATAGCGGCCTTCAGCTGTTCTGCAATGTTCGGTCTCATGTCTCTCATCTTTCTCTTGGCAATGCCTCATAGATTCTCTATGGAGTTCAGGTCAGGCGAGTTTGCTGGCCAATCCAGCACAAATATTCAGGGGCAGTGGTGACTCGGTGGTTAAGGTGCTGGCTTGCTGATCAGAAGGTCGGGGGTTCAAGCACCACTATCACCAAGTTGTCACTGCCCCTCCCCAGATGGGCAGCATGCCTCCTCACAACCCTAATTAGGATTAAGCGGTTCCGAAAATGAATGAATGAATTATATTCAGATTATAATTATGCATCATTCAGTACATCTATGATGTAATTAATGTCTGACAGTCATCCTTTATATATATATAAATATACACACACACACACACATATACACACATACAAATAGGCTGAAAAGTTCATAGGCTGACTAAGAAGGAGTAACCCCAGAGCAATGAAACATAACATAACTACACCAAAAGGATCCAAGCAATTAAAACCCCAATGGAAGACATGTGTAGACCACAGGGATGCTTATGTTAAAAAAGAAACCTCATTTGATCAAATTCGACTATTGCATCATGGTCATAAACTTTTCAGCCCGCCCTTGTAATGCCTTTGATGTATTTACTGTAATCAATACAAAATTATTTTATCTCATATTTTGATTAAACTTACAACCCAAATGCTTTTATATATCAATATGAGTTGACAGATGTTGAGCAGATGTTGGCCTAAACCTAGTAATTTGCATGCCTTAAAAACATGCCCTGGTGCGTAAGGATGGATCACCAGGAAAATCCCTGGTGCTTGTGGAAGCCATATTTAAAAAGGGAAGGCAGAGCAAACTACCCAGAGTTGTTTTTATTTCCCCAGTCATAAAATGATTGATGTTTTATAGCTCAGAGGCAGCACAGCACAGTGTAGTTCAATTCTGTATTAATGACTGGATGGTTGCAGGGTCAAATCTCAAATCTTCCATAAAGCCACGGCTGGGCCTTTAAATGAAATCGATCATGAAATTCAAAATATTCTGTCGATTCAGTTGATAAAGTGAATAAAAAGGATGCTTCAGGAGATTTTATCAGACTTGGGTGCATTAATGCATTTACATGAACAATATTTTTACTTAATTCATCAGTAAATCCGTGTTTCCTTATGAGGAAAAATCAAAAGGCATGTTCAAGAGTCCTTGCCCTATATGGAAGTAGGCCTGACCTCGGGTCAGTGGGTGGTTTTACATGGGGCACCATGTAACCTATGGAGGTCCATGTAGGTACTTCACTTTGGTAAGTGCGTGCTGTGGTCAATTAAGGCGTGGCTTGATGCGTTCAATGCACAGGCAAGATTATGCCGACAGATTTTCTTTTAATGAGTAAAATATAGATCCATTGGATAGAAGTGCGGCGGCACAGTGGTGTAGTGGTTAGCACATCCGCCTTGCAGCAAGAAGGTCTTGGGTTTGAGTTCCAAGCTTGACGAGGGTCACTCCGTGTGGAGCTTGCATGTTCTCCCCGTGCTTGCGTGAGTTCCCACCGGGCACTCGGGTTTCCTTCCACAGAACAAAGACATGCACATTAGGCTAATGGGATGTTCCAAATCAAGCCTAGGTGAGTATGAGTGTAAATGGTTGTGTGTTGGCCCTGCGATTAACTGACGAGCTGTTCACCATGTACCCCGCCCTCACCAAGAGTTGGCTGAGATAGGCTCCAGCCTCTCTGCAACCCCAGGATTAAGTGGTTCAAGAAGTGAGTGAGTTAGCGGACAAAAATTATTCATTCATTCATTCATTTTCTAAACCACTTAATCCTAATTAGGGTCACAGGGAAGCTGGCGCCCATCTCAGCTGACTCTGGGCGAGGGCAGAGTACACCCTGGACAGCTCGTCAGACCATTGCAGGGCCAGCATACGCACAACCAGTTACACTCACCATCACACCCAGGGGTGATTTGGAACAGTCAGTTACCTTACTCTGCATGTCTTTGGACTGTGGGAGGAAACCAGAGTACCCAGAGGAAACCCATGCAAGCACGGGGAGAACATGCAAACTCCACACAGAAACGCCTGAGCCCGGAAATCGAACCCAGGCCTTCTTGCTGTGAGGCGGACGTGCTAACCACTGTGCATCCGTGCCGCCCTGACAAAAACATGTGCGCTAAATAAATAAACAAATGTAAATATACAGCAGCTCTGTGAATTATCAATGATAAATGAAATTAGGTGTGATGAAGTTTAAAAAGCTTCTTAGAAAAAAATGTTCAGGCTGTCCTTGGTGGAGTGAACCTTTAATAGGTCTTTTGTTTGTCCGTAATCTATTAAACTTTTTTTTTTAAAGCTTTTCATAATTTTCTCGAGCTATGCGAAGTGCGAATAACCAATTAGAGCTTAAAGATACCACTGATTGACAGATGCCACCAAACACTGAGATCCGCAAAACATTTTCCGTAGGGAAACAACGAATACAAGTTTAATGACTCTGCCACATCAAAATGGAAGAGCAGTTCATTATTGCCGTTCGTAGAATCGTTCGTCGCTCATCACTTCCTGCGTGTTTTGTTTCACTTTAGTCAACAGTTCCACTTCATATACAGAGTGAACTCCCCTCGATTCACTGTGATTGGTTAAAATTGATGAGAATACCTAGCAGAGACTGCAGGGTGGCGCTGCACTGTTGGAGTCGGTCTCCGGGGTCCGCCATGGGGAAGAAAACGGCAGCGGGGAGGCCGGCACCGCCCGAATCCAACCTGAAGCCTACAGCACTGAGCAGAGCCTGCCAGCCTGGGACGCCGCCCACCTTGTTCTCAACGCTCTGCTGAGATGTGTACATGGAGTTCCGCTGACCGCTCTGAATCCGCTGGAGTGATTTCTCCACCTGGGGGGTTGGGGGGTGTTAAGAGAGACCGGTAACATTAAAATATTCACTCTACATGGGTGTCAACTGTCTGTGCTGCTGGGTGAACAATCAAGCATGACTTTAATCAAATGTACTGACGGGTAAAGGAAAGTGAGAACTGGAGTCAGACACCTGTGTCTAAAATAAACAGAGAGACTTTAGACTCGTGCAGCTCGCATGGTACAAAAATAAACAGATTCTGTGGCTGTAACGTTCGTGCTGTGATATTATAATTCACATCACACTCTAATGCCTAGGATGCTTTGTGTGTCTCTCACAAGATGCAGCAGGACCCTCAGGGCATCTCTGGCTTTGTCTGGATACTGCAGGATGTCAGCCAGGGCTTGGCTAATCAGAGACGAGGGACTGTTCAGCTTCACATCGCTGCCGATCAGCATGAAGCCTATAAAGCATGCGGAAAGATGAGAGGTTTTAGCTATGAAGTCAGCTATAAAAAGCGATCGTCTCAATGGCACTGTGGGTTTAAAATCACGGCCTAACCTGCCCAGTTGGACGGATGAGAGAACTGCTTGCTGCCCTGAAGCGTTTTCATGGCGTCGGCGAGGGCGACACTGGCCTTTGTGCCATTCAGCAGGGCTGTGTAGAAAGCGTGGACGAACATTTTGGAGGCAGCTACGGGAACCGGCCACAAAGACACCAGCACACACTGAGCACCTGCGGCTAAAAAGGCTCGGGTGAGTCCCACCACTCCGTCTGCCGTCACCTTACTGTCTGATTCCTGGTATGACCTGGAAAGAAAAAAAAAAAGCATTAACGCTATTAGCATTAGCCTCAGAGTGAGGCTGTTAGCTGATACAGCTGAAGGCAACTGGAAATTATCTGTAACTCTACTGAGAACAAGGGAAGCAGAGCATGGCCTGTTGAACGCTAACGGCGTATGTCGTGTATGGGTGATTACACTGAATAATTTGAATGTTTTCCCGTATTAAGAGAAGCATGGAAAACACATTAACTTGAAGAAAAGAGAGAAAACTACACTACAACTTAATAACAAAAATATACCAAGGTCTAAATCTGTTGAGTATCCTTTAAAACACACACACACACACACACACACACTGACCCCAAGACCACCAGTTTGACGGGCAGACGGAGGTCCAGGATGTCTGCGGCTGTAAGTAGAAACTCCTGCAGAGGCGGGCTGTCACACACGCTCTCAGCGTCGCTGGCGTCATCTTTGATACTGTAGCTAGACTTCACACTCCCCTCGGTGCCTCCGGATGCCCCGCCTGAAGTATTAGCACCATGCCCAGCGCCCACGTCCTGATTTGGTGCGAGCACCAGCGCCGCCAGCTTCCAGGAGACGTGTGTGGCGAAGTGGGCGCACTCAGCCTGGCTCAAGGCGCTCATGACCCGCTGCTTGGTGGCACCCGGACCGCTTAGAGACTGACAGCCCAGCAGCTCGGCTACCATGTGGGCCTCCTCCTCGGCAGAAGGCATTGGACCCCACAGCCAGCGCTCCATCACTGAGGCGGGCAGGCGGGGGTTTCCCACCACGGCTGCGGAACTGCCTCCAGGGCACAACGCCGGGCCAGCACGCCGAGGATGAACCTGAGAAAGAGAGATGGGCTATCAGAAAATGCGAATTCTGTAAAATACGCTCCATGTCCGACGCCGTTACACCTCCTGTATAGATCTCACACTAATATCACCGCTATTATGTTTCTTCCACCAGGAGAGAGACTTGCCTTCGCCCAGTGTCGGCTGAGATAGGCTCCAGCCTCCCTGCGATTCTAATAGTAGGATTAAGCAGTTCGGCAAATGAGTAAGCCATGACTTTTATAACCATCTCAGTTATTATTCACGTCAGTGGTCAAAAATGTTTTTAATGTTATGGCTGATCGGTGTATATACATTCATTCATTGATTTGCCGAAGCGCTTCATCCTATTAGGGTCAAAGGGAGGCTGAAGCCTATCTCAGCCGACTCTGGGTGAAGATGGGGTACACTCACACTCACACCCAGGGGCAATTTGGAACAGCCAATTTGCCTAAAGCCACACAAGTATGGCAAGAACATTCAAACTCCACACAGACCCCGGGACTCGAACCCAGGACCTTCCTGCTGTGAGGTGGACGTGCTAACCACTACACCACAGTGTGCATACGGTATATGTTTTTAAAGCCTGGAAAGCTGACCCATCGCCCTCACTCATTTGCCGAACTGCTTAATCTACTGGAGCCTATCTCAGCCGACACTGGACGAAGGCGGGTACACCTTGAACAGCTCGCCAGACCATCGCACGACAAACACACACAACCATTCACACTCACACACACCTAAGGGCAATCTGGAACAGCCAGCTTGCCTAATGTGCATGACTTTGGACTGTCAGAGGAAACCGGTGTACCCGGAGGAAACCCAAGCAAGCACAGGGAGAACATGCAGACTCCACTAAGAGCCCAGGACTCGAACCCAGGACCTTCTTGTTGTGAGTCGGACATGCTAACCACTACACCAGCATGCCACCCTTGCCTGGAAAGCTGTCTCTGTTAATTTCCAATAATTTATTTTTGTTTATTTGCTCATGTACTATGAAAATATTAACCTAGGGACTATACAGGCATATAATAACTAGTATTTATTAATCAAGCACGCTTAAAGGCAAAAAAACCCTAATTGTTTTTCTTTCCCTGTATTTAATATGCTAAAAACATATATTAACATATATAACACTAATAAATCAAGCCTAATGCGACACTCACTGCATTTGATTCTCCACTATGGCACTATGAATCTGATTTCTGAAGTTCCTTTTCTCTAAAAGTGTTGTACTTTCCACAATATTTAATATATGACTGACAGCCAGTAAAAGCGCTGACCTTGGCATTGGCCCCCAGGCTGCCGATGGAGGGCATGGCTATAAGGCTGAAGCGCTCGTACAGGTACTCGTTGGAGGAGCTTCCCTTCAGCAGAGCAAACGGGATGAGATAGAGCTCGCCTTCCAGAACCAGCACCAGCTGCCTGTGCCTGCCCACCGGCCCACTGGAGTGCATCAGACCCTGGAAGAGCCGGGGATGGAGAGACAAAGTGAGAAATAATAATAGATATCAAAGAAATCGCCACATATTCATCATCAACTTGGCACTTGTGTATCAGTTATTCCAAAACGGCAATACCATTAGGTTACACCCTATGCAGGGGGCATATCTAGTGAACAAGAGGCTATTTGGAACTTGGCATATTGAATTCATTCATATATTCATTTGCTGAACCGCTTTGCTAAGATAATCTCAGCCGACTCTGAGCGAAGGCGGGGTACACCCTGAACAGCTCGCCAGTCCATCGCAGGGCAACACGCACTCACAACCCCCTCACACTCACATTCACACCTAGGGGCAATTTGGAACAGCCAATTATCCTAATGTGCATGTCTTTGGACTGTAGGAGAAAACTGGAGTACCCCGCGACAACACATACAGAATTACACGCGATAATGCATACAGAATTATACAGCGCTCTAAAAGTACACTCGTATCCAAGACTCTGACTAGTGTGTACATGGTTATTCTTCATCCTGTCAACGAGACACGAAGGGGCGGTGTAAAGAGACAGACAAAACATCCTTTTCCTCTCCGAAACCTTGTATGAATGGAAATCAGATTCAACAAACATAAATAAATACAGATGTAATGAGAAGCATGTTACAGTGCCTCACCCCCTCCATAGGAGCGATGAGAAGGTCATAGAGGGCGCGTAGAGGAGGCTTGCTGAGGGTGCTGGAGCGTCGCGAGAGAGAAGAACTCCCCTCTTTCACTGGAGACACCGTGTTACTGAACAGACTCGTCATACTCTGACAGCTCCTGAGGCAAGAGATCATACAGAACATATCACACAGGCAGGATTAGAAAAGCAGTATAGATGTTCTGCTATACATGTTACATTATATAGCCACTAGGTGGCACTGTGTATCTATATATGCATGCAGGAACAGTCAGACCAGGGAGATGGTATCACAGCACTGGCTCTTACGTTTAGGAGATATAAATGACTATATGATGATATTATATCTCCTGCAAACAATTATGTTTCAGTGTTAGCTACTGTTTTTTTGTTTTGTTTTTTTTGCTAGATGTACCATATTGTTCTATGTGAAGTATATGAAAGATTAATTCATGTTTAATAAATGCATAGTAGCACGGTGGCGTAGTGGTTAGCACGTCCGCCTCACAGAAACAAGGTCCTGGATTCGAGCCCCGAGCTTGGTGAGGGCCAATCTGTGTGGAGTTTCCATGTTCTCCCTGCGCATGCGTGGGTTTCCTCCGGGTACTCCGGTTTCATCCGACAGTCCAAAGGCACACACATTAATGAACACTTTGTGGCTGTTCCAAATTGCCCCTAGGTGTGAGTGTGTGTAAATGGTTGTGTGTGTTGTCCTCAACGGACTGGCGAGCAGTCCAGGGTGTACCCAACCTTCGCCCAGAGTTGGCTGAGATAGGCCTCCGAGGCTCCCCGTGACCCTAATAAGATTAAACGGTTCAGCAAATGATTGAAAGAATGAATGCATTTGTTTTGTACTCAGCGGATTAAAGGAGCCGTGTCATGATTCTGACCCAAATTAAAGGGTACCTGTGATAAATTTGTAATACTAGCTATTTAAAACGATCACGTATGACATCAGCAGTTCTGTCAGACAACTTCAGTCCTTGCTTTTTTGTCAAGTATATGCGAGTGCTGCTACACTACTCTTACAGTAACCCCCCTCTATATTCCGGTTCACCTATCGCGCCGCCGCTATATTGCGTTTTTTTTTTTTTTTATGGAACATATCTCTTTTCCCCTGCAAATTCTCGCTATACTGCAGGAATCTGCAGTAAAAAATCACTGATATAAAATATATATCATAAAGCAAACGTATTTTAGCAGTTAGTACAAAGTCTTGTGTATCACAAGATGAAAAACGAGACTTGGAATACTAAAATAGTCACACTATTGGCTGAAGAAGGAGACTCAACCAATCAGAGCGTGCTTTCCATTCTCTTGGGCGCTGATTGGCTGCTGCTAACATGACGCCATCTCGGATAGAACGCCGGGAGGCATCCTGTATTGCTCAGTTTCTCGTGTATCACTGAGCGTTGTTTATTGTTTTAGTGTTTCGTGTGATTTTAAGTTTGGTTTCAAGCCCTACGATTTCGCCCAAATGCCCCGCATCTTCTAATCCTTCTGGTAATGAGCCCAAGTGTCAGAGGAAGATCCTGACCATTCAGGAGAAGGTAAAACTCCTGGATATGATTAAAGAAGGACGAAGTTACGCCACCATGGCCATTATTATAAATATGCAATATGTTCTATACATTTTACTTATACTTGCAAATATATTTTTTTGGTGTTCAATTATGTTTACAATGTGTTGAAAAAAAGTGTGTTTAAATAAGTATTTTAAGGCTTGAACTGTAAAAAAAGATGATTTTTGGGGTGGTCTTTCTACGTAGTGGATTTTAAGCTATCCTGGGGGGTGGGGGTACCTGTAACCTAACCCCCGTTTATCGCGGCTCACTGTACCACTAGGCATGTGCAGCGACATGTTTCCTTCTTCATTGGCTGTTCCAGCCCTGGCAGTGATGTGAACTCGTTCTTTTGTCCTATTGGCTGGGCTGCGTGGAGCAGACACCAGTCTAAGATAACACATTATCGGCCAGTGCTGAGCTGTGTCGCCAGGAAAATGGCGAAGTGCAAAGCGTACGGCCGTACAAACAACAAGCACATAAATCATGGAAAACATAACATTGGCACAGGCTGTACTCTGAAAACGTTTCCTTTCAGACGCAGTTCATTAGTCTTTGAAGACCACTTCAACCTGACCTGCTATCGGTGTGACCTCCAGATAGAACTACTTGGCACGAAGACCAAGCTTTTACGCCTAAAACCGGACACTGTTCTTACAAAATTCCGGCATAAAAAGTCAAAGGATGATAACGGGCACGAGCAGCACCTCGCCAAAAGGAACCAGTAAAAGGTAAAAGCCGTTGCTATGCGGGAAGTTTTATCACCTAAAATGTCGCTCGCTGCTTGTTTACTTGCGCTGGACGACCGGGCCCAACGCTGATTTATGTTAAAATAAGCTCTGTATCGCTTAAACGTATAACATTACGCACACATCATGCTGTAAGGATGACCAATACCGGTACCAAAAGGTCACGTAAAAATGCCACGAATGTCCAAATTACTTTAAATTCTATATTCAGTCAAAAGGAGTTTGAACCTGATATGGAGCGGATGGAAATGGACTGCATCATGAACTTCATGAAATCTTGTTGGGCGGAACAGTTTTTAAAGATTGAAATCATATTGCAAACCCCAAGTAAATCGGATGTATGAACCGAACTGAATTTTGTTAGCATTTATATAAACGGCTACGTTTTGTTTGATAACACAATTAAAGTTCCCCGTTCACTAGTGAGGATCCTGTCTGTGTTTTATCTTCTATTATCAGTTCGTGGATGAATATAAAGGTTTCCTAATGAAACCACCCTGCTCACCGGATTAGTATGTCTTATTCACCTGTTCTACATCTTGTTTAGGTTCTGTATCTGTTTACAATAACAATAACGAAACGGCATGACCGGAGGATCTTGTGTATGCGTGATAACGTGGCAGTACAACAGCGATTGGTAGAAAGTGGAAAAGTCTGAGATCAAGTGTTAAGAAACAGAAGAAGGGATACGATTTGAAGAGAAATAAAAAAGATGGTGATGTAATTAATATCATGGCGCCTGGTACAGGGGTCATTAACACCTGCGTACAGGAGGAAACAAATGGTTTCACAAAGACATTGTGGTCAATTCCATTTTATTTCCAGGAGATACCACTGTATTTCATCTTTATTTAATATACCTGGGGAGTGAAAGAACTCCTTTAATGCTATTTATGCTACTTTCTTCAAACAACCATGACACCGCTCCTTTAGCTAAAAATATAATTGGATTATCGAGCTGTGAGTTGTAACCACAATAGGTTGAATCATGTCGAGATAGATTAGGTATGATCACCAGCACTTTCATCTGTCTGAGAGAATGAGAGAAGGTATCGATTGTGGATTTCACACTACGCTAATAAACCTAGAGTGTTCATAACTCCTGAGAGCAGCTCAGACTCATTACATCAGAAGTTCTCGTCTCATTAAAATACGGTATAGACAGTGTTTTGCAGAATGTTCTTACATCCCCTCGCACTTTCTCTTCCTCCCTTTAATGAGTCCTTTAAGTGTTTTTTCCTTCCTCTGTCTTTTTCCCACACTTTAAATAAATGAGGAAATGGGATAAGCGGCTGCACGGCAAACTTTACCCTGACACCGACTCCCTAATGATCAACCTCGCCTGGAAGCTTCGTCACTGGACCATTCTACACCAATTAGCAGCTCAAACATTCACTAAATGTTCAGTGATTTAGCGATCGATCACCATCTCCTCTATTTTCTCTGGCTGCAATGTTTAAAATCACGCCCTAAGGGACAGGTGCAGCTGCGCAAGGATTAAAAAATCGTTTCTCACTCCCGACTAAATTACAGAGAAAATTTCAGAGAACACAGTAACATCATCCACAACCTCAGTTATATAATATGCCGTTATACCACAACACTGATCAGATTCTCTCTTAGATCGGATGAATGTGGTCATTCAATACATTCATTCATTCATTCATTTTCTTCCGCTTCTTCCGGGGTCGGGTCGCGGGGGCAGCAGCCTAAGCAGTGAGGTC
>JBCNYH010000008.1:14847942-14861405 GCA_039654325.1 Tandanus tandanus | reverse complement strand
TATATATATTTCATGGTATTTCCATGAATAGACTACCACTAGCAACCTGGAAGTGTCGCTAATGCAGGTTTCTTCAGTCTAGACCAATTCCATGAAAAGCACATTATTAATAAGAGCTTTTATTTATGAGTTAGACAGATGAGGCAGTGGTGGCTCGGTGATTAAGGCGTTGGCTTACTGATCCGAAGGTCGGGGCTCAAGCCCCACTATCACCGAGTTGTCACTGCTGCCCCCCTCAGTGCAGCTAACTGGGTTATCAAGGGCCAGCCATGTCTCTCACTGTCTGTGGTGAGAGGCATGTAAAAGAGCCATTGCTGTCATTCGTAAAGAGTAGGCCATTGGATTGCCGTCAGTGTGTTTCCGCCCAGTGATGGCCTGGCGAGCTGTCCAGGGTGTACTCTACCTTCGCCCAGAGTCGGCTGAGATGTACGCCAGTCTCCCCGCGACCCTAATTAGGAATAAGTGGTTGAGCAAATGAATTGATGAATGAATTAGACAGATTTTTTTCTACCAAAAGTGCCTTTATTGGACTGCTATATGAACAGGCCTTCAGCTAACCAGCTAGCTCCATGCTAACCGGCTGTCCTGTAAAATATTTGATGGTAAAAGGCCATAATGATATTAGATCAGGTTAATTGAATTGTAAGAAGAGATTGTGGATGTGAATATTTTCAAAAAAGTACAGTTTTCAGTTTGCTTTGCATGGATTGGAGCGGCAACATCGCTGAGCCCAGGACTCTAACCTAGGACTTTCTTTTTGTGAGGCGGACGTGCTAACCACTACACCACCGTGCCACCGATTATTATTAATAAAGCTCCTATGATGATTAATCAGTTGGTCTTAATAACGTTGTATCTTATACACTTCTCCGGCTGATTAAAAAATATTTTGGCTGGATAATATTTTTCAGTTTACGAGCCACTGGCTACAGAGCCTGTCATGATGGTAAATTTTTTTCTTGGATCTAGCTTCGTGTTCCTAACAATTCCTTTCTGTTTCCTTGTAACAGCTTTAACCCTAACTGTTATTATAAGGGATCACAAAAATTAGCTTAAAAAGACCTTCTTCCCTACTGTGACCCTAAGGGGGCTCCGTGATTTGCAGATAGACCCTGTTTGACTGCCATCATTTCATTAAATGAAAAACATGACCGGATTCCTGATTCCCATCTAGCTAGAAGGTATACTCTGCTATACCAAGGCTTACATCACATAAGGTCGAACAGCATCACCCCTGGGACTACTTGTGCAGAAATTAGAACCTGCTGTGTGTGTGTGTGTGTGTGTGTGTGTTATTGAACCTGTTAAAGAGGTTGTTTCTGGACACCATTCTGAGAAAGCCAGTCGGGTCAGTGACCGAGTTCAGTTTGTTGTTGAGCTCTTCAAACTGCTGGTCCAGTAGATCACCCGCCTCGCTCTCCGTTTCACTGCTGGAACACGCTCTGCCAAAGACAAACACAAGACATCATCACTCCCACGCATTCATTCCACACATGCCTTTTTAACAACCTTCAGAAGAGACACCACTCGAATCCAGTTGGATGCTGCAGCCATCTGCAGCCGGGAGTTAATGTGAGCTAAATGGTCGAGATCTCAAAGGAGGGAGGAATGGTATAGGTTCAACTCCCTGTCTCTCAAAGCGTTCACCAACCACGGGCGTCTGTGACTTCATGCATACAAGGGGGCGCATAGGGCTTTCCCTCAGAGTGTGTTAGGCCACCCCTGAATGCACATGCACAGCAGTTAATAAAGATTCAAGTAAAAGCATCACATGCTATGGAGGGGACAAATGCTTGCTTACGCCCCTCCCTGGTTGGTGGTGGTGACGGGTGGGAATTGGCTACAACTAAATGAGGAGATTAAATAAATAAATAAATAAATAAATAAGAGACCGCTATACAGATGAACGTCTATAATCACTTATTCCCTGCCTGCAAATCATGCCGAGTCTAGATTTCTTTGAATCTGCACATTTCCTATAAGCAACACCAATTTTATAGTCAAAATGGCTGAAAGAGGGCCGTAATGTGCCAGTCAGCACTTTGATTATGCAGCTGGCTGCAGTCTGAAGAGAACACGTCTCCACTGACACGAGAAACCGAGATAAGGAGGAGAAAAGGAGAGAGAGATAACGTAAACAGAGGGGGAAGAGAGACACAGAGAGAAAGAGAGAGAGGAAAAAAGAGATCATGTCCCTACAGTCCATGACGCAGAGCTGACTCACTACTGCGTGGTCCCATTCTACTTTGAACTCCAAATCTATTTATTTAGTAACACATTCAGTATCTCCTGCAGTACACCGGTGAGCCGTGTGGTATGGACCTGCATGCTATACGAGTATTGCATATTGAAAAGTGTAATAAACAATATGTATATGGTAATATATTCATGTTTTCCTGACGCATATAAATGTATTGCAACATATCTAATAATCCACATTTTCAATATCATATAACACAGCTGTAGGCCAGTGCATACGCATAAATTAAAATCATACAATATGATATGCCTTGTGGTATATAACAGCACTTATTATTATTCTTATTATATAGTCTCATATATAACATATCATCCTGTCCATGTAAACCTTGATTCATGTGAAATAAGTTGTGACAGTGATCCATACTGTATACTCACCCGCAAAGAAAACTATGGATAATAACCTGCATAAGTAACCATACATTTCAATATACATGCTTAATAGCGGAGCACCATTGATAAGGAAAAAGCATCTAACCATTGAATTGCTTTTGAAACGTCAAGAGAAACCTCTAGCTTCTGTGCCCATATGTCCATCCCACCGGCGTACGTGTACACATGGGAACCCTGTACTCGGGTCATGTAATTCTTGTGTTACTGAAATGTTCTCTAAAGCTACGGTTTCTAAATGGTGTACTTTACATGTTGAGACTAAGTTTGCATGTTTGGTTACCTCATTTTAATTCCCTTCTATAAACAAATTATTAAAATGAATGAATCTTGATATATGTAAGATATGTACGTGGGGTTTGAGAGTTCCCTCCAAAAACTTGTCAAGTAAGAAGTCATATTTGAGCTCTGCTTTTAGGCAGCGCTAATCTGTCTCCTCCTTGTGGGCGTCTGAATAACATTTTTGCCCCATGTTAAAATGAAGGCAGTTTTCCAGGATTTTGGGAATTTTTCCCCCCTTACTTTTCCTCCCTTAAATTAGCTGTAGCCAATCAATCCCACCCATTCAAACATTGCATCTCTATTACATATGACCACCACCAACAAGCGAAGGGCATCAGCAAGCATGCGACACTGGAATTTGTTTCAACATATTCCCATACACGGATCACCTCCAAAATGTAATGGCTTGTTACTTGTACCACACCGTACCCTAGAAATAAATTTCATCCAAATCCGGGTGCAACTTTTCACGTTATCTTGCACACAAACAAACAGAGACAGAGGCAACAAACAAACTCATGCTGATAAAAACCACCTCCTTGGTGAAAGTAATAATGCCTACACTTCTCAGGTGTAAAAATTACCATTGTTAATAAATTGCACTGTTATAGCTTTCATGATGTGCTGATACTGTGAGAAACATAACGAAATAATAGCTCCATTTAATGATGGGGTACATCCTACTACCCCAAATCTTATTAACTGTATTCTTAAGCGCATACACAGAACATTTAATTTTTACAACCACAGCAGCTCTACTCATAGCATCATACAGACAGAAAGAGGAGAGAGGAATGATTTTGCGCAAGGATGAATCCTGCAAATCCACTTTCAGTGTAGCAGCAATATATTAGAACGTACTTACTCTCTAATGTGCTAAATTCTATTAAGGCTCAGTGGGGAACCTCAGTTAGTGTAATACTACCACCTCAGATTAATATCTGTATGTGTGTGTGTGTGTGTGTGTGTGTGTGTGTGTGTGTCTGACAGGGCACATGGTGATTGGTCTTAAAGTACCAGGCGCCAATGTCAGCTTCGAAAAAGGAGAAGAACAGTGAGGAAAAGATGACTGTACTGGAAAGAAATGCACACGGCTTGTGTTTCTGTGTGTGTGTCAGAGAGTGTGTGTGTGGGTTTGCAATGCGCCTTGAAGAGAAAAACATCCTTCCGTGTTTTCAGCCACAACAGCTCTGTGCATTCCTTTTTTCCTCTGTGTACTCACACACACACACACACACACACACACACACACACACACACACAGAGTGTCAGAACAAAGACAAGGTCAGAGTTGTACACACACACACACACACACACTATGCCACAACCATATGCACACATATAGAAGAGCAATGACAAACCCAGTAATACACACACACACACACACACACACACACACACACACACACAGGGTGTCAGAGCAAAGACAAGGTCAGAGTTGTCCACACACACAATGCCACAACCATATGTACTCAAATAGAAGTGCAATGACAAACCCGGTAAAACACACACCCACACACACAATCATACACACTCTCTATCTCTCTGCACCACAATCACATGCACATACTGAATATAGAAGAGCAATGACAAACCAACAGTTGTGTACACACACACACACACAAAAATGTCGCACACACAGAGAAGGGTGGTAAAACCCCACATTCATACTTGCATGTACACACAGATGCACACATTATAACACAACCATATGCACACACATAGAAGAGCAATGACAAATCCAGTCATACTGACACACACACACACACTCTCTCTCTCTCTATCTCTCTCTGTGCACCACAATCACGTGCACATACGGAATATAGAAGAACAATGACAAACCAACAGTTGCGTGCACACACACACACACACACACACACACACACACACAATGTGTGCCAAAATCATGTGCACACACAGAAAAGGGTAGTAAAAACCCACATGCATACTTGCATGTACACACATACACACTTTCTCCTTCTCAGCATCTGGAAAGTGCATGTATCAATCGAATGTGCCACGCTGCCGTGCTCAGAATGCATTAAGATTCAAAGAGGAAAAACAGAAACAATTTCACACATGATGAAAATTCGACGTTCGGCGTCAGAGATAATTACAATCGAGTCATTCTGCAGCAAGCGTACACGGAAATAAATATGCCTGATTAGCCCAAATGAAAAAGGAAAACACTCTGATTCTGATTAGAGCAGATAAGATGAGTATTTTGTGTTGTACTGGGTTAAGTGGCTCTTATCTGCTCCTATTACACCGCCAAAACGCTTTCATTTACACCTAATAAACATTAACAACTGCAGATGTGTGCGCGAATTGCTGAGCTGGAATTACTCGCTTAATTAGCATGTCAAAGCCGACAATACCGACGCAGATCTGCTTATTCACACTGAATATATGAAATGATGAAACAGACTGACTTATCTGTTAAGGATATAAAGAGAGTGTCGCATTCATTATTTACTCCCTGAGCCATGTTTTCATTAAAGGGACGATTCAACCAAAAAACACTAATAAGTCTGACAGCAAATGAAATCAACGAATGGGAAGCGGTTAGCATGAGCTCATTTACATATTATTAATTGGCTTTAATCATGAGCACGAGCTGTGTTCATTCATTCATTATAAGCTATGGTAACAATTAAACAGGACAGAACCAAATAGACACCAGTTACTACTAATTTAGTGGTTTGCACGTTCGCCTCACTGCAAGAAGGTCCTGGGTTCAAGTCTCGGGCTCTGTGAGGGTGTTTCTGTGTGGCGTTTGCATGTTCTCCCTGTGCTTGCGTGGGTTTCCTCTGGGTACACTGGACAGTCCAAAGACATACACATTAGGCTAACTGGCTGTTCCAAATTGCCCCTAGGCGTGAGTGTGAATGGTTGAGTGTGTGTGTTGGCCCCGCAATGGTCTGGTGAACTGTTCAGGGTGAACCCTTCCTTCGTCCAGTGTCGGCTGAGATAGGCTCCAGCCTCCCCACGACCATAGTAGGATTAAGCAATTCGGCAAATGAGTGAGTGCAAGAGTGAGTACTACAACAGATGGAAAATATGGAGGCCCGAAAGCTCCATAACCGAATGAATGAATATATCTTGATCACCATCTTCTTCCGCTTAATCCGGGGTCGGGTGGCCCAAGCAGTGAGGTCCAGACGTCTCTCTCACCAGCCACTTCCTCCAGCTCTCCCAGGGGGACACCGAGGCGTTTCCACACCAGCCGAGAGACATAGTCCCTCCAGCATGTTCTGGGTCGACCGCAGGGTCTCTTCCCGGTTGGACATGCCCGAAACACCACAACACGGAAGCGTTCCCTCAACTGGCTCCTCTCAATGTGGAGGAGCAGCGGTTCTACTCTGAATATATATATAATTACATAATTTAACCTGGATACATAATTTATTAATTCAGGCGGCATGTTGGTGTAGTGGTTAGCATGTCCGCCCCAAAGCTTGAAGGTCCTGGGTTTGAGTCCCCGGCTTGGCGAGGGTTTTTCTGTGTGGAGTTTGCATGTTCTCCCTGTGCTTGTATGAGTTCTCTCTGTGTACTTCGGTTTCCTCCAACAGTCCAAAGACATGCAATTTAGGCTAACTGCCTGTTCCAAATTGCCCCTAGGTTCAAATGTAAGTGTAAATTACTGTGTGTTTTGACCCTGCGATGGTCTGGTGAGCTGTTCAGGGTGTATCCTGCAGTTCTCCCGGTGTCGGTTGAGATAGGCTCCAGCCTCCCTATGACCCTAATAGGATTAAGCGTTTCGGCAGATGAGTGAATGAGAGTGTTATTGATTCATTAAAATATAAATTACATGTATTTCACTATTTAATTAAAATTGGGGACCACCCTGTGCTGCAGTGCGTTAACCACACCTGTCAAAGTCAGTGGGCTAAAGTCAAGTAATACATATTGTAATAATTCATCATACTGTTAGTCAATTATTTATGCGCTTATTTTAATGATACAATTTTTTAAATGATACATTAAATTATTATTTAATGATGTCGTCTTCTTCTATGTACTGTTCCCATCCAGCGTTAAACTCAGATTCAACTACTTCTGAATATTATTTATTTATGAATTATTAAATTTTAGCAACCTTGTATCTGATTTCTCCGTTCAACAGTACACTGACTCAGATGATGAAGTGGACAGTGTCTGAGAGCCCCAGCTTTTCTTTACCTAATTAGGCATGCCATGAATCTACTACATGCAACCAGTCAACCGATCAAATATTCTGACCAGCAGTTCCAACCCAGATCCCCTCATATCCCTGCGATCACCCAGATGAAAGTTACTGTCAAAGCATCCAACACTTTCATGTTTAACTAACAGTCTGTTAATGGAATACTGTGTTTTCAGGTGCTGGCCGCATCTGCAACCGGTGCCGCCGCAGACACTTCTTGTTAACACTCCAGCAGTGCTGGATGTTTATTGATTTATTTACATTTATGCTGAAAGGTTCCTACGCCACGCCCTACCAGCCTATCGAAACTGGGTCACCTTGACCTATTTTTCAAGGTCACGGAAGACAATTCATCAGAAATGCCTGTTAACACTCTAGAGGGTGCAGTTTTTGTTGGATTGGTTTCCAACTCATACCTGTTACACTTAGTGTCAATGTCTTCAAACCCACTGAATTTCAAGGTCACAGGCGCCACATGAAATATACACGTGGTCATGTAAAACGTCAGATATTCAAAAGTCAAAATTAGCACAGGATTGTATATTATTTGTACCAGATATGCCTATGGACATCCCTGTTAACCTTTAAAAACTAGGTCACCTTGACCTGTTACCCGATTTCCATGCCACAAGTATCAAGTGTAGTAAAACCATTGTTCAACAACAAACAAGTAATTCATTGACTGACAGCACCTTTATTCATATGTAGCTACTATTGTAGCTTCTAAACAATTAACTAAATTATAAATATAATAATACATTATGTACCATGATAAGCAAATGATTGATCCTATTAAACAGCTACTTTAATTAGAGTACAATTATTTAGTTTTTAACCAGTTGGACACCTATGTGCAAGAAGATAAACATTTTATTGCTCAGTCAATTATTAAATGGTCGGTATAATAAACGGAACCAGAAACAGTGTTACTAATATTAAACCATCTTGCAGTATTATCAAGTCATATAGTTCAGCAACTCGTAGTGGTTAAAACGTTCGCTTCACAACATTGAAGGCAACCCTAATAGGATTAAGCGGTTCAGCAAATGAATAAACAAATGAAATTTAACAGTTATTCCAAAACCTCAAATCTGAATATGAACTGATAGCCTGTGGGGTGTGACGGAAGAGCGGTGACCAGGAGAGGGGTTCAGCAAATGAGTGAGTGAGTGAGTGAGTGTACAGTACCTCTGAATCACTATCTTTGTTTTACTGTAGCTAGTAATGTTTACTGTACGGGCCAACACATAAGCTAGAACATTGCGTAAATTACCAAAGTCCAAAGACATGCACATTATTCGAACTGGCTGTTCCGAATTGCCCCTAGGTGTGTGTGAGAGTGAAGTCTATCTCAGCCGACTCTGGGCAAAGGTGGGGTACAGCCTGAACTCCCTGCCAGTCCATCACAGGGTCAACACACACAACCATTCACACTCAAACAAACTGAAACAGCCAATCAGCCTGATGTGCATGTCTTTGGACTGCTGGAGAAGACCAGAGTACCCAGAGGAAACCCATGCAAGCACTGAGAAAACATGGAAACTCCACACAGAAACACCCTCAAACCAAGGACCTTCTTGCTGTGAGGTGGACGTGATAACCACTACGCTGTGCCACCCTCATTTTAGCCCTATTCCACACAAAAACTCAATTTATGATGTGCCACATATCTTCTGCTGAAGACATTTGAAAAAAAGCTGAATAAACAGTTGTATTTTTATAGTTAGGACAAAAACCGTTTGGGGAGGACGGTTATTTTTAAGCTGTTTTATTTTTGAAGAAGAAAAAAAAGAGAGAGAGAGAGCACCAAGCCACACTTCAGTTAATAACCTACAAACACAGGCCACAAATTATATTTCAAGCTTCCGTGAAATTTTAGGCTACACTGCATACATATATAACAATGAACAAGTGGACAAAAAAATAATAAAAAAATAATAATAATAATAATAAAAATAATAATAATAATAATCATAAAAATCACAAATAAAATAACTTTTCCTAGTAAAGTCTAGAGTATTAATATATTAATTCATTCATTCCCCAGAACTCTTAATCCTAATAGGGTCACAGGGAGGCTGAAGCCTATCTCCAACGACTCCCTACAATCCCTAGGGTGTACACCCTGAACAGCTCGCCAGTCCATCACAGGGGCCAACATTCACACTCACACTTACACTCAAACCCTAGGGGCAATTTGGAACAGCCAATTAGCTTAATGTGCCCATCTTTGGACTGTGAGAGAAAACCGTAGTACCCGGTGGAAACCCATGCTTCACCCAGAGTTGGCTGAGATAGGCTCCCGCCTTCCTGTGACCCTCATAGCATTAAGCGGTTTGATGAATGAACGAATGAATGAATGAATGAATGCATGAGTACAGTATACTCTGATGCTATAACAGGAAGTTAGCTAGCAATGGGCTTTCAATTAAAAACATTAAAAACAAAAACATTAAAAACTTGATGATGCAGAAGTCGTCTTTGAGGCACAAATAAGCCATTTATTTGGTGCTTTGCTTCAGAAACGGCACCGAATCGTTATGTCATCAGGTATTTTGGCATAGCTTCCCGTTGTGCTGTCTGGCTGGTGTTAGTGCACTAGAAAGCTGTGTTTAGCTACACTTAAGACGATCGTGCTTGCACTGAATGCTGATTGCTGATTATTACTTAACCTCAAGCTGCTGCACAAGGTTTCATTCTCTAAATGTACCTCCATCTCCTTTTAGTCTTAAAAAACCCCAGAATGCAGGAAAAGGCAATTTCCACAAATAGCGCCTTTAAAATAAACCTGTGTGCTTTAGGTCACGAACTTATCAGCGAGACCGGATGCCCCCCTGTCCAGCTGTCACTGTTGATTTTTCAGTGTGTGTGGTGAGAACTGGTCCCTCCGGAATAAACTTCCAGCACATACACAAACACACGGCGCTCCATCCTGCTGGCCCTTCTACTACCATCTCCTGCGACTGAATTTATTTTAATGCTCACAGACTCATGCAACAGAATTGGAGTGCCCTCATCTTCCCTCCATTTCCACTGTTCTAATTCTGATTTAAATTGAGTTTAGAAGTGCTTTTTTTCCCCCAATGCCATGATGTGCTGCCTTCATAAGGGACTCTCAAATAATCAGTAATATTCTCTCTGAACCCACTGGATCTGAGCAATCGTGTGTTAGAGTAAGTGGATAATCTACTACTAGGATATCAGGCCATATTCCACTAGTAGGCACGTCACTACAGGAAAAAACCAACTCGTGCTAAGATAAATGCTAACCCCAGTTCCATTCATTCTAGACTTTCAGGGGGTGATCACACTAGAGATGCGCTAGAAAAGTGACTAACGCAAAGGGATTTTTGCGAATTATGAAATTCGCGTCAAGATGTTTTGCGACTCTACATGCAAGCGAATATTTTGCAGATAAAATACATACATCGCGCGAAAGTCGCGCCACACTTTGCGACTGATTTGTAAGTAATTTGCGATTGGGTTTGCGGATTTTTGTCGAAAAATGTGAATCTCCTCTCCTCATGTTTTTTTAACTTTTTGTTCTCAAACCATTCGCTTTTTATTCAAGCGTTATTAGCGTGAACAAAATGCAAATAAAATACAAATGATGACAAAATACACGGAATATCGCAGATGCCAGCAAGTCTCAAACTTTTCGCAGACTTTCCGCGTGGAAGTCTCCAACTTGTCGCTTTTCCTTGCGAACAAAAAACAAATAATCTGCGAGAATTTTTTTTTTCAACTTTGCGACCTTCTCGCGGAATGTGCGGACTGTTTGAGAAGAGTTTGAAACTACTCCAAGTCAGAGCCTCGTTTTGTGACATTCACGGAAATTTCGAACGTTTGAAATTTTTTGCGATGAGTTCCCAAACCAGGTGACCAGAATGCAATGCCGCGAATGTCACGAGACAAATTTGAGAACATTTCGAGAATGAAAATCAACAGCCACTTATTGCCATTCGCATCAGTCACCTTTCTATTGCACCTCTAGTGTGATCACTATATTATTAAAATTTTTTGTTTGTTTGTTTGTTTTCAAGAATTACTATTCCCCCACCAGCACCCCCATTCTCGCCCCAAACGCAACTTGATTAGCCTTGGCGTCGCCTGGTGCATCATTCTGGACTGCCTCAGCTTTTTCCGGCAGTTTGTGCAATTCGAAAATAGCCTCAGGTGCATTAAAAGTCTTTTAGTCCTAGATCTATCTTGAGGTTTTGCAGAAACGCATCAGGAGGTGAACCGGTATTTGTATCCGACCGAACCAGGAAGTAAGTAGTGCACTATAATAACATGTTCTTTTGTCTTCCTGTGTACAAATGTAGACGTTTAACATTTTAAAAATCCTTTCAAGATAAAATGGAAATCATGTTGTTTTCTAATTTATTCGTTTATGAACAACAGTGACCCTGAAGAGCAATATGTCGGCCACTTGAGAAACCCTCGGCGATAACAAAAACTGGAATTAGGAACGAGATTAGAGGAAACAGCTGGAAATAGCAGAGGGGGTCTCGAATGCCCCGCCCCAGATATATACATAGTACTGGCTCCAACATGATGCCTCCATCCCCATATGCCAGCAGAAATCGGTGAAGGTTTTCTGAGTGATGATACCGATGAGCGGGTGAGACAGCACTGTAACCTTTCTGCCGAACCAGAATCTAATCACTTAGGCTTAAGCGTGCTAACGCTAGTTACTTTTGTTTCCTTTTCAATAATAAGATGTCTTGTTTTCCCACCAAATATAACTTGATCAGCCTACTTCAAGGAACAGACCTCCAATCCTTGGGGTCGTCGGATGCCGTTGACCTTATGTGCGCTGAGATTCCAAGCTAGCTCCATGCTAACCAGCTCTTCTTTTAGGTACTGGATGGTAAAAACATGTATTTTTTTAGTTTACAGGAATGATTAAAATAATAAAAATGATTATATGGATAGATCCATTCCCATCACACCTCACAGGATATCAGTTCATAATCAGAGTCGAGGTTGTGGAATAACTCGCTGAGCTGTTTAATCCGATTAAGGTAGTGTGGAGGCTGGAGCCTATCTCAGCTGACACTGAGCAAAGGAGGGGTACACTTTTAACTCACACTCACACCTAGGGGCAATCTGGAACAGCCAATTAGCCTAATGTGCATGTCTTTGGACTGATGGAGGAAACCAAAATACCCTGAGAAAACCCAGTAAGCACGAAGAGCACATGCAGCCTCCACAGACCTCATAATCTCAGATCTAACAGAACCTCATTTTCTTTTACGGTTATACTGTTGTTAAATTCTTACAAAAACTTGACCCCCTGATGAACTTGGCTCGGTTTCCTGACAGATTATGAGAACATATTTCTAAACAATGTGCTGCTCGGGTATCGGACCATCAGATCTGTTTCATATTAGAGCAGAAAATCAGATTTGTGTTGCTGTAACCGGGTAATAGCATATACCCATAGCCTTGGTCTCTCTCTGGTACACTGTCCATACCATCCAGGACGCTCACCTGCTGTAGTAGGCATCCACGCCAAGAGCTTCTCGTGCATTAGCAATGTGCTGCTCCAGAGACAATGCTCCACCCCCTTGCATAGACCCACCTCCAGCCTCCTGGAAGTCCGATGGACCGCTCTCCGATGCCCCCTCACCAAGGTACACTTCGTGGAACTTGAGAATTCCTGACAAAGCACGGAGAACTGATTTAGCAAAATATACACACAAGTAAAAGGTCATTTTGACTGTATTCTGCAGAGAGAATAAATAAATGCTGTGTGGTGGAGTCCATCTGGGTGTGTCGATGTAAACCTCCTTGCTTAAAAGGTCACGGAGAACATAAAGAGCAGATAGATATTCAGAGCTAAAACTGATTAAACAGCGTATTATTCTGACTTCCTTTTTTTAAATCACCGAACGTCGAGACGTAAGTCATCGTACTGAAGGACAGATCCCATACTGTGTGAAGCCGCAGGACGAGAAGCAGAACGAGGTCAGAGAAAATAAAGGAAACCTAGACAGCCGGGTCTCTGGAGTGAGAGTTTGTTTGTGTGTATGTCAGATAATATTGAGATGTCTGGTTCAGGCACTGTGTGTGTGTGTGTGTGTGTGTGTGTGTGTGTGTGTGTCTTAGATAGAGGATGTGTGAGGAATTGGGAGGCAGGTGGCACTGCCGCTTTGCATTAATTCACAGCTTTTTACTAGTTACCGCCGAGCAGCAAGCAGCAGACAATGAGCTGCAGGGAACAGAAGGTGTGAGGGATCTGGCTGCTTCACACAAAATGATCAGCTCTGTGTGTGTGTGTGTGTGTGTGTGTGTGTGTGTGTGTGTGTGTGTGTGTGTGTGTGTGTGAGAGAGAGAGAGA
>JBCNYH010000008.1:14810259-14839900 GCA_039654325.1 Tandanus tandanus | reverse complement strand
AGAGAGAGAGAGAGAGAGAGAGAGAGAGAGAGAGAGAGAGAGAGAGAGAGAGAGAGAGAGAGAGAGAGAGTGAGTGAACGACTTGTTAAGTATTTAAAGGCGTAAACATGTGATCAGAGATGAAGAGTACATTAGAGCTGTCAGTCTGTCCCAGTTACCCAACACACCGAAACCGATTTTATAAAACTCTCACAATACATTTCATTAAACGAACCTCACAACATGTGGGAAAAAGAAAGTTCACCCTCCTTCAGTTAAAAAAATGAATAAATAAACCAACTTTAAAAATTAATTTATCTGCAGAACCATTTATTCCTACTAGGGCTGCAGGGAGGATGGAGCCTATCTCAGCCGACAGCTCACCAGTCAACCGCGGGCCAAAATACAACCATTCAAACACACACACACTCACACCTAGGGGCAATTTGGAACAGTCAACTAACCTAATGTGCATGTCGTACAAAATATCCAGTGAAAAATTAACAGTTACTGTAATACAAGGGCATTGAACTCAATATATTCCGGTTCAAATAATAACTAATATCATAATGCCTATTAACAACAGGTTTCAACAATAAAAACATTTCCTAACATATTATCCATTCTTTATTAATAGACTCCAATAACCTCAGCTTTCAGAATATATATTATGAATTTTATGCATGTGTATGTACAATGTATGTAAAGTATGTGAGTGTATGTACAATAAGTGTATGTACAGTATGTGTATATGCATAGTCTGTGTGTATGTACAGTATGTGAGTGTATGTATAAAGTGTGTGTAGGTACAGTGTGAGTGTGTATGGTATGTGTGTATGCATAGTATGTGTTTATGTACAGTGTGTGTATGTATATATAGTATGTGTGTATGTGTGTGTGCGTGTGTGTGTGTGTAGGTACAGTATGTGTGTGTATGTACAGTGTGTGTGTGTGTATGTATGGTATGTGTGTATGTACAGTGTCTGTGTGTGTTGGAACAGTATGTGTGTGTATGTATGGTATGTGTGTATGTACAGTATGTGTATGTACATTGTGTGTGTGTGTGTGTGTGTGTGTATATGGTATGTGTGTATGCATAGTGTGTGTATGTACAGTGTTTGTGTATGCATGGTGTGTGTATGTACAGTATGTGTGTATGTACAGTATGTGTGTATGTACAATATGTGTGTGTATGTGGGTATGTGCAGTATGTGTGAATGTGGGTGTGTGCATCTACAGCATGGTGTATGTACAGTACGGTGTATGTGTGTATGTACAGAATATGTACAGTATGTGTGTATGAGTGTGAATATGTGCAGTATGTGTGTGTGTGTGTGTATAGTATTTGTGTATGTATGTACAGTACGTGTACATGTGTGTATGTACGACTTGTGTACTCACATCATATGTATGTACATTATGTGTGTGTATATACAGTATGTGTGTATATGTAGGTTTTTATATTTACTTTGTGTATGTATGTGGGTATGTTTGCATGTACAGTATGTGTATATACAGTATGTATGTACAGTATGTGTGTGTATGTACAGAATGTGTATGTACAGTCTGTGTGTATGTGGGTATGTGTGTATGTACAGTATGTGTATGTGTGTATGTACAGCATGTGTATGTGTATGTGTGTGTGTGTGTATGTGCAGTATGTGGGTATGTGTGTATGTACAGTATGTGTATGTGTGTATGTACAGCATGTGTGTGTGTGTGTGTGTGTGTGTGTGTGTGTGTGTGTATGTACAGTATGTGTCTTTACACTGTATTGGCTGAGATAGGGCTCCAGCCTCCCTGCGACTTTAACAGGATAGGTTTGGTGACTGAGTCAGTGTGTTCATGTGTGTTCATCAAGTCATCATTAACACCGGCTATTCGTTTTAGGCATGCACCTGAACGAGCTTTATTAAATAAACAGATGACGAATACATCACAGCGTTCATGATACCTGTAAGGGCAGACCGCGTGTGCCGCACTGATCCTTAACAAACAGATAAAATAAAGCAGCTCAGCTTCCTTATCCGAGTGCCTTCCTTACTGACAGTGTATCTAAGGAGCGACGCACATAGCAGCGAGGAAACACCTCACTCTATGCTAGCTTGTGAGCATTGTATTATCATTTGTTTACTTTCATTCCCTCGCCAAACAAAGGCGCTCTAGTCAAAGGCTCACAACAAGTAAACCTTTTTATAGACTCTACAGATCAATGTGGCTGTAATGGACAAGGACACACACACACACACACACACACACACACACACACACACTGAATGCAGTCCTAATGCAGAAATGTGCAAACAGTGCGCGCACACACACACACACACACACACACACACACACACACACACACATTCACAGCCCATGAGGACACATGGAAAGAGTAAGCGCTCGTTCCCGTAACACGCCCACTTGCACATTCTTACACAATACAAACACGTCTCCGTGCGCTATACACATTTAATTACAACTGCTGTCTTTCACACACATGCAGTCACACTTCTACACACATGCAGAGGCCGCATTGAGCTAATTGGCTGTCAAAGGCGAAGCAAAACTATGCTTTGGTATAACCAAAAAAAATAAAAAATCAGGATTTCTTTCCTCACTGTTTCCTCCACAGTGCGGCACGGTGGTGTAGTGGTGCGCACGTCCACCTCACAGCGAGAAAGTCCTGGGTTCGGGTCCTGGGTTTCTGTGTGGTGTTAGCATGGGGTACACCCTGAACAGCTCACCAGTCCACTGCAGGGCCAACACACACAACCACACTTAGGGAACAGCCAAATAGCTAAGTGTGCATGTCTTTGGACAGTAGGAGGAAACCAGGGAAAACCAGGGAGAACATGCAAACTCCACACAGAAACACCCTCACCAAGCCTGGGACTTGAGCACAGGACCTTCTTGCTGTGAAGTGGACCTGCTAACCCCTGTGCCGCCCTGAAAGAGGGCGTACTTTTGTTTCCTTATGTTCTCCCCGTGCTTGCATGGGTTTCCTCCCCGTACTCAAGTTTCTTCACACAGCCCAAAGACATGCACGTTAGGCTAACTGGCTGTTCCTAATTGCCCCTAGGTGTAAGTGTGTGTGTGAATGGTTGTGTGTGTGTGTGTTTTGCCCTGCAATGGCCTGGCGAGCTGTTTAGGTTGAACCCCGCCTTTGCCCGCTGTCAGCTGAGGTAGGCACCAGCCTCCCAGTGACCCTAGTAGGACTAAGCGGTTCGGCAAATGAGTGAGTGTCTGAGTGAGTTTTATGACTCTGGAAATGGGTCACCTATCCCAACACAATAATTTGATTGGATGCTGTGACAATGCATTCATTCATTTGCTGAACCGCTTCATCCTAATCGGATTGCAAGGAGTCTGGAACCTATCTCAGCCATCTCTGGTCGAAGACGGGGTACACCCTGAACAGTTCCCCCGTTCATCACAGGGCCAACAAACACTACCATTCACACACCCGCTCACTCCTAGGGGCAAGTTGAAACCACCAATTAGCCTAATGTGCATGTCTTTGGACTGTCGGAAGAAAACCGGAGTACCAGAGGAAACCCACACAAGAGCGGGGAGAACTCGCAGACTCCACACGGGAACGCCCTCGCCGAGGCCGAGGTTTAAACCCAGGTCTTTCTTGCTGTGAGGCGGACATGCTGACCAGTAAGCCACCGTGCCGCCCTAAATAAGAAAATGAAGTAAGCAATTTTATTTGTTTCCCAATCAGAAGGCTGAGTAGTCTCTAGTGATACATTCACAAAAAAAAGGATAGCAGAGAGTGAACGCATCAAAACCCAAATGAAACTTGTCACATGCCTCCTTAAATAATTTCACAACAATGTTTAGCCTAGAGCAACATATTTTCATGTTATAGTTACAATAATAAGATTCCGTCCGAGCCGCCTGCTCTCAAATGAAATAATTCCCAGCAGGAGAAGACGTTTGGAATAACGAATAGATTCATCAATATTTCTGACAGGATTGAAGTAAAAGGGATTATTTACTTAGTGATTCTCTCTCTCACCTTCCTGCAGGTACATGACAGCCTGGGAGTAATTCTGCAGGGCGTGGTGTGTCCGTCCCAAGCTGCTGTAAGCCTGCGTCTTGGCTGGCAGGTCATTATTTTGTGCCGCGATGCTCAGGTGCTGCTCCTGGTAAACCACTGCACGCTCGAAGTTCCCCAGCGACTCATAGGTGAGACCCAGGTTGCCATAGGCCCTGCCCTGGCAGCTCGCGCTTCCTGTTTCTTCAGCGAGCTGCAGGTCCCGCTGGTGGAACTGCAACGCGGTGTCATACTCTCCCATGAGCTGATAAACCGCTCCCAGGCCGCAACTGGCCTGGCCCTCCAGTGATGGGTCGGAGGTGTCACGGGCGATGGCTAGCTGGCGCTCTAGGCATGAGATGGCTTGTTCATAATTACCCAGCTGGCTGTGCAGGCTTCCCAGTTCTCCGTATGCCTGTGCCTTGTTGTTACACTCTCCAAGCTCATGGGCCACCACCAGGCGTTTCTCAAAGCACACCAAAGACTGCTGCAAGTTCCCCATTGCCCTAAAAGGACAGAGAGAGCACATTATTCACACAGAACAAGCTACATACATTAGTGGAAATGGGACAGTCCAAGAATTATTGTTTACTATTTTGGAAAATACATGCAACCCACAGTCCCACAGTCCAAACACAGGCACATCAGGCTAATTAGCTGTTCCAAATTGCCCCTGGGTGTGAGCATGTGTGTTTGGTTGTGTGTGTTGCACTGCAATGGCCTGGCAAGCTGGTTTTGTGTGTATGTGTGTGTTGGCCCTGGGAGAAACCAGCAAGTGGTGCATGGTGTAAGCCCACCCTAGAGTCGGCTGAGATAGGGAAATGGGGTATCACCCTGAACAGATGGCCACTTCACTGCAAGGCCAACACACACTTAAGACCAATCCGGAACAGGCAGTTAGCATAATGTGCATGGATTTGGACTGTGGAAGGAAACCGGAGTACCCAAAGGAAACCCACACAAAACGTGCAAACCCCACACAGAAACACCCTCGCCAAGCCCGTGACTCGAACCCAGGAACTTCTTGCTGTGAGGCTTTAACTACACAAGTAATATCACTCCACTTTCACAGTATGAAGAGACCCAAGTCTCACGAGACCTCACACCAGATGACCAGAATGAATTATTTGAAAAATAAAATGTTATGGGATATGGGATACACTACCCATAGCCTTATTCCGAATGAGAAATGTAGCCTATCACCACATAATTTCAGAGTCCTTTGGGAGAGAAGTGTCTTCGCAGGTTTATGTGGAAAACATCATCCAACACTGTCTCTCTGAGGAATTAGAAGGCCTGACTGGATTCATGCAAGGCGACTGCTGGGACACATTTGCTATTTAAGACGCTATGCATCATTGCGCCTTGTGGTGCAGTCACTTGGAATTACACTGCCATCAGTACTGTCAAATGTAAATGAAACAAACAGCCTTTAATGTCTGGCCTTAATGAGTCTCTTGTTGGATGCGTCACGAGTATCGAGGGCAAGCTTTCTCTCAATGGGGGGAAAACCTGGCGCATTGTCCCTGCTGACAATATAATTTACCTTCCTGTGGGCTACAGAGGGATGACAGGGGGTGTCTGATGAATGATCGTTTCAATGGAACTAGTTTACTGTAGGCCCAAAATGGGTTCTTCTTCCCCCGGCCGTTACAACTCCCCAGCTGGCAGATTCCTCCCATCAGCCACTGCAGAAGCCCATTCATCAACCCCTTCCCCATGTCAATATACTTAGAGCAGAAAGAAGATGGGGTAAGCAGAATGGACAGAGGGCTCTGAGACGGTGCTGGAGCTCTTAAGCAGATGATCGGATGTTAATTACAAAATGTGTACGTATTCACATGGTAAGATGGTGCAAAAGGCAAATCAGGGCATTTCTGAGATAACCGTAATCTATTTTCAATTTCTGGTCAATTTACAATCATGTACTGTGCACCAATGTTATGTACAGGACCATCATAATCTCATCGCATTAATAATATAGCTATGGTGGAATTTAAACTATAATCTCAAACAATATATATATTCAGGACGAGCTGTTCAGGGTGTACCACGCCTTCCCCCAGAGTTATGACAGGCTCCAGCCTCCCAGCGACTAGCAGGATTAAGTAGTTCGGCAAATGATTGAATGAATATATTTATTCTTTTAATTTATGATCTTGGGTCACTGTATATTACCAATGGTGCGCTCTGATTGACTAGTCTACTCCTGGAATATCAGCTCATATCCTGTGAGCTGAAATGTCACTACAGAGAAGGAAAAAAGAAAGGAAATGGACATGACTTGCATTTTTAGACAGGTCCTCAGCTAACCAGCTAGCTCTGTGCTGGCTATCCTGTAAAGTATTTTATGTTAAGAAAGTATCTACATATTTTTTTATTTAAATAATTTGAATACAATAATAAACATAGACCACAGGGTCAGATATGACTAATAGCGCACTTGGCATACAACCTCACAGCCTTAAAGCTTATAAACTCATACATGACTCTCGGTCACAGGACAACTGTTAAATATTAGTTAGTGACTAATAACAAGGCAGTAAATTATATTAAGCATTTTACATTAAACATAGATAGATCAAAAAAAATCAAACATCATACCTGTGTCCATTGCCCAGCCCCCTGTAAGCTTTCTCCTGGTCTTGCATGTGATTGAGACTCTGTGCCACGGACAGGTACTGCTCACAGTACTTGACTGCCTCTTCGTAGTCGCCCAGCGAGTCGTAGCAGTCTCCCAGATTGCCATAGGCACGGCCGCGGTCCAGCACTGCCTCGTTGCCACTGAGTTGCTGCAGCATGGCCAGCTGCTGCTCGAAATAGCCAATGGCCTCCTCCATCACACCCATATTCATCTTGGTGATACCCATGTTGCCATAAACCTGGGCCTCCACACTGGGGTCCTTCAATCGCTGGCCCAACTCCAACTGCTCTTCATAACATTTGAAGGCCATGCTGTATTTGCCCAGAGACATGTACACGGCTGCAAGGTGCCCATGAGCTTGGCATTCACCTTGGATGTCCCCTAGCTCCTGATAAACCTCCAGCTCTTGCGTGTGGTAACCAAGGGCTTTGTCGAATTTCTGCAGCATCCGATAGGCAGCACCTAAAGCAGCATAAGCATTGGCCTCCATCTTGCGCTCCTTGACCTGATGTGCCAGCGCCAACTGTTGTTCGTAAAACTTCACAGCACCAGGAACATCCTTCTTGCAAATAAAGATGTCACCTAGGTTTCCCAGAGCACGGAACCTGGCCTGTGAGTTGTTCAGTGACTGTGCCAAGGACAGAAGGTACTTCTGGCACTCTTCAGCCTTATTGTAGTCACCTAGAGCTTTAAACGCCAAGCCTAGATTGCAGTAAGCTTTTGCTTGGCTCAGCTTGTCATGAAGGTCCTTGGCCAGAGCCAGGTCTTGTTCATAGTACTTGACCGCTTCCTGGAAGTTTCCCAGGCAATAATGAGCATAGCCCAGATTGTGACAAATCTTGCCCTCACTTTCCATGTCCTGCAGGTCTGGTGCCAGCCTCAGATACTGCTCATAATAGGGCACAGCCTGTGGGAACTCCCCTCGTGAACAGTGGAAGTTTCCCAGGTTCCCCAGAGCACGAGCCTCGCTCTGGATGTCACGGAGCTCACGGGCAATATTCAGATGATTCTGGTAGTGCTGCAAGGCTCGGTCATGTGCCCCCAAAGCCTGATAAGCAACAGCCAGGTTACCATGGGTGGAGGCCTGTGACGCGCGATCATTAACCTCCATTGAGATCTGCAGCTCCTGCCGGTGGTAGCGTACAGCCTGGTCAAAGACACCCAGGGCATTGTAAGCATTGCCCATGTTGCCATAAGCTCTGCCCTGGGCGGCATAGTCATTCAGCTCCTGAGCTATGGAGAGGTGAGCTTTATGCAGTTTCAGAGCCGTCTCATAATCTCCCTTCATCTGGTGGATGATCCCTGTATGGAAGAGGAAGAAGATGCTGGTCAAATTTCAAGAAGACTTAACAAACTAAAGTATTTTTGGTGTAAACCGTCATTTAATTTCATAACTGTCATAATTAGAATTTAATTTCAGCAATTGTTTTTTCTGGGGCTGCACAGTGGCATAGTGTTCAGCATATCCATGGACCTGCAATGAACTGGCGTTCCTCTGGGTATTCCATTTTCTTCCCAAATTTAAAAGACATGCACATTAGGCTAATTGGCTCTTACAAATGCCCTTAGGTGTGAGTGTGAATGGTTGGTGTGTGCTGGCCTTGCGATGAACTGCTGAGCTGTACCCTGCTTTCGGCCACAGTTGGCTGAGATCGGCTCCAGCCTCCCCGCGATCCTAGTAGGATTAAGTGGTTTAGTAAATAAATGTATTGTTTGTTTTTTTTTTGACATCTCATAGCAAAGCAAGTTGAAGCATCTAAAAAGCAGCTCAGGATTTGTTGCTTGCTTCATGAACACCGTGCTGGAAATTAGCATGGATAAATAATCCGAAATATTCAGTGGGATGAGATACGAGTACCTTTCAAGTTACTCCAGCTTTGAAAAAGCCGGAAACAACTTTCCAACAAGCAAAATGTTTTGAATAATTGATGAACAACTTTGTAAAATATCTTGGAATAATAAAGGTCTAGCTCTGCTTTCTTCTCAAGGCTTTTCATGACTAAGTTACTCATACCCAAAGGATGAAGGGTTTGAAATAAAGAAAGTTCAAATATTCAAATACTGTGTGTCCTGGGAAAACTCCTAACTTCCCAATTGTTGTCTTTGTAACTTTCCATCGAAAAATCATTACCACTGTGGCGCTGAAATCCTGGCACTCTGCTCCTAGAGCACGATGGGATCTTGTGGCTAGAGTAGTGAAGCCGTGTGGTGGGATGGCTAATGAATACGTACAGTGGAAAATAGGTCCGAGTGTACGAGTGGTGGGAGACATTAATATTAGGTTCATGAGATTTGGCTTCCAGATCCCAGCATGTTCTAATCGGTTCCTTTCTTCCACTAACCCAGAGTGCCATCTGTTAAGTACAGATGTATCAGGAAAAGTGCTGGGATGAGCGGAAAACACGACTCGTGAGTTGGGCAGCTGGTTGCGACGCTTGTGTAATTGGTATATCCATACTAACCGAAAAGTGATTTCTGTCACCGGGGAGCCCAAAGCCATGGGAAATTCATGCAGAGGCAGTCACACTTAGAGATAAAACAGTTATTATAGGGAGTGAGGAGTCAGTGTTGTCTCGATGGCATGGCATTAACAGACAACACTGATGTGCTGGGTAAGCCACTGGATGTTTGGTGCATGCTCCAGTGTGTAAGTATTAACTAAACAAACTACAAAACATCCTAAATATGAAGATATCTAAAAATAAAGCAACTTACTATAAGTACAGTGATACTAACACACTCTATAAACTCACTGTCACACTAACGATTTACCAGATTTTCTATTCATTCATTTGCAGAACTGCTTAATCCTACTAGGGTCACGGTGAAGCTGGACAGTGCAGTGTACACCCCGAACAGCTATCCATTTCATGATATGGCCAACACCCACACACACACTAGGGGTGACTTGGAACAGTCAATTAGCCTGATGCGCATGTATCTGGAGTGTCAGAGGAAACCGGAGTACCCAGAGGAAACCCACGCATGCACGAAGAGAACATGCAAACTCCCTACAAAAACGCCCTCGCTGAGCCCAGGAATTTCTTGTTGTGAGGTGGATGTGCTAACCACTACGCCGGGAACACTGGGCATGAAACAGAAATACACCCTGGATGGCACGGCAGTCCAATGTGGGGTACCACCAGGGTAACCACACTCATTCATACCTTGTGAGGATAATGTACAATGGCATTTTTGGGAGGTGGAGGGAAACCAGAGGATGCCCACAAGGACATGAGAACAACATGTAAAACCCCACCCCACAATAACTCTCAGGATTGACCTGAAAATCCTGGAGCTGTGAAGCAGCAAAGCTACGCACTGTGCTGCGCTTGTGTTTATAATTCTCAGTTATGAAGCCTGATTTCAGCAGAGATGCAGTGAATAGATAGAATTTCATCTTTTTTTTACATTATCAACAATTATTTTTTGTGCTGTTACATAACTCACATTAATTTACCCTATTTTTTCATTTGCACTTTTAAATTGAAGCTTACTTAACAACCATAGTGCAATAAAATCCTAATAATTATTTTGAAATCAATTATAACTAGAGGGGCATTCATAGAGTGCAAGGTACCTCCGCCGAGCACAATTGGATTATGGTAACATTGATAAATCTGCCTAAGACTGCAGGTTTTATTAGAGCTTGGCAGGTTTTATTAGAGCTTGGCATCATTATAATGAAATGACTCCCCCTAGTGGGCGTCTGATGAACATTCATTTACACAATACTTCACGTATTGACCTTATTGGATTTTTTCTATATGATCCTATGCAAGAATTACCTCCAAATTTTAATGGTTTGTTACTTGTACCACACCCTATTCTAGAAAAGAAATTCATCCAAACCTGTGCATAACGTTTTGAGTTATACTGAACACAAACAAACAAACATTAATAATAACAATAACAATAATAATAATAATAATAATAATATCACTGTCTACTGATCTACTGAAGCCATTACTGTAGAATGCAATGAAATGCAGGGAATGCAATGAAAATAAATCTTGGGGCACCTTTGAACTCATGAATTCATGTTTTTTTAAAAGCTATTTTCTGATATATTTACACAATTTCATGAAAACTCTCAATTCCATGATTCCATCAGCGCTCCTCCTATGACTGTAATCAGGTCCCTGTACACAGGAAGCAGCAGCAGAACCGTGTGTGCATGAGTGAGCGTGAGGTGGAAGTGGCCATAAGAATGGATGGAGGAAATAGACACCCATCTGCTCATTGTCAATCAGAGTAAGCCAAAGCAATATTAGCAGCATGTGGAAAATCCAATTAGGGCCAGTGCCAACCTAAAACCTGGACACCGAGGGCCCATTACACCACCTTTTCATCAAATATATTTTTTTAATGGCCTTCAGTTTCTGCAACCAATTATTATCACTTAACCCCGTGATTCCTCATGTGAAAGATAAAGCTCATGTTAAAGGCTGGTTTGTGAGGGATTCCCATGGCACTCCTCTCAGCAAAATGTGCCAGACAATCATAATTGTATTTCTGTGGTAGAAGCTCAACTCATGAAGCCCTTAGGGAATTGTTTCTGCACGACTGCTCTTGGATATACATTCGCTAATGCTCTGTCCACAGCATGTACTGTAAGGCACAGTGAACACTGTCAAATCAATGAGTGCTGCATGCGTCCCAAAAGGTAAACTGTTTCACGGCTCCTGTGGCGCATGAATAAGTTCCATGTAGGGGTTACAGTTATTTTTTAAATACGCTTCTTACCTCTAAAACAGCTAATTTTGTGTACTATTTAGTGATTTTTTGTGTGTGTGTGTGTGTGTGTGTATATATATATATATATATAAAAGTTATTCCATGACATCTGATCGTATATGATCTCATAGCCCCAGAGAGCTCACAGAAACCGAGCGGGCAATTAGTCATACACGACTAGAGGGAGTGGAATAATTGTTTTATAAATACAGAATATTTATTATTGTTTTATATCCAATTCCCACCCAAACACATGACCACACCATCCAGGGAGGAGCGTAAGCATGCACATGCCCCCTCCGTGACATGTATTGCTGCCACCCGTGATAATCTGATGTTTTTAATCATATTTATGCAGAAATATAGAATCTTGTATGTGTGTGTGAGAGAGAGAGTGAGTGAGTGAGTGAGTGAGTAAGAGAGAGAGTTATATAAACGCACATGTATAATAGCCAAATCTATTTATTCCTTAAAGCTGTTTTCCCCAGTGTTACACACTCTATGTAAATTGAATTAAATTGAATTGAATTCTCCATCACACACTGCCGCTCGAACATCAGTACATACAGTCCATAAGAAGGAGGAATGGCCAGAAAAGTAAAAAGAGTCTTTCCTTTAAAGGATTACAGCAGCACAGGAGTAAAACCTCCGGAGATTGACATCTGGAGATAGAGGGGAGGCAGATAGGTAAAGCAGGCTCACAAGTTCACCAGAGGCCAACGAGAACATCAAAGTCTCTTGAACAAGGTGAAATGCACCACCTCGCAAGTGGAGAATACAAATACTGAGCAGCTTCATTTTGTCCGCAGTGGAGAAGAGGCTTTAAGCAACTCGGACTTGAGGAGGACTCGGGTGTTGAGCGGTTCCTTCAAATGCACATTAGGACGACTGCGTGCCCCAGGCAATGGCTCCACATGATAGAATATGAAATATAATTTTAACTTCAAATGGCCATGTGGAAATGTAATGTAATGAACTGGGAGCTCCAGCATCACTGGCGCCTTTATTAGAACGATAGAGAAGAATCTAATATAATATATAAAATCAATCATGTCTGTAACAAGTGACATTTAAAGCTTACACTCTGATATTGTGCAATTTAATATGATCAAACAAACAAATATGAAAAGATAATACAATATAATATAATAACTAATATAATAACTATCAATAATTCTGTAGTCAACTGCATTGGACTATATCAGATATACACTGAGAATTATAAAAGGGAAGCTCCCGAAAGGAGCACCATAGTCAAAGAAAATAGCTTGAATGGTTGTCCCATGTCCTGTCCAGTGTCTGCACCTGCCAACCACAGGAAACACAGTAGGGCTCCTGAGTTGATGCTGATTGGCTGTTATGTGTCGCTGACTTGCATGACGACAGGCAGCAATAATAAAAATAGACCACAGGGGTCCAGACCCTCCGCCGAAAGGACCGCTTCGTAATATACCGTACAGAACAAGCATAGGAAGTTTGAAAGCTCCAGCTTCAGCGTGCGGCAAGTAAATGTCCAAAAACCTAATATACAGTTTTGCCTCTGTGACCTTGAAAAGTAGGAGGTCAAGGTCACTCACACACAAACTCGAACCCAGGACCTTCTTGCTGTGAGGCGGACATTCTTAACCACTGTGCAAATTAATTACAGTGGTCAGTAAAATGATCAGGGCTATTTGCATTAATCGTTCGAATGGGTAATTGACTGATTATTACGATAGGCCTAGTAAAAGTAAACTAAGGCTCGGACACCTATCAAGAGAAATCTATCTGGAGCGCTGCTTTTAGCTTGAGCCTAAATCTATATATATTACATTTATAATTCTATTCTGGATGACTCGGTTTTCAGAGCAAATCTCCCATTTGAACCCATTACATCGTCGTCTCATTTCTCCATAAGCGCTGCCATGTTCAGAATTAATTAGTACCAGAGTTAACTCCGCATCAAAAGCGTTACGCTTCCCCTGACACGGATTTGACAACTTTTACAAAGAAAAGAACGAAACCAATTCTCATTCGATTTGCAACCCATGTTTAATGTTTGATACCGCACCTTTAATAATGGAGGATGTTTGCATTATTAAACTGCTTGGAGCATTTGCATCTTTCTTGAAATTCTCCCTGAAATAACATTTTGTCTATTTTTCTTCCAAGAAGCACAGCCAAAGACAATTTTACAAGGACAAAGGCTGCACTCAGCACCTCCCTTGTGTATGTTTTTTTGGTTGCGCCGTCATGTTTGGTGTCCCAGAGCACTCAGGAAGGAAGACCGGGTTCTTCAACGTCTATGTGGAGTTGCTGGAATCTACATGGTATGAGCCAGAAACATGAAGGCAACAGGATTCTTTTGGATGCTACGTCTTTTATCAAATCGCATCACAACTTCGCCTAACCATCAACATTTCACAGCCGGAGGAGAGGAGAGATAAATAAAAACCGCAGTGCGATGAACTCAATGCTCTTTTCCTTTGTTATCCCTCCTGCCCTTTTTCACCACTTCCTGTCTCGTCTCCTGACAATCCAGACATTAAACAAGCCGCTATATTCCACCATGTGACTCCTAATGCTCTGCAAAGCTTAAGGCAGAAACCAGGACAAACAAATAGCAGATGTTATTGACATTGAATTCTCTATATGGCTGAGCTTTGTTTGGCTTCAGACAAATGGAAAGGTAAATTGCATTTTGACTGACAGCGAGGTCTCCGAGCTGCACAGATCGAACCCTCGACGAATTATAGCCTGGAATTCGGCTTCAAAACAACATAACCTACACACCGTCCAATCTGGAAATGACTCCAGGTGCTGTTGGAGTAAATAACCGCTCCACATTACCACAGAATAACAATCCGGCCCTCGTTATAATTTATTATCCATCAGATCCCAGCTAATCTTACATTATCATCACTGTGTGTTCATAAACGCTGACCCATTTTAAAACATCGCATAAGTTGCTCTCCTTTTTTCAGCTGCCTCAAGTCTTCCACTAGTAACTACTTATTTCCACAGCTATTCAAATATATTATAAAAACATGTGCGTTTTATATGATGGTAAGAGAGAATACAATGTTGTTCAAGTTATTTCTCAAGCAAGAGTGCTCTACTCTTAATACAAATATATTAAAAACATGTTTTGTTAAATCAATGATGACGACAAAGAAAAACACAGAGGATTGTACTAATTGAGTCAATATCAGATAAATTATTAATTAAAAAGCACCAAATTGGCCTAATGTGCATCTTTGGGCTGTTGAAACTGGAGTACATGGAAGAAACCCGAACAAGCGCAGAAGAACGTGCAAAGTCCACACAGAAACACCCTCATCGAGCCCAGAACGCAAACCCAGCTCCTTATTGTTGTGAGGCGGACATGCTAACCACTATGCCTCCGTCTTAGGTTTTAGCTGCGGCTTATTGTTAGTGGTACAAGTGGGATTATATCCTTCCTAAATCATGGCTAAAAATAGACCACAGGGGTCCAGACGCTCCCGCCAAAAGGACCGCGCCAGGTTCAGCGGGCAGCAAGTAAATCTCCGGAAACTAAAGTGTGACAGACAGACATATGGAACCCATTCCTATAAATACAAGTTTTAAAATCCAAAAATCATAAAAATTACTTTCAAAATTAAAAAAAAAATAAAAATTTTAATTAATTAAATAAATAAATCAGGATTTTGTACACTGGGTCCTTGGTCACTTTCTCACTATAAATTTGATTCTATTTTTATAATCAAGTCCTAATTTTCCAGTAGGCTTAAAAACCACATCCAGCTGCCAGCAAACCTCGTGGACTGGAGTATGAGCATTAACCAAAGCATTACCTGACTTAAATTTTTAGTCAGAATTCAACCAGGTGTTTTGCATGCAGCCTGTGTGTTGAGCCAGGAGATTTCGAAGGTAGACCGATTACAACAGAAATAAAATCTCTAACAGCAGAGGAAGTAATTCTGGATTTCTTATTGATGGATGGCAAACTGGAAATAATTAGAAATAGATGCTGAGCAGTGGTGCTAGCAATGACTCACCACTACACGGCTTTCTTTAAACTCCCCAAAATGGCTGATTGTGTGGGTTTGTCCTGAATTGAACAATAAGAATGAGCCATCAAACTGTATATGCCTTGTTTTTAGTCTACTGGCTTTTCTCAAATTCATTTAAATTTGTCGAACCGCTCAATCCTACTAAGGCTGTGGGGAGGCTGGAGCCTATCTCTGCCAACTCTGGGTGAAGGCAGGCTACACCGAGAACAGCTCTGCAGTCCATCTCTCACACACACACACACACACACACACACACACACACACACACACACACACACACACACACACACACACACACACCCAATGACAATCTGAAACAGCCAATTAACCTAATGTGCACGTTAGTGCTGGGCGATATTCAATTCTATTCAATATTTAATTTGATTATCAATGAATTAAGTGTTTTTGGGATGATGAACATGAACAATGAACATCACGATTCACTTCTAAGCTAAAAATAGTTTTAATGCATACGATTTTTTAACTTCAGTGGGTCAATAGATTCTGCACGGTGCTGGAGACCCACCCAGGATTCTTTCCTGCCTCGTGCTCGGACCATGCTCCACACCACCAACAGACAAAAGCCTGTCCCAGCACAGTAGTATGATGGCAGCATGAGCATCAACGAGTGAGACTCCTGTATAATGTAAAAATGGTTCGCTTATGAAAAGACCAACAGTACAAACCACTGTCTGCTGTAACGTTTTTCTAAAACCTGATACGACTAATAGAAGTAGCACAACCAATTCATTTCAGCATCTCAGACACGCGCACAGCCATGCAGCAGGATTAACTCTGAAGGTAATGTGCATAAAACTGAAAATCTCTCATCTTTTTGAAGTAGTACGCCACATGATAAAACAGGATCCTGGTGGAAGAAATTACAGATACGGTAGCGTTTTATTTCATTAAAGATTTGGTGCCCAGATTGACACTGGGGGAAAAAAAAAACTATTCATTCATTCATTCACTTCTAAGCCGCTTAATCCTAATTAGGGTCGCTGGCAGGCTGGCGCCTATCTTGGCTGACTCTGGGCGAAGGCGCGGTAAACAGATCACCAGACCATTGCAGGGCCAACACACACGCACAACCATTCACATTCACACTCACACCTAGGGGTGATTTGGAACAACCAGTTAGCCTACTGTGCATGTTTTTGGACTGTGGGAGGAAACCGGAGTACCCGGAGGAAACCCACATAAGCGTGGAGGGGACATGCCAACTCCACACAGAAACGTCCATGCTGAGGCCAGGAATTGAACTCAGACCTTTTTGCTATGAGGTGAACATGCTAAATCGGAATTGTAAACTGGGTGCAAGCCAAAATAAAGTAGATATTATTTTTTAGGCCATATCACCCATCCCTAGTGCATGTGTTTGGATTGACGGAGGAAACCAGTTTACCCAGAGGAAGCCCATGCAAGCACTGGAAGAACATGTAAAGTCCACACAGAAACCCGGGATTCGAACCCAGGACCTTCTTGCTGTGAGGCGGACGTGCTAACCACTACACCACAGTGCCGCCCGGACTAATGTTTTTATTAGTATGCGGTTGTTTGGAAGCCGAAATCCTCTGATGTATGTGAGTGCTCTGTAATGTGTTGTACGGTATCTACACTAGGAATTAACACATTTTGAACTTTTCTAATTAAACCCAGACACAAATCAGCTAAAATAGGAACTGTAAATACGATCACAGGCTGTCGGAGCCAGTCCACAGCACATTACAGATGCCAAGAAGAAAACCCGATGAAACCGACCGACCAATCCCAATCAAAGCTGCATCCTTTTACATCCTGTAGACTGAAGTCCAGTGATAACGGCGTGTCTGCTGCCTGCCGGCTCTCAATCCGCCTCCAGTTACTGTCCACTCAGCAATACTATACAGGGATCCAATTCTCCACACTCAGGGTTTGGATATCGCTTATCCTACTGAACCCAAAGCACCCCTGAATAAAACATGAGTGGTTATAGAACAAGAAGGCTGCTTTCTCATACTGCCTACCTGAACGAGCAAATAAGGAGTTCCTACTCTAAGAGTGGCTAATGTTCGTGCTTTAGAGATAAACCAAGTGCCTTGGGGGTGCTTGAGGTCATGGTGGGAAGGATTTCCATTTATAAACAGTGGCTAGACACATCAGGGATTTCGGAATTACACTGCATGGACATGTACAGCACACAGCACATGTACATACACTGGAATTGTATACCCAAGCACATAATAGCACCTGGAGGGGTTTAGTTTCTATCCCAGCGACTCTCTCTGCTATGTCAATAAATATTTTGCTTTTATTCTTCTCTACTAAATCTTACCTCTGACGCTGCAATCGATCTGTTCATTACTGTTGCCGAGCAGCCGAGCTCTAGGCACAGCGTGCGATCATTAATTTTATAAGTGCTGCCATTCTTTTCCGGCGTACCATTATTGACAGTTCGAATCAATGAAGTTTCAAGCGCACAGTAGGTGGAGAGAGAACGAGGCCAAACAGAGGGAAAGAGTAGTGACTAGTGGGCCAGTTATTAAAGTGTAGCTCATCAGAAAAAATAAATCAATTGCACAATCAGGTTAATAAGTAATGTAGAAACTAATAAGAGACTAAATGCTACAAATAAATTAGATCACAGGGGTCCAGACGCTCCCGCCAGCAGCACCAATATATAAAAAGTGACCTTGTGACTTTAAAAAAAAGGTTACGGTGTACCATATACAATCCCAGCCTATTTGCCCTGAGGGGGACCCATACACCAAATTTGATGATCCTGTGTCAGTTCCTTCCAAAGTAATTGAAGTAACATGTCGTACGGACGGATGGACAGACAGAACGCATTTCCATAGCTCCCGCTCCGCTCACCTACGGAGGCGGTGGGAGCTAAAGACATTCATTCATTCCTCGAGCCACTTTATTCTAATAGGGTTGTGGAAAGGCTGGAGCCTATCTCAGCCAACTCTGGGTAAAATCAGGGTACAGCTCGCCAATCCAACGCAGTGCAACACACTTTCACTCACACCACCATTCACACTCACAGCCATGGTCAATTTGGAACAGCCAATTAGCCTTATGTGCATGTCTCTGGACTGAAGGAGGAAACCTACACAAGCACGGTGAAGACAAGGCAATATTTGACGAGTGGGAATCGGATACGATTAAATAAGGGGAGGAAAATGGAGGAAAATCCCTCTAGGGTCGGGGAGAGGCTGGTGCCTAGGTCACCCAACACTGGGCGAAAGTGGGGTACACCCTGAACAGCTTGCCAGACAATTGAAGGGCAACACACACATCCCTTCATACTCACATCTAGGGGCATTTTAAAACAGCTAAGGAGGACCCGGGGGAAACCCAGGCAAACACAAAGAGAACATGCACGCAGAACTCCACACAGAAATGCCCTGGGACGCAAACACACTTCTAGCTGTGAGGTGGATGTGCTAACCACTACGCCACTGAGCCGCCCAACAAATTTACCTCATATGCAAAATATTTTTATTGCAGCTATACCATAATGTGCTGTATGGAAAAACTCCACACACTCAAAAGCGCTTCCTGTGGCAGATTTTAAAGGCAAGCATATATCATAAAGCATATATATAAGCAAATTCAGCTTTCCTACAAACCAATATAGATACTGTATTATAAATGATCATGGTAAAGTCAGCACACAACACATTTTCCTTCCTTTCTTACACCAACAGCGCATATTTACATAACAATTGACTTGCAGTCATTCTGGATCAGTCTGGTGTCACTCCGGCTGCTGCGCTCACTCGCTTTTCGATGGGAACATTTTTCTTTCGAGTGTTGATCTATTCATTTGCGAGCGCATGCATGCCATCAGATCAAATTGATGGAGCTTGTGTCAGGCAGGGAGAAAGTATTAGAAAGGCGCTGGAAGTCAGAGTGAAGGATAGAAAGGGCTCGGAAACACTCGAGCTCGATGGGCTCCATTTGTTCTGCGCTTACTTTTTGCAGTCTAATACAAATCACAGAGGTGACGTGTGTGAAAAGAGGTGCAGGAGAGGGTCTGGGTGTGTCGAGGGTGTGCACCATAACCTTGAATTTGGTGGCTAGAAAGGAGTACAGGATAGTATTATGCAATAGTCAACAAGGGTGCATTCAAGCACCTTCATGCTTGTGCTTACCCAGGTTAGAAGACGCGCGTCCTTCTGCGGCACGGTCCTTCAGGCCCTCGGCGATACTCAGCTGCTGCTCATGGTACTGCTTGGCACGCTCCAGGTCCTGCATGCAGCGGGCAGCATGGCCCAATCCGGCGTATGCTCTCATCTCAATCGCACGCTCCTGCAGCTCCTGTGCCAACTCCAGTACACGTGCATGATACGACGCAGCCTTGTCAAAGTCCCGCCGGTAGTGGTAGGCACTGCCCAGGTTGCTGTAGGCACGTGCTTCCTCACGTTTATCACCTTGCGTCTTGGCAATGTCCAGGTGCTGCTCATGGCACTGTACGGCACTGGCAAAGTCTCCCATGGCGATGTACACGGCGCCCATGTTGCCCAGCTCATGCGCCTCCGCCAGCTTGTCCTTGCGTTGCTTGGCCAGGAGGGCGCACTGTTTGTGGCTAGCTAGTGCATTTGGGTAATCGCCGATGGCTGTGTAGACATGGCCCAGGCTGCTGAGAGCCGACGACGCGGCCTAGAAAAAAAAAACAGAGATTAAGTAATTTAAAAGTCCTTAACTTTCAGAGATACACGGCAAAAGTTTTCCAAGAATACCGCAAGACTCATTTACTCTCAGATTTGTTCCAGAAGCGACCCAAGCAACATGGTGCAGAATCCTCCCATAAAGCTAAGCTCCTGATCCTCCTCAATGCATTAGACATGCGTCCTAACAGGACCCGAAGTGGCCAGGCTTGTCTCCTGGATAGCTACGCTTGATGGAAACCCATTAGCTATTTGTAGAAGCTGCAAACAACATCCTCTCTAGTGGAATCTGCAGCAGCACTATTGTCTGTAAAAGCTGCGCTTCACACAGTGGAGAGACTTTAATTCAATTTTGTTTCTCAAGAGTCATGAAGGTCATTAGACAGGCAAGCACACACACGAACACTCATACATACACACACTCACACAACTAACACAAGGTGCTAAATGCCCTCTGTGTGTGGCTCTTCCCGGCGCTCACACAGTCAAGCCCTGTGCGCTAGAAGGCGTTTGAAAGGGGGGTGGGGGGTATTGCGATAGGGAATGGTTATCGCAACGAAAAACTGCTTCAGCATTCTGTTTGTTTTGTTGTCCCCTATTCTCAGCTCTTCGCTCTTCGGTGATTGTCAACCATCAGTGCCTCCAGTAAATCTGATGTGTGTTTACTGTCCATATAAAAAGCTGTATCTAAGACCATCACATACACTTATCTGAAATCACAGTTGTTTTGCAATATCAGTACAAAAACTCTTAACGATTCCCATTTACTACTGAATATCTGATGTGTTTAATCTTCTATTATCAGTTAATTTTGGATGAATATAAAGGTTTCCTGGTAAAACCACCCCTGCTCACAGGCTTAGTATCTCTTCCGATAGTTATCTCTATTAGTAGGTGTTTGAGGCTGGTGTTATAGAAGTAGCGTGGCTTCTTAAAGGATGAATTAACTTCAACCCTATAGGAAAAAATTGACCACAGGGGTCCAGACTCTCCCACCGAAAGGACCGTTTCATAATATACCAATATAGAACAAGAATACCAAGTATGAAAGCTCCAGCTTCAGTGTGCGGCAAGTAAATGTCCAGAAACCTAATATACAGTTTTGCCTCTGTGACCTTGAAAAGTAGGTCAAGGTCACTCACACATAAACTCAGCCTAGCACTCATAGTACCGACCAAGCATATCAAGTTTGAAAGCCCTAGATTCAGCGCAAGGCAAGTAAATGCTTGGAAACTATAGTGTGAGGGACAGACAGACAGACAGACGGAACCCATTCCTATAACTCCCGAGCCACTTTGTGGGCGGGAGCTAACAAATGAATAAATAAATCTGCCTGGTGTTTCTCAACTATGGTCTGTAGCGAATGCAGGCAAGGGTTACATTTTTCATCACCTTTCACTAGCTAATTTCAGTCTTCATTTGTATCACCTGTCTTGCTAGTTTAATTATCCAGTTAACAAGATCATGTTCCGTGCACCCGTTAATGTTTGGTATCGTTTTGCTCAACGAAAGTTTCTCTGCCTACCTGAGTTAGATTGTGTGTTGTTTATTCTGTGAGTCTGAGCAGTAGAGTATGAGACTCTTTTGTATGGGTTTCTGTTTTGTTATAAGTAATAATTCTGTTTTTTATGCTGCCAATCTTTGTGTAAGTCAGCATAAAAAACAGAATTATTACTTATAATTCTGTTTTTTATGCTGCCAATCTTTGTGTAAGTCAGCAATACACAAAAGACAATCAGCATCAACTCAGCGACGCAGCAGCCTTATTATTTCCTGTGGTGGGCATGCACAGAAAAGGGACAATCGTGTTCGTGCCTATGGAGCTCCACTCAGGAGCTCTGCTAACAATAACAAGACGGAGTGACTGGAGGAACGATCTTGCACATGAGTGATAACTTGGCAGTGGAACACCAATTCATAGAAGCAGGAAAAGTCTGAGATCGAGTGTTAAGAAACAGAAGAAGGGATACAATTTCAAGAGAAATAAAAAAGATGGTGATGTTTACTAATATCATGGTGCCCGGTGCAGGGGTCATTGACAAATGGTTTCAGAAATACATTGTGGCCGATTCCATTTTATTTCCAGGAGATAACACTGTATTTCATCTTTATTTAATATGGGAAGTGAATGGGAACCTTGAAATAAAACAACTGCAGAGAGAACATCAACTCCACTGTGCCGTGAATGAAGAACAACGTCTCTCAAGGAGAATCAAAGGTTAAGAGCTTTCGTTTGCGTTCCAAAGTTCTGGCTAATTCTAAAGCTGGATGCTAGGCCATCCTCAGGCGTGTTTAATAGCAATCTCTGGGTGCAGCCTGGAACCAATTATTAGCAGACATAAGGGTTTCCAGCAGTTTTCGGTTTAAGAGGGACGGCAAGATGCAAGGCAATTACCCTCCATCAGGAACTCAGGCTCCTCCTGCTCGCTGATAACCTATCTGTGTCACTAAGTTCACGTGCCCAGATCTTCATCCTCTGATCATCCAGACCTTTCAAACAAGCCTGAACTGGTCTTGTACTGTATTCCTTCTAACACAAGTACAATCACCTTGACCTACTATTACTAGCCCTTTCTGCAGGATTGTGATTACAGGTTTGTCTCTCGGCACAGATGAGACAGCACTTCATTAGATATTTAAGCAGTTCATTCTAAGGTGAAACGACATTCTCCATGGAAATGTGCTTCCATCTCACAGAGGGTCTACAACAGATCTTAAAAGAAACAAGGAAATGAAAAAACCTACAATCAGTATTGCATGGCCAGCTGCTGTCTACAAAACTGCACTGTGATTTCGTTGTGTTAGCGCTCTGGAATTAGCTCATGATGAGCTCGATAATGAGTTAAGCTGAACTGTTAGAGCTAAGAAAAAACCCAGCAATGTGTATAGCGCTACAGTCCACATGGAGTGGAATGTGATTTAAAACTATTCATTATAGAGAATATTTGCTCTTGCTGAACATCCGTTAAAAACATATTTGAAAAGGAGGGGCACGGTGGCGTAGTGGCTCACATCTGTATCTGCCTCACAGCAAGAAGGTCCTGGGTTTGAGTCCCGGGCTCGGCAAGGGCATTTCTGCATGTTCTTTCCATGCTTGCGGGGGTTTCCTCTGGGTACCCCGGTTTCCTTCGACATTCCAAACACATGCACATTAGGCTTACTGGTTGTTCCAAATTGCTCCAGGTATGAGTGTGAATAGTGATGGACTGACGAGCGGTACAGGGTGTACCCCACTCTTGCTCCAGCCTTCCCAAGACTGTGGTTTGGCAAATTCGGGCAGACATGGCCTAATGGTTAGAGAAGCAGGTTTGGGACCTAACGGTCGCGGGTTCGATTCCCAAACCAGTAGGAAAAATGGTGGTGGGGGGAGTGAGCTGCACCTTCACCTTCATGGCTGAAGTGCCCTTGAGCAAGGCACCTAACCCCCAACTGCTCTCCAGGTGCCCCAATGTGTGGCATCCCACTGCTCCAAGTGTGTGTGTGCTCACTGTTTATGTATGTGCGTGTGTGTGTGTGTGTGTGTGTGTGTGCTCACTTTGGATGGCTTAAATGCAGATGCAATAATTTCCCTTGCGGGATTAATATAGTTTTTGACAGTATATCAAAAATCCAAAAAAAAAAAAGAATGCATGAATAAATTAATATACTGTTATTAAATAAAAATTCCACAGGGAATCTAGTTGAGACAAACACCCTGTTCTAATTCTATTCATCCATCCATCTGCTGTACCGCTTAATCCTACAAGGGTCACCGGGAAGCTGGAGCCTATCTCAGCCCACTCTGACTGAAGGCGGTGTCCAGTGCAGGGCAACTCACACACAACCATTACATATGCCCTCACACCATTGGGCAATTCAGAACAGCCAATTAGCCTAACGTGCATGTCTTTGGACTGTTGGAGGAAACTAGAGTACCCAGAGGAAACCCATGTAAGCACTGGGAGAACATCCAGATTTCGCACAAAAAACGCCCTCGCCAAGCCCAGGACTCGAACCCAGGACCTTCTTGCTGTGTGTTAGACGTGCTAACCACTACATCACCATCCTACGATGACATCCTACAAAACACTTAGCGTTGTTTGCCTTTAATTTGTCTACATCATAATGATTTACACTCCAACCATCCGCTGACACCCAGAAGTTCCTTTTTGAGCCTGAACACTCCTTCCTGATGCCGATTGAGTTTTTCTTGCCACAGTTGCCTCTGGCTTGCTCATTAGGAATCTGTACCTACATCCAGGACTGCTTTGTGACAATGTCTATTGTGAAAAGTGCTACACAAACATAACTGAGCTCAACTGAATTAATTCTGAATACAAATCAGTTTTAATCTGTTTGTTTTCTGTAGTCCTCACTGCTGTCTTTATGTTTTTCCCCAATCAGCGACTCCACTTTCAGCAACACTTGCGGTCGTAGATCTGCGGACTGGTTACCGTGGAAACCTGACTGGAGTTGTCAGGAGCGGTTAAGTGGGAGAGCCAATTTTCGATAAAGGCAGATTTAACACCCTCTTTCCTTGTTTCCTCAAGTCAGCGCCTCAGAGGTGTGTGTATGTGTGGATGTGTGAATGAGCAGGCACATGTGGGTCTGTGCTGGCACTGAACTGCCCGTCTTCTTGACACAGTGCCACCAGGACTGTCGGGTTGCTATGGGATGAACCTCCCTCCCCCTTTCTCTTTCTCAGTCTACTAGAAGGGTCTTTATGGAGCTGGAGAAAAGCTCTGTTCTGCTCTCACAGACGCTCCATTTCTGAGGTCAGACGTAAGTCCTGCAGGTCGGAACCTCAATAAAAGGAGTCACTGGAATGATAGTGCTACGGTCAAACGCATAAATCTCAGAGTGAAGTTAACCACTGGGAAATATAACGGCACAGAGCATGGTATATTAAAACAAGCAAAAAATTATATCAGATTAAAAAGTTTACTAATGCGTCGTCTATCATTACCTTAGACACGGTCTGTTTGTTTATCTGTTAGCCGGATTGCGCAAAAACTGCTGAACCTATTTTCACCAACCTTGGTAGAGAGATGGGGTATGGGCCTGGCAAGAACCCTTAACATTTTAGAGCAGATCTGGATCACAACCAGATCCAGAAATTTATTAAAGTCTTTTTACCAAGAATTTTTCTGTTAGAAAGGTTACACAAAAACTACTGATGTGGTTTTCATCAAACTTGGTGGAAAGCCTGGACCCGCAAAGAACCAATTCCTTTTTAGAGGCGATCCATGCATGGGATCAAGTTGGAAAAAAAAAACAAATCCCAAAATCCTGAAAAATCTCTCTTTAATTAAAAAGGGGCAAAATGTTTATTCAATGCCCACTAGGGGGAGACATTTCATTATAATTATGCCAAGTTATAATAATCCATTTGTGCCTCGTGGTGATACCTTACACTCTATGATTGCTCCTCTAGTTTAATATAAGAATGGATTTCTGCCCTTTTATTCAATAATATTCATTAAAAAACAATTTAAAAGCAGAAGTAATGATGATGGCAGGAGCATAAATGTGAATAAATGTGAGTGTAAAAGTTTGCATACCTTTAGGACACAATGAAAGACAAATAAATGTAATACGAACCAAACATGTAGTGTATGGCATAAAATGGTGAAAGAAAGGCCAGATTTCCATAAATATTAGATTTTTCTCAACAAGAATGTAAAAATGTCTTTGTTGTAAATAATTTCCCACATAAAAAAGAATTCTTGGTAGAGACTCTCTGTAAATTAAAATGTAGTTTCACAGACATAACTACATGCTTCATGCTTCCTGCCTGATGTATTAGACTTCATCTCATGGGCTGTGCAGACAAATGCAGGTCACTTCTCTCATGGCCTGCTGTCTCTCCTCGCAAAACTTCACAGCGACACACACCATCAAGAAACTGCTGGGTCATATCACAGGAGAAAAAAAAAAAAAAAAAAAACAGCCTCGAAAAGCAAAGTGTTGTTGTTATAGTGCGAAAGAAAAGACCAGGCCACATGCAGTTTTATTTTAGTTTTGCCCCATGAGGGAATGATAGCAGGTCAACTGCTGGACCAAAAAATATATATAAATAAAAAACATTTAAAAAAGGCTTTCTATGGACATGGACACATCTCAGATTATACTTATTTTAAAATGGCATTCATTGGTGTTGGGATAATCAAGCCAAAGCTCGATAATTTATCAATAAGAGCCGATTCCAAATGTATCAAGTGGAAATATCATGGCTCGAGTCGCTATCTTTCAAAAGGTTCCGCCATAAAACAACAATAAGAGATTGCTCAACCTGCCATGTAAAATCTGCGTGTGGTTTGTGTTGATGATGTATAAATTATCTATACAAAAAAAATCAAAGCCATCATGTCCCAGGGAATCTACAGAACGAAACAACCACCTCTCCAAGTTCCAAAAAAACAGCAACAGCGGAGCAATGCGGGCGATGAGGAAAGTGAGGGGACGAGGGAATATTTAACCTATCCAGATTTCAGATTACAGATAAATTACTCGAGTTGGCTCAGTAACTCACTCAACCCGACCACCGATAACTCCAAGCTAAAAGTTGTCGATTCTTATCCCTAGCATTCAATATACTCAGTTTAAGTGAATAGAACATATAACCCCAATTCCTAAAATATAGGACGCCGTGCAAAACGTAAACAAAAATATTTGTGGACACAACAATGATCTGGGGCAGTGGTGACCCGGCTCAGCCGACTCTGGCCTCGCCAGAGATGGCTGAGATGGCCGAGATGGGCGCCAGCCTCCCCGCGACCCTAATTAGGATTAAGCGGTTCAGAAGAATGGATGGATGGACAACAATGTTCTCTGGAAGTGGTCCTGAGCCCATGCAGTGATTTCTGTGACCTGCCTGTTTGCTATGCAGTGCCGTCTGAGGGCTCGGAGTTCACGAGCATCCAGCATTGATTTTCGCATAGAATTTTCCCTAGTCTGGAAATGTTTTGATGATATTATGAACTGTAGATGATGAGATATTCAAAACCTTTGCAGTTTTATGTTGAGGAACATTATTCTGGAAATTGTTCCACAATTTGACAACTAAGTTTTTTTGTAGATTGGTGAACCTCTGCCCAGATGCACATTACATGGCCAGGGTCCAAACTTGGTGTTACTGAATTTTGTTTTGTAAATGATGTAATATTATTTTCATTTAATTTAAATTTTATTATTATTATTATTATTATTATTATTATTTATATGGCTAAGAGACAGATGATTTCTCATCAATGATTCTGGAGAAGGGGTGGGATTAAATAAGTTTTGACTTCTTCCCACTCCTTTTCAAATATGTACATATATAATAAGGTGTAACTTTGCTTTGTGATGATATTTGTTTTGAAATGCTTTTTATTTTCTTAAGTTTCTCTATCACAGCCTCTACTCTTTTATGTTGCATACTCGAAACGAATGAATGAACAAAAAAATTAAGAATAGAATAAATAATGCTGTTTGTTTGTGTATATTTATATATAGCTTCATGGTCCCATGCTCAGGCATTTGTGTGTGGAGTTTGTATGTCATGTTCTCCCAGTGCTTGCATGGGTTTCCTCTCGGTACCCCAGTTTACTCTTTTTTAAAGAAATTCACATTAGACTGATTGGCTGTTCCAAATTGCCCCTAGATATTGGTGTGTGTGTGTGTGTGTGTGTGTGTGTGTGTTGGCCATGTGATGATCTAGCGAGCTGTTCAGGGTGTACCCTGCCCTCGCCCAGTGTCAGCTGAGATAAGCTCCAGCCTCCCCATGACCCTAAAAGGATTAAGCAGTTCGGCAAATGGGCGACACTGTGGCACAGCGGTTAGCACGTCCGCCTCACAGTACGAAGGCCTGGATTCGAATCCACATTGCTTGTGTGGGTTTCCTCCGAGTACTCCGGTTTTCTGGTTGTGTGTGTTTGCCCTGCGATGGCCTGGCGAGCTGTCCAAGGTGTACCCTGGCCTCTGTTACACTGAGGAAATCAATCTTTTTGCCATACTCATGTCCAGTTCATGCTCAGCTTGTCTGGTCAATGGGCTCTTTGAATAAACATAGTGCTTCCTGGTGGGATACTCGTATGTGAAGGCTCATTGGAAGATCCTGCTGTTTTTTTCTTGGGTGAGCATGAATCATCATCGCCGCTCTCATCTCATCACTCTCCCTCTCTCTCTCTCTCACAGACACACACACACACACACACATCACTGGCAAACTCATTTACGTTCAAGCTAGAGAAAAAGGAAATGTGGTAGAGTGGATGGTTCAGGAACAGTGCCAGCTCAGATGATATCACTGATTCAGGGATAAATTAAAAAATCTTTGTTTAAGATCCAGGGGCTGGTCCTTTGAGATCTGTGCTAACAGACCGAGCTAGACTCGATGCTAGTACTAGTATTGTATAGTGTGTCTATACCTACCTTCCTGAGGGTTCTTTCTGTGTCTGACCTGTTTTGCCTCCTGTTTTTCCTTCGGGGATCTGATACTAATATCGAGGTCATGTGTTTGATCTCTGCCTGCTTCCTCACCTTGTTTTTGGATTTTCTCTGTTGTGTTGTGTGCTCGATTGTTTGACCTTCTGCCTGTTTCTGAATACAGGTTTAGATTCTGTTTCTGAGAGGTGTGCTATTCAAACCCCCTTTGTTACTGTATATTGCTGCTTAACTCTTTGATGCTTAGAAGTGTGACTATATATATAGATTCCTATATTGATGTATTTGACTTGTTTCACTAGTAAAAGTGGAGAAATAAATATACTCCTAAATCCAAATGTGATAAATAAAATACATTTCAGTGTAAATAGAGTAGGATAATATACAGACTATAACTTGGAGTTGTTTTCATAAAACATAAAATTGGAACCAAATCTGAAGAAATACATTTATGGTGAGTCATGGAGTTAATTCTCAAATTGCAGCACATGGACACTCCTGCCAACTTTCTTATGCTGTCTTTTTTTGCTGTCATTTTTTATTTTTTTTTGAAAAAGCATGCACTGATTCACATCAGCGGCACATCAGGCACTTAAAACAAGCTTCTACCTGTTACAAATCCAAGTCGTTCAAGATCATGTATTCGTTTTCGCTGAAAAACCATCTAATCATTTACCTATACGCACTATATGACTAAAAGTTTGTGGACACATGACCATAACACTGATCATTGGACTCCAGGTTTCATTCCTCTGTGCTGTTATAATAAATTTCTCTCTTCTGGGAAGGCTGTCCACTAGATTTTGGAATGTGGCTATGGGGATTTGGCTTTGGGCATTCATCAACAAGAGCATTATCAAGGTCAGGTACTGACGTCAGGCAGGGACACCAGGAGCAGTTGGCATTTTAGTTCATCCCATACGTGTTCAGTGGGGTTGAGGTCAGTGCTCTGCGTAAGCGACTCACATTCTCGTCCTCCAACCCTGTCAAGACATTCTGCACAATTGTGCACTTTCAACATTGGGAAGAAACTACATATGGGTCTAATGGTCAAGTGTCCATAAACGTTTCACCATTGTGTGTGTGTGTGTGTGTGTGAGAAAGAGAGAGAGAGTGAGGAAGTATTAAGGAAAATGGTATTGATGTTCAATCT